>CM064969.1:70954458-71058457 GCA_032847665.1 Solanum chilense
CCACTAACTTTATAAATTAAAGCCAGAATAGTCCAAAACACCCCTTTAAATTAGCCAGAATTCTGACCTCGACTGGGATTACGGAACCTGTGACGGTCCGTCGTGACTGCGACGGTCCGTCACGCAGGTTCGTCATGGACTCGATTTCCTTTAAGGAGTCTGTGACGGTCCGTCGTGCATACGACGGTCCGTCCTGCACTTCCGTCACGACGGACAGAGAGTTGCTCCCAGCACCAAATTCTCAAGAGTTTAAGTGTTTTGAAATGGGGCTCACGACGGTCCGTCGTGACTGTGACGGTCCGTCCTGCAGGTCCGTCACAGAGTTCAGAGACTCAGTTTCAACACTCAATTTCATAATTCCAAGTGTTTTGGAACGGGACACCCTCGACGGTCCGTCGTGCCCACGACGGTCCGTCGTGGTGTCCGTCGTATTCAGCCAGTTTTCCCAAATAAAAATCCGTTACTCAAAACGACTAAACAGGTCGTTACAAAAACCAAAGGTTATCTAGCATAATAGATCTCCTTTTCAACCGATCGAGTTGAACTACAAGCAGCCTGATTCCTGATATATAAGGATATGTAGGCGGATTCAATGTTGAAAACTCGGCTGTATTCCAACATTCGCTCTCCAATTTTATTCTCGAGCATTTCGATACCTTCATAATTCGGTATCGAGGTGGTTTTGAATATTTTCAAAATCGTGCGTTAAATCAAGCTTATCGAACTACAAGTGGCCTGAATTCTCATATAGCCTGAGATATGTAGGAAACCCATTTCAAGGGTTCGGCCATAATTCTTCAACCTTTGTCAAATCCTTCCCTTAAAGATGAATGGGGCGGGTCAAAATTGGTTTGGTCAATTTCATTTTCCTCGAGTTGCTTGCATCAACCCAAGTAAAATGAGGGACAACTGTTGACACCCAATTTTGACCCTCCCCGGTATAAATTAGTTCTCGAGCTTCTTAAATTTCCAAACAATTTAAAAATAATTAGTTTTATAAATTTTACGATTATTTCTCAAAATATTTTAAATTTTAGTAAGTATTCTAATTTAGCTAATTTAGTTTAAATTATGGTTGTATTTTGAATCACTATTTTACAATTTAAATAATTATATTACTAAATAAAAAGCTCGTTAATTAATTAATACAAATTCGTTTTATTTAAGGTTTAGCCAAATTTATCATCTTAACTCTATTTGGCTATTTATTAAATTAACTCATTCCCTTTTAATTAATTTCCCAGCCCACTTTAATTCCAGCCCAATTCCCACATCAGCAGCCCACTTCAATTCCTCTCAGGCCCAACTCTCCCTTTCCCAATCAATCTCCCTGGCCCAACTCTTCCAAACATTTCCAGCCCGACCCCTATTCCCTTCCAGCCCAATTTCCTTTTTCCCCTTTCCCTCCAACCTTACCCATTTTAAAAAAATTCAAATTCAAAATTCAAAATTTCAAAATTCAAATTTTAAACATTTTTCCCCCTCTTTTGGCCATAATTTGGTTTATAAAAGAGGAGGAAGAGGAGATGCAAAAAGGGATTTTTTTTTGGAGGTTGTGTTTTTTTTAGATGTTTTTTGGTTGGGAGAGAAGAGGGAGAGAAGAGAAACTTGAGTTGATATTGAAAATTTAGCTACAACACCCCTTAAAAGATAAAAAAAGTTTTGAGGTAGAAAAATAGAATTGAAGCATACAAAATGATATAGGATATATTTAAGTTTCGATTTTTTTGGGAGGTGCTCTTTTCTTTGTTTTGTAGCCTTATTTTGGTGGAATCGTCCTCATAGCCGGCTCGTTTCGTCTCCAGCTCGCTGCCCCGAAGAAGGTGAAATCGTTTTGTTTTTCTTTCTTCTTTTTAGATCTTGTCATTCAACCTTGCTAATTTTTTATTTTGTTTTCTTGTGTGACATCGATTCGAGTCCATTTTGGATTCCATTCTCGCATTCCTCGCTGAGCCATGAAGGCTCAAAACATTCTCCTCGAGTCGTAGATTCCTCAAAACTGGCGTACAGGTTGCGAAACCAGCAGCTTCGGTGCTGAAAAATCGAATTTGCAGAAAGTTGTATACCAGCTATATACACAGTGTATACACTGATATACGGGACAAATGACGTACAGGAGGCCACATTTGAAATCTGGGTTGATGGAAGTGAAAACACGCTGCCTAAAAGGGAGTTTCAACTTTCGAGAGTTAAAAAATAGTCTGATATACAACTTATATACGCTGATATACATAGACGTTATACTATTAATATGTGTAAAAAAATACGGATTTTAGATTAACGTACAGGGAGGTCAATTTTAAATAAAATACAGGACTAGGCAATGAATACGTACATAGGGTATAGCCTGTATACACTGGTATACATTTTTGGGCAGCGACATATAATTGTTAAGTAAGTTTTAAAAATGATACAGGTACAAATACGCAGGGCAATACAGGGAAAAGTGGCGGAAAATATATATTCAAACAGGTTTAGGCCTTGAGAGGTCCAAATGGGTCCAATATATGCTGTATACAGCACGTATACGTTTGTATATACCCTTTATGATTTTTTTTTCAGGATTGGGCCAGGGCCCTTCAACAATTTTCTAACAGGCCCAAGGGGCCAAAAATGTTTTTTTTTATGCAGGATTCTTTAATATGTTGAAAGGGCCCAAGTCCATATTTGAAATTAGCCTAGGACAGGTGGGCTTTTAGCCCAATGGAATGAATTTGGGCATCAAGGCCCAAGTTTAAATTTTTCTTCTCCTCTTTATTTATTATTTGCTTGAATTAATTAATGTGTGGTAGGATTTTAATAATCTTCTAAAGGGTAGCCATTTTTCATTATTTTAAATTTTACTACTTTATTTACTTATTTTATTCTATTTATTTTTATCACCATTTAGTTTTCCTCAAATTAATTCCCTCTAAATATCTCCTTTTAGAAATAAAAAATAAAAAATAAAAAATAAAAATGTTAGAATGAGTTTTCTCTTTACTTAGTTAAAATTAAATTTTAAAAAGTCATTCAGTCAAATCGCCGGTCAACCGCAAGTTAGCGGACATTTCGAGTGCCTAACACCTTCTCGGAATGTACATTGAACTTCGAACCCTTTTCAATTGATTTTTAATCTGTTTTAAATCTTTTGAAATTTTTTCTTGATTTTATCAAAAATCAAGTGGCGACTCCGTGATTTGGAAAGTTGATTTTTCTTAAATAATAAGATTAATTGATTTTTCAAAACTTAGTCAATTTCTCGCCATTTTTAAACATAACGATAGTATTTTTTAAAATAAAACAGTTCTCTTTTGAGTTTCTCTCTTTCTCGTTTTGCACGACACAAATTATACAAAATACAATATATAAATTTGTGTTTATATAAAGAGAGATTTGATAAACAAATAAAATTGTTTTAACTCGATTCAATTGTATATGAATTCAAATTTTATTCAAATATACAATCACAAAAACCATAGACATATGCAAACACAATTTTTCTAGGCACAAACGCCTTATTTATATAAATAATGTGATTTATATAAATCAGATGTCTGCGATTTTATGCAAATAAGATGCCTGCGAGTTTATGCAAATCAAAGATATCCGCGACTTTTATATGAAATTTGATGCTTCATATATAGCAAAGTGCAAACAATATTTGTTATGGATCGGAAATAACAAAATTATAGCTATAGCTTGCTAATATGATATTTATGATTGCTAAACCTAAAGCTTACTCTTTCTTTTTTTAAAAAAAAAAATATTTTATGAAAATAATTAAGAAAAAAATCTCAAAAAAAAAAAGAGAAAAAAAAATAAGTACGAAAGGAGGTCATAGAAAGATTGTCCAATTACCTCAATGTTTCTCCTTTAGATTGAGAAAAATATCATAAATAGTTTCTTATATACTTCTTCCAAATTACATTTATTCAGACTATAAAATTAACGAATAATTAATTATATTATGTTTATTTTAACCTTTGGTATTAAGTTCTATTTTTTTAATATTTTGATGATTTATATTTAATAAGGGTAGTTAGCTAAAATTACAGCTATTATTTACTACTTCTTAGTCCCGTTGTAGAAGTAGGAGTAGTAGTAATACGCCCAAAATGAAACCTTAAATATAAACTTGTTGGATTTAGCTCTTCAAGTTTTTGAAAATTTATCTAAGTTTGGTCTTCATTGATTTCTTTTTATACTTAGGCTTATATTATTTAAATAAAATGCACCCATTCATTAATTTAAATATTTTAATTCATTTTTTCAGTTTCCTAATTGAATTTTGTAATTTTGAGTGTGGTATAGGTAGAATTCCTCCCACATATAAAAGATAATTTTAATTGCAAAACGAACCATTAATAATTGTTAAAATGTAAAAGTAATGGAATGAAGAAACTTGAGTTTATTATGAAAAAAAGAAGTTATTTATAGGTAACAAATTAGACATGAAGTTTTTTGAGAAGTAACTAGAAGCGTAAAGCTCAAGTTAGGCTAAGAGTTATAATTGAACTGATAAGAAAAAAGAAGAGATTTGCTTGTGTACGCATGAAAACATCAATTTGTCTTGGGAATTGCTTGTGTTACTATCAAATTGAAAAAAATGTCATAAATAATTTCTTATCTAATACTCCCAAGTACATCTTTACTTTTTCTTTTGGGATGTCCGATAAATTAAACAACGAATAATTTGTCATATTGTGTCTATTTTACTAATGCTAGTAATTTCAATGTTTAAATGATTTATATTTTATAAGGATGATTTGGTAAAGTTATCACTATCATTTACTTAATTGTTGTGTCAAGTCAATAGCAAACAACTATTATTGAAAATAAAGAAACAAGTAGAAGTACAAAATAATCCCTCCATCGGATTAGTTCTTTAAGTAAATAAAATATATCATTATTTTTAATAAAAATAACTTACGTTAATATAATGAAACTCATGTTTCTTTATTAAATATTTAATGTAGTTCTGAGTGTCATATATGTTAGAATTCTCCCAAAAATAAGATACTTTAATTGCTTGATTTGGAGTGGAGATTAATATTACTTTTGCCACAATTTTAAATTTTATGATACCTTCGTGTAGATTCAACTGATCGAGGATAGTGAAGTATACAGTTGCAGAAGAAAATATTTTCAATCAAAAATAGTTTTATAAAAATAAGAAAATTTACTTCTCTTAAACAACTAAAACCATAATTATTGTTAATTACTGTTTAAAATTATAAAAACAACAACTTTACGGATAAAAAAATAAATGTCCCACTTAGTATTTAAGTTTATCCATATTAAGATTAATCAATTATTAGCATTTTATATGAATGTTTCTTTCAACATTTAGTTAAGACCTTTGAAACCTTCAGTCCACGCGAAAAATAATAACTAGCAAGCACATATTGATCAAATATATCATTAATTCATAAATGATCATACAAAACCATAAACAAACTTTCACAAAATATTGTACTTAATATATTGCATACTACTGCAAAATCAAAATTTGCACATTAATTAATTGCCATAAACATGGCCAATTTTAGGAGGTGGACCAGAATGTCCTTCTCCAGGCCCAGTATTCAAGTTGCCATAAACATGGCCAATTCTATGAGGTGGACCAGAATGTCCGGCTCCAGGACTAGGTCCAGTATTTAAGTTGCCATAAACATGAACAATTTTAGGAGGTGGACCAGAATGTCCTTCTCCAGGACTAGGCCCAGTATTCAAGTTGCCATAAACATGACCCATTCTAGGAGGTGGTCCAGAATGCCCGACTCCAGGACTAGGTCCAGTATTCAAGTTGCCATAAATATAACCAATTCTAGGAGGTGGGCCAGAATGTCCTTCTCCAGGACTAGGTCCAGTATTCAAGTTTCCATAAACATTACCAATTTTAGGAGGTGGGCCAGAATGTCCTTCTCCAGGACTAGGTCCAGTATTCAAGTATCCATAAACATTACCAATTTTAGGAGGTGGGCCAGAATGTCCTTCTCCAGGACTAGGTCCAGTATTCAAGTTTCCTTAAACATTATCAATTTTAGGAGGTGGGCCAGAATGTCCTTCTCCCGGACTAGGTCCAGTATTCAAGTTTCCATAAACATTACCAATTTTAGGAGGTGGGCCAGAATGTCCTTCTTCGGGGCTAGGTCCAGTATTCAAGTTGCCATAAATATGACCTTCTTTGTATGGAGCCGATGAAGCAAGGTTAGTGACCTCCTTATCCATGTTGTTCAATTGTGTTCTTGCTTCAAAACATGGTGCAACGAAAACTAACATAGTAACCAAAAGCATAAATATTGCAAAACGAGCCATCACTGATTGGATAGTGATGTCTAGTTAAAAAAGAAGATAAAAAAGAAGTAATGTAAGTTTATTAAGAAAAAATATATTATTTATAGACAATAAAAGATGAAACCTTTAAGAAATCAAGACTATAATTCATTGATTAGTATTAATTAAAATTTTATGAAAAAGAATAGTTTTGCTTTGGGTAATTGTGTAGGACTAGATTAATTAAACTAGAGCGTTTGCTGTTCCCATCTCTAATTGGACCTCTTGCTCTACATTATTTGGACTGTTAATATATGCTTAATTCACTTGGATGACTTCTACGAAATTTAAGAAAATTGATATCTTTTTTATCTTATGTTTTAAATTATAATGTTTACAACACTTTACTTTCACCATATGGCATGTTTAAATATATAAAATTAAATACATTTTGGTATATACGATATAAATTTATATTTGATGAATATTTTTTTATGCTCTAGTGAATACTACAATGAGATCTGAAAAATTCCTACAAAATTATGTCAGCTAGGTTAAAGTTCTCTACAATAAGAGCCCGTTTTGAATGTCAAAAAAAAAAGTTTTTATGTCAAAATAAAAATAAAAATCAAACTTCAATAATTTTTGACTAAAAATAAGAACTTGTTAGAAGTTCTTTTAAACTTATTTCAAATTATTTTAAACATTATTAATCATTTAAAATAGATTTGGTCAACTTTTAAATCAATTCAAATTGGCTCTTAAACTAAGCAAATTGATTCTGGCTAAGATAAAGACAATTCAGCTTAATCATTTTATTAAATAAAAAACGAGAGCTAAAATTGAAAACCATTAGATTACAGAATAAAAATGAAATATCACTTCAAAAATAAGAACGCCAGTTCGTACAGAAACTCCTTTATTAGAGATTTTACTTTTAAATCGTAACACCAATAAAAAATTCTATTAAATAATATTTTCTTTTGAATAATCTTACACGACATAAATTCAAAATAATTTAATTTAATTTAATTTAATTTAATAAAATATTGAATTTCGAAAAATTAAAAATTTAAGTTTAGAGAGAAACGAAGAGGGTCTTGAAAATGCACATTGATCTTCATCCAATATATTTAATGTGATTTTGATTGTGATTTATATGATAATTTTAATAGCTTGGTTTGGAGTGAAGATTAATTACTTTCGCTATAACTTCAATTTTCATATGACACGTTCCGATAAATTCAAGTGAGAGAGTGTTTTACGAGTTAATATCTTAAAATATCAATTAATTTAAAGAATTAATTTAGTCATTATATTTCATTTTGTTGCGATAAAATCACTAAATAAAATTTATCATTATAAACTATCTAATATGATAAATATTTTTTTTACAACAGATTAACATGAATCCCACTAATAAATAGAATTTTAAAAAAACTTATTAAAATTATTTTTACACAAGTACTCTAATCAAATTCCCCAAAAAAAATAATGAGTGTACATCTTTTATTTCGTTTCGTTTTTAATGCCTTCTCTATGAAAATTTGTGCAATCCATAAATTTTTTGAATATAATACATAAGTTTTTTTTGTTGGAAAATGATAATCTAGCATATGATATATATATATATATATATATATATATATATATATATATATATATATATATATTTTTGCATATGATATTATAGATAGTTAATATAAGAGTATTACTTTCACTAATTAAGTTTGGGGGTCCTTAAGTTTGCCCGTAAAATTTCTTATGGGATTTAGGTTTACATGTATAAAAATAATTTATTTTGTCATGTTAGTTTATTTTTAATGATACATTTAGTTTGTTGATTTTGTTGATATAAATACATAAATTAAGTGATTTTATTGATTTAAAACAAAAATTAGTGACATTGCTAGATAAATTTGAGAATAACCTTTTGAGATATTAACTCGAGATTTATTCCACCAATCTTGAAACACTTGAGATGAAACGACTAACCTTTGTGACGAAATCGCACTGAAAAGTATAAACATTCGTGACGAATTCATTTGTCAAAAGAAGTAAAAAAGAAAAATTGTAGTTAGTAGAATGATTTTGTCACTAAAAAGGTTATTAACACCGACAAAAGTATTCCGTCACTAATTATTTTGTTCAATCAATGACGGCACCAATTGCCTCTAAACTTATATGTATTTCGTGGTTAAAAAAATGTAATTTCATCACAAACAAATGCTTTTATTATCTTCTTTTTTTATAACAAGGGAAATCCGCAGGCGCTATCATTTTGTTGCATACAGGTAAGATACTCGCTCTTACACAATATCTCACTAACCATATAGGAGAGGTAACCCACTAGGCAAGCCCGATGAAAAGAGTCCGATCCAGAAGGCAAAATATTAAGGAAAATATAAATAGAATCTTTGGTCAAAGACGGGTGCTACTTTGTTTTTCTAACATATAGCTTATAGTTTATGGATCTTTACGCACAACAATATCTAATAACTATGAGAAATGTACCATAAAAATAATATATCTTTCAGCCATAGCAAAATTTTAGAATATTGATATCAAAACAATACATTATATTAATTAGTTTCTAAAATATTAAAAACACTCGAAAATTATACTAATAAGACCATCTCACTTAAGTTTCCTTCTATATTTTGATAAACTTGTACTAAACTGACGTGAACATCTCTTTGTATGACCTGAAAGGAGGATTACCACCATGTCCCATTCCAGGACTATGAAAGGATTTAAACTTGCAATCAACATTACTAGTTTCAAAGACTAGAAATTGTATAACATGATGTTTTTTCAATTGTTTTCTTGATTCAAAACATGGTACAACACAAACTAACATGAAAATCAAAGCAACCAAAAGCATTAATAATTGTTAATAAATTATAAAAATAATGGAATGAAGAGAAGTGTTAGTTTACGAAGAAAAAATAAGTTATTTATAGGCAATAAATTAAAATAGTAAATATGATTGAATTTCTTATTGGGAAAATTATGTAAAAAATAAATTATTAATTTAAATTAAATGTTATAACCATCATTTCATATAATTCTAGTTTGTAGCAACCATTTTTCCATTCGCCTCTCTTCCCATAAATCTTGCTGGTCACTCTCCCTGATCTCTCTTGCCCGTTTTCCTGATCTCACTCGCCATTCTCCTTCGCTTCTTTCACTTTATACAAGCACAAACGCATAAATTGTATTTGTGTTTGTATAAAGTGAGATAAAACTATGTATACAAATACAATGTATATCTATTCGTCCTATACACTTATAATTACACAATACGAATCTTCTCTTCCTAGTTATCTTTTGAGTTTCTCTCTTTCTCGTTTTGTATGACACAAATTATACAAAATACAATATATAAATTTGTGTTTGTATAAAGAGAGAGATTTGATAAACAAATAAAATTGTTTTAACTCGATTCAATTGTAAATGAATTCAAATTTTATGCAAATATACAATCACAAAAACCATAGACATATGGAAACACAATTTTTCTAGACACAAACGCCTTATTTATACAAATCGTGTGATTTGTACAAATCAGATGTCTGCGATTTTATGCAAATCAGATGCGTGCGAGTTTATGCAAATCAAAGATGTCTGCGACTTTTATTCAGATCTGATGCCTGCGATTTTATGCAAATCAAAGATATCCGCGAATTTTATACCAAATTTGATGCTTCACATATAGCAAATTGCAAACAATATTTGTTATGGATCGTAAATAACAAAATTATAGTTATAGCATGCTAATATGATTTTTATGGTTGTTAAACCTAAACCTTACTCTTTCTTATTTTTTTAAAAAATATTTTATGAAAATAATTAAGAAAAAAATCTCAAAAAAGAAGAGAAAAAAAAACAAGTACGAAAGGAGGTCATAGAAAGATTGTCCAATTACCTCAATGTTTCTCCTTTAGATTGAGAAAAACATCATAAATAGTTTCTTATATACTTCTTCCAAATTATATTTTAACGAATAATTAATTATATTATGTTTATTTTACCCTTTGCTATTAAGTTCTATTTTTTTTTAAATATTTTGATGATTTATATTTAATAAGGGTAGTTAGCTAAAATTACAGCTATTATTTACTACTTCTTAGTCCCGTTGTAGAAGTAGGAGTAGTAGTAATACGTCCAAAATGAAACCATAAATATAAACTTGTTGGATTTAGCTCTTCAAGTTTTTGAAAATTTATCTAAGTTTGGTCTTCATTGATTTCTTTTTATACTTAGGCTTATATTATTTTAAAAAAATGCACCCATTCATTAATTTAAATATTTTAATTCATTTTTACAGTTTCCTAATTGAATTTTGTAATTTTGAGTGTGGTATAGGTAGATTTCCTCCCACATATAAAAGATAATTTTAATTGCAAAACGAACCATTAATAATTGTTAAAATGTAAAAGTAATGGAATGAAGAAACTTGAGTTTATTATGAAAAAAAGAAGTTATTTATAGGTAACAAATTAGACATGAAATTTTTTGAGAAGTAACTAGAAGATTAAAGCTCAAGTTAGGTTAAGAGTTATAATTGAACTGATAAGAAAAAAGAAGAGATTTGCTTGTGTACGCATGGAAATGTCAATTTATCTTGGGAATTGCTTGTGTTACTATCAAATTGAAAAAAATGTCATAAATAATTCTTATTTAATACTCCCAAGTACATCTTTACTTTTTCTTTTGGGATGTCCGATAAATTAAACAACGAATAATTTGTCATATTGTGTCTATTTTACTAATGCTATTAATTTCAATGTTTAAATGATTTATATTTTATAAGGATGATTTGGTAAAGTTATCACTATCATTTTACTTAATTGTTGTGTCAAGTCAATAGCAAACAACTACTATTGAAAATAAAAAAACAAGTAGAAGTACAAAATAATCCCTCCATCGGATTAGTTCTTTAAGTAAATAAAATATATCATTATTTTTAATAAAAATAACTTACGTTAAAATAATGAAACTCATGTTTCTTTATTAAATATTTAAAGTAGTTCTGAGTGTCATATATGTTAGAATTCTCCCAAAAATAAGATACTTTAATTGCTTGATTTGGAGTGGAGATTAATATTACTTTTGCCACAATTTTAAATTTTATGATACCTTCGTGTAGATTCAACTGATCGAGGATAATGAAGTATACAGTTGCAGAAGAAAATATTTCCAATCAAAATTAGTTTTATAAAAATAAGAAAATTTACTTCTCTTAAACAGCTAAAACCATAATTATTGTTAATTACTGTTTAAAATTATAAAAACAACTTTATGGATTAAAAAATAAATGTCCCACTTAGTATTTCAGTTTATCAATATTAAGATTAATCAATTATTAGCATTTTATATGAATGTTTCTTCCAACATTTAGTTAAGACCTTTGAAACCTTTAGTCCACGCAAAAAATAATAACTAGCAAGCACATATTGATCAAATATATCATTAATTCATAAATGATCATACAAAACCATAAACAAACTTTCACAAAATATTGTATTTAATATATTGCATACAACTGCAAAATCAAAATTTGCACATTAATTAATTGCCATAAACATGGACAATTTTAGGAGGTGGACCAGAATATCCTTCTCCAGGACTAGGCCCAGTATTCAAGTTGCCATAAACATAGCCAATTCTATGAGGTGGACCAGAATGTCCGGCTCCAGGACTAGGTCCAGTATTTAAATTGCCATAAACATGAACAATTTTAGGAGGCGGACCAGAATGTCCTTCTCCAGGACTAGGCCCAGTATTCAAGTTGTCATAAACATGACCAATTCTAGGAGGTGGTCCAGAATGTCCGACTCCAGGACTAGGTCCAGTATTCAAGTTGCCATAAATATAACCAAATCTAGGAGGTGGGCCAGAATGTCCTTCTCCAGGACTAGGTCCAGTATTCAAGTTTCCATAAACATTACCAATTTTAGGAGGTGGGCCAAAATGTCCTTCTCCAGGACTAGGTCCAGTATTCAAGATTCCATAAACATTACCAATTTTAGGAGGTGGGCCAGAATGTCCTTCTCCAGGACTAGGTCCAGTATTCAAGTTTCCATAAACATTACCAATTTTAGGAGGTGGGCCAGAATGTCCTTCTCCAGGACTTGGTCCAGTATTCAAGTTTCCATAAACATTACCAATTTTAGGAGGTGGGCCAGAATGGCCTTCTCCAGGACTAGGTCCAGTATTCAAGTTGCCATAAATATGACCTTCTTTGTATGGAGCCGATGAAGCAAGGTTAGTGACCTCCTTATCCATGTTGTTCAATTGTGTTCTTGCTTCAAAACATGGTGCAACGAAAACTAACATAGTAACCAAAAGCATAAATATTGCAAAACGAGCCATCACTGATTGGAGAGTGATGTCTAGTTAAAAAAGAAGATAAAAAAGAAGTAATGTAAGTTTATTAAGAAAAAGAATATTATTTATAGACAATAAAAGATGAAACCTTTAAGAAATCAAGACTATAGTTCATTAATTAGTATTAATTAAAATTTTATGAAAAAGAAGAGTTTTGCTTTGGGTAATTGTGTAGGACTAGATTAATTAAACTAGAGCGTTTGCTGTTCCCATCTCTAATTGGACCTCTTGCTCTACATTATTTGGACTATTAATATATGCTTAATTCACTTGGATGACTTCTACGAAATTTAAGAAAATAGATATCTTTTTATCTTATTTTTAAATTATAATGTTTACAACACTTTACTTTCACCATATGTCATGTTTAAATATATAAAATTAAATACATTTTGGTATATACGATATAAATTTATATTTGATGAATATTTTTTTATGCTCTAGTGAATACTACAATGAGATCTGAAAAATTCCTACAAAATTATGTCAGCTTGGTTAAAGTTCTCTACAATTAGAGCCCGTTTTGAATGTCAAAAAAAAAAAAAATTTAAGTCAAAAATAAAAATAAAAAATCAAACTTCAGTAATTTTTGAGTAAAAATAAGAACTTTTTCGAAGTTCTTTTAAACTTAATTCAAATTATTTTAAACGTTATTAATCATTTAAAATAGATTTGGTCAACTTTTAAATCAATTCAAGTTGGCTCTTAAACCAAGCAAATTGATTCTGGCTAAGATAAAGACAATTCAGCTTATTCTTTTTATTAAATAAAAAACGAGAGCTAAAATTGAAAACCATTAGATTACAGAATAAAAATGAAATATCACTTCAAAAATAAGAACGACAGTTCGTACAGAAACTCCTTTATTAGAGATTTCACTTTTAAATCATAACAACAATAAAAAATTCTATTAAATAATATTTTCTTTTGAATAAATCTTATACAACATAAATTCAAAATAATTTAATTTAATTTAATATAAATATTGAATTTCAAAAAATTAAAAATTTAAGTTTAGAGAGAAACGAAGAGGGTCTTGAAAATGCACATTGATCTTCATCCAATATATTTAATGTGATTTTGAATTTATATGATAATTTTAATTGCTTGGTTTGGAGTGAAGATTAATTACTTTCGCTATAACTTCAATTTTCATATGACACCTTCCGGTAAATTCAAGTGAGAGAGTGTTGTTCAAGTTAATATCTTAAAATATCAAATAATTTAAAGAATTAATTTAATCATTATACTTTGTTTTGTAGCGATAAAATCACTAAATAAAATTTATTATTAAAAACTATCTAATATGATAAATAATTTTTTTTACAACAGATTAACATGAATCTCACTAATAAATAAAATTTTAAAAAAACTTATTAAAATTATTTTTACACAAGTACTCTAATCAAATTCCAAAAAAAAATGAGTGTAGATTTTTTATTTTGTTTCGTTTTTAATGCCTTCTCTATGAAAATTTGTGCAATCGATAAATTTTTTGAATATAATACATAAGTTTTTTTTGTTGGAAAATTTCATATGATATTATAGATAGTAAATATAAGAGTATTACTTTCACTAATTAAATTTGGGGGTCCTTAAGTTTGCCCGTAAAATTTCTTATGAATTTAGGTTTACATGTATAAAAATAATTTATTTTGTCATGTTAGTTTATTTTTAATGATACATTTAGTTTATTGATTTTGTTGATACAAATACATAAATTAAGTGATTTTATTGATTTAAAACAAAAATTAGTGACATTGCTAGATAAATTTGAGAATAACCTTTTGAGATATTAACTCGAGATTTATTCCACCAATCTTGAAACACTTGAGATGAAACGACTAACCTTTGTGACGAAATCGCACTGAAAAGTATAAACCTTCGTGACGAATTCATTTGTCAAAAGAAGTAAAAAAGAAAAATTGTAGTTAGTAGAATGATTTTGTCATTAAAAAGGTTATTAACACCGACAAAAGTATTCCGTCACTAATTATTTCGTTCAATCAATGACGGCACCAATTGCCTCTAAAATTATATGTATTTCGTGGTTAAAAAAATGTAATTTCGTCACAAACAAATGCTTTTATTATTTTTTTTTTATAACAAGAGAAATCCGCAGGTGCTATCATTTTGTTGCATACAGGTAAGACACTCGCTCTTACACAATATATCACTAATCACATAGGAGAGGTAACCCACTAGGCAAGCCCGATGGAAAGAGTCCGATCTAGAAGGCAAACCTCTTGCTTTTGTTAGCAATGAATTTCAAATTTGAGGCCTCCAACATGAAGTATAACAATAAATAAAAGAGTATAATTGATATTTGTATTCATTTTACAATAATAAGTAAGTAGAAAAATATGAAAATTTGTCAAAATATTGAGGAAAAGATAAATAGAATCTTTGGTCAAAGACGGGTGCGACTTCAAAACGAAAACATGATGTTTCAAATAATTACCACCATGGCACCTTCCAGGACTATGAAAGGATTTAAATTTGCGATCAACATTCCTAGTTTCAAAGACTAGAAATTGTTATAACATGATGTTTTTTCAATTGTTTTCTTGATTCAAAACATGGTACAACACAAACTAACATGAATATCAAAGAGACCAAAAGCATTCATAATTGTTAATGAAATATAAAAGTAATGGAATGAAGAGAAGTGTTAGTTTACGAAGAAAAAATACGTTATTTATAGGCAACAAATTAGAATAGTAAATATGATTGAATTTTTTATTGGGAAAATTATGCAAAAAAAAATAATAATATTAATTTAAGTTAAATGTTATAATCATCATTTCATTTAATTCTAGTTTGTAGCAACCATTTTTCCATTCCCCTCTCTCCCGATAAATCTTGTTGGTCACTCTCCTTGATCTCGCTTGTCACTCTCCCTGATTTCTCTCGCCATTCTCTTTCGCCTCTCTCACTTTATACAAGCACAAATGCATAAATTGTATTTGTGTTTGTATAAAGTGAGATAAAACAATGTATACAAATACAATGTATAACTATTCGTCCTATACACTTATAATTACACAATACGAATCTTCTCCTCCCTAGTTCTGTTTTGAGTTTCTCTCTTTCTCGTTTTGTATGACACAAATTATACAAAATACAATATATAAATTTGTGTTTGTATAAAGAGAGAGATTTGATAAACAAATAAAATTGTTTTAACTCGATTCAATTGTATATGAATTCAAATTTTATGCAATATACAATCACAAAAACCATAGACATATGCAAACACAATTTTTCTAGACACAAACGCCTTATTTATACAATCGTTGTGATTTATACAAATCAGAAGTCGACGATTTTATGCAAATCAAAGATATCTGCGACTTTTATTCAGATCTGATGCCTGCGATTTTATGCAATTCAAAGATGTATGCGACTTTTATATCAGATATGATGTTTCATATATAGCAAAGTGCAAATAATATTTGTTATGGATCATAAATAACAAAATTATAGCTATAGCATGCTAATATGAATTTTATGATTGCTAAACCTAAAGCTTACTCTTTCATATTTTTTTTTAAAAAATATTCATAAATATAATTAAGAATAAAATCTTAAAAAAAAAAAGAGAGAAAAAAATAAGTACAAAAGGAGGTCATAGAAAGATTGTCCAATTACCTCAATGTTTCTCCTTTAGATTGAGAAAAATATCATAAATAGTTTCTTATATACTTCTTCCAAATTATATTTATTTGAGACTGTAAAATTAACGAATAATTAATTATATTGTGTTTATTTTAACCTTTGCTATTAAGTTCTTTTTTTTTATTTAAATATTTTGATGATTTAAAGTTAATATAAGGATCATTAGCTAAAATTACCGCTATTATTTAATACTTCTTAGTCCCGTTGAAAAAATAGGAGTAGTAATACGTCCAAAATGAAACCTTAAATATAAACTTATTGAATTTAGCTCTTCAAGTTTTTAAAAATTTATCAAGTTTGATCTTCATTGATTTCTTTTTATACTTAGGCTTATATTATTAAAAAAATGCACCTATTCATGAATTTAAATATTTTAATTCATTTTTTCAGTTTCTTAATTGAATTTTGTAATTTTGAGTGAGGTATAGGTAGAATTCCTCCCATATTTATATAAGATAATTTTAATTGCAAAACGAGCCATTGATAATTGTTAAAATGTACAAGTAAAATTGAGTTTATTATAAAAAAAGAAGAAGTTATTTATAGGTAACAAATTAGACATGAAATTTTTTAAGAAATGTATCTAGAGGCGTAAGCTCAAGTTAGGTTAAGAGTTATAATTTAACTAATAAGAAAAAAAAGAAGAGATTTGCATGTGTACACATGAAAACGCCAATTTGTCTTGGGAATTGCTTGTGTTACTATCAAATTGAAAAAAAATGTCATAAATAGTTTCTTATCTAATACTCCCTGAGTCCATCTTTGTTCTTTAGGATGTCCGATAATATTTATTCAATTTATAAATTAAACAATGAATAATTTATCATATTGTGTCTATTTTACTTATGCTATTAATTTCAATGTTCAGATGACTTATATTTTATAAGGATGATTTAGTAAAGTTACCACTATCATGTACTTAATTGTTGTGTCAAGTCAATAGCAAACAATTATTATTGGATATAGAGAAGCTAAATACAAGATGATCCCTCAATCGGATTTAGTTCTAAGTATGAAATTTATCATCAAATTTAATACAACTTAGCTTTATATATGAAAATCATAATAAGATGAAGTACTCTTTTAAGTTGTTTCATTCTTAAGTATTTAATGTAATTTTGAGTTTTATATATGTTGAAATCTCCCAAATATAAGATAATTACTTCAGTCACAACTTTAAATTTTATGACACCATGTAGATTCAGGAGATCGAGGATAATGATGTATACGAAAGAAAACATTTTCTATCAAAAACAGTTTTATGAAAATAAGAAAATTTGCATCTCTTAAATACCTAAAATTAAAATCATTGTTAATTTCTGTTTTAGACTATAAAAAGAACAATTTTACGAATTAAAAAAGAATTGTCCCACTTAGCATTTCAATTTATCCTTAACTAAGTCTAATCAATTATTGGCATTATATATGCATACTACTTCCAACAATTGGAATGTTTAGTCCATACAAAAACTAATAACTAGGAAGTATACATTAAACAGAATATATCATTAATTCATAAATGATCATACATAACCATTAATAAACTTTCACATAATATTGTACTTAACATATTGCATACCACTCCAAAATCAAAATTTGCATAATAACTAATTGCCATAAACATGACCTATTCTTGGAGGTGGACCAGAATGACCAGCTCCAGGACTAGGTCCAGTATTCAAGTTGCCATAAACATGGGCAATTCTAGGAGGTGGACCAGAATGTCCAGCTCCAGGACTAGGTCCAGTATTTAAGTTGCCGTAAACATGAACAATTTTAGGAGGTGGACCAGAATGCCCTTCTCCAGGACTAGGCCCAGTATTCAAGTTGCCATAAACATGACCCATTCTAGGAGGTGGTCCAGAATTTCCGGCTCCAGGACTAGGTCCAGTATTCAAGTTTCCATAAATATAACCAATTCTAGGAGGTGGGCCAGAATGTCCAACTCCAGGACTAGGTCCAGTATTCAAGTTGCCATAAACATTACCAATTTTAGGAGGTGGGCCAGAATGTCCTTCCCCAGGACTAGGTCCAGTATTCAAGTTTCCATAAACATTACCAATTTTAGGAGGTGGGCCAGAATGTCCTTCTCCAGGACTAGGTCCAGTATTCAAGTTTTCATAAACATGACCAATTTTAGGAGGTGGGCCAGAATGTCCTTCTCCAGGACTAGGTCCAGTATTCAAGTTTCCATAAACATTACCAATTCTAGGAGGTGGGCCAGAATGTCCTTCTCCAGGACTAGGTCCAGTATTCAAGTTTTCATAAACATGACCAATTCTAGGAGGTGGGCCAGAATGTCCGGCTCCAGGACTAGGTCCAGTATTCAAGTTGCCATAAATATGACCTTCTTTGTATGTGGCCGAAGAAGCAAGGTTAGTGACCTCCTTATCCATGTTGTTCAATTGTGTTCTTGCTTCAAAACATGGTGCAACACAAACTAACATAGTAACCAAAAGCATAAATATAGCAAAACGAGCCATCACTAATTGGAGAGTGATGTCTAGTTAAAAAAGAAGAGAAAAAAGAAGTAATTTAAGTTTATCAAGAAAAAACATGTTATTTATAGACAATAAAAGATGAAACCTTTAATAAATCAAAACTATAGTTCATTGATTAGTATTAATTGAAATTTTAAGAAAAAGAAGAGTTTTGTTTTCGGTAATTGTGTAGGACTAGATGAATTAATTTAGAGAGTGCGTTTGCTGTTTCCCATTGCTTATTGCTCTACGTACAATATTAAGAATCACTAATATGGCTTTAGCTTTAATTAGAGATTTATCTTTTTTTACAAATGGTTATTTGTATTATTAATATATATCCAATTCACAAAAATAAATATTTTTTAATCTAATATTTTGAATTAAAGTTTTTAATCTTGCCATATAATATGCTTAAATCCATAAAATCAAATTCATTTTGGTATATGACATAAATTTCTATTAGCTAAATACATTTGTTATGGTTGTGTGGAATATGACATAAATATTGAATCTCAAAAAACTAAAAGGTTAAGTTTAGAGAGAAACGAAGAGAATCATTAAAGACACATGTATATATATCATATACAGTGAATTTGTATATATATCATATACAGTGAAATTGTATATATATCTATCGTACAACAAATTCAATTATAACGACAAATGACTTCCTTACTTATAAATTATATTTCGTCACTAAAAATTTTGTGTGACGAAATTTTTTTGGTCATTCAGTCGTCACTAAAAGTATACTGAGACGATTTAGTAGTTCGTCGCTAAAAAAGCTATATCAAGTACAAAAGGAAAAATCGCACAAAAATGTATAAACATTTCTGACGGATTTATTTGTCAAAAAAAAGTAAAAAAAAATTGTAGCTAATGATGATTTTGTCACTAAAAAAGTTATTAACACCGACAAAAGTATTTCGTCACTAATTATTTTGTTCAATCAATGACGGTACCAATTGTCTTTAAAATTATATGTATTTCGTGGCTAAACAAATATAATTTCGTCACAAACTAATGCTTTGATTAATTTTTTTAAAAAAATAATGCACAAGTACCCCTCTCAACCAATGCCCGAAATCTCAGAGACACACTTATACTATATGAAGAGGAATGAGTTTATTATGAAAAAAAAAGAAGTTATTAATAGGTAACAAATTATACATGAACATGTTTGAGAGATGTATCTAGAGGCGTAGCGCTCAAGTTAGGTTAAGAGTAATAATTGAAATGGTAAGAAAAAAGAAGAGATTTGCTTGTGTACACATGAAAACGTCAATTTGTCTTGGGAATTGCTTATATTACTACCAAATCGAGAAAAATGTCTTAATAGTTTCTTATCGAATACTCCCTAAGTCCATCTTTACTTGTTCTTTTGGGATGTTCAATAATACTTATTCGGTTTATAAATTAAACAATGAATAATTTATCATGTCGTGTCAATTTTACTTATGCTATTAATTTCAATGTTTAGATGACTTATATGTTATAAGGATAATTTGGTAAAGTTACCACTATCATTTACTTAATTGTTGTGACTTAATTGTTGTCATCAAAATATATCAATAGTTCATAAATGATCATACATATCCATGAACTAACTCTCACATAATATTGTACTTATTATATTGCAAGCTACTGCAAATCAAAAGTTGGACATTTACTAATTGAACGATCATCGACCGATATCATGACTCAAGACTGGCATCAAACTACGATCAATATATATGGCCCGTTGCAGGATTAGGTGGGCCAAAATGACCAGCTATTAGACTAGGGCCAGACCTCAAGTTGCTGTAAACATGGCCCATTCCAGGTGGGCTAGAATGACCAGCTCCAGGACTAGGGACAGACCTCAAGTTGCTGTAAACATGGCCTATTCCAGGTGGGCCAGAATGACCAGCTCCAGGACTAGGGACAGACCTCAAGTTGCCATAAACATGGCCCATTCCAAGTGGGCCAGAATGACCAGCTCCAGGACTAGGGACAGACCTCAAGTTGCCATAAACATGGCTCATTCCAGGTGGGCCAGAATGACCAGCTCCAGGACTAGGGACAGACCTCAAGTTGTGATAAACATGGCCCATTCTAAAAGGTGAGCCAAAATGACCGGCTCCACGACTAGGGTCATACTTCAAGTTTCCATAAACATAGCCCATTCCAGGAGGTGTGACAGAATGACCAGCTCCATGTTTAGGAGGTGGGCTCGAATGACCAGCTCCAGTACTAAGGCCAGGTTTTGAGTTGCCATAACCTTGGCCAATTCTAAGGGATAGGCTAGAATGACCGGCTCGATGATTAGGGCCGAGATTCAAATTTCCATAAACATGACCTTCATTGTATGGTGCCGAAAAAGCAAGGTTAGTGACCTTCTCATTATCCATGTTTTTCGATTGTGTTTTTGCTTCAAAACATGGTGCAACACAAACTAACATAGTAATAAAAAGCATAAATATTGCAAAACGAGCCATCACTGATTGTATAGAGATGTCTGGTTAAAAATTGGGAGGAAAAAAAGAGATAACTGAAATATTGAAATGAAGTAATGTAAGTTTATTAGGAAAAACACGTTGATTGAATTTTTAAGAAAAAGAAGAGTTTTGCTTTGGATAATTGTGTAGGTACAGATGAACTAAACTAGAGAGTACATCTAAGCCACCGAAATATTATGGCTGTGTGGGGTGAGGAGAAGTGTGAGTTTATGAAGAAAAAAATAAGTTATTTATAGGCAACTAACTAGAGATGAAAATGTTTTGAGGAAATTGTAATATAATGCTCAAATTAGGTCAATAGTAATAAATGAAATTGTAAGAAAATGCTCAAATTAGGTCAATAGTAATAAATGAAATTGTAAGAAAAAAGAAGTGTCTTGGAAAATGTGTAAATACACATGAAAACGTTAATTTGTCTTGGAAATTATTTGTTTTACGGTTAAATTCATTTTAAATAAATTAAATCATTGAGATATTTTTATATATCAAATTAACCTAATTATTAAATTTTCTAGACTATATTTAGAATATTATTTTAATTTTATCCTTCATTAGGTAGTATTGTAATTAGTTATTAAGTAATATTTAGTTATTTTAATAGTAAAATTAACAATATAAAGGTAAAAAAAGAAAGTTATGTCGAATTTATGTTGAGTTGGAAAATGTGTTAATACACTCACTTTCAAGCGCGTAAATACATTATATTTTATTTAAAATTATTATTTTTTATCAAAAAAGAATTATTTATTCATTAACACACTCCCACCCGACCTCAAATTCTCTTCTTCTCCGACAATCTTCCCCATAACTGTAATGACCCGAACCCGAAATGTCATTTTTTGATAATTTTTAGATAATTATTTAACTATAGTTATTTAATTTATGAATTTGGTTATTTTTAATAATAACGGATCAAATCTGAAATATAAAAAAAATTAGGTTAGTAAAATTATTACTTTTAATAACTAATTAATTCAGAAAAACAACAATAAAGAGGAGAAAGCAGTTCGTCTGTGCTTGCGACGAGCATAAACACATAGAACGACACCACCATCCAATTAAGTACCAAATTCAATTATTATATGAAATTAATTAAGGATTGATTAGTTAGGAGTTTACATATATTTATTTTTTCCATACATGCTACGTACAATTTCAAGTAGTTAGTGGAATGCTTACTAAAGGGTTAATGATGGTAATCTTTACTAATTATAATATTATAAGTAGTAACATACAAGTGAGAATTTATGTCTTGGATTCCTGAGACTTCGAATTCTTTTTTGAAAAATCTTATTTAATCATCATTTTATAATTCCTAGTTGATAAATGGAAATGGGTATTTAAATATTGGGTTACAAATTATATGAATGTCATTCGAATTATGATATTGGAAGAATGGGATTTAAACTTATATTTGAAATTTGGAAAATATGATAGTTGAAAGGTTAGTCGGCATCAAGAATTATGAATTTGACTATAAATTTGGGTGAATTTTTAGGTTAAGGTTAAACACATAATAATGTGGGTGTTGTTAGTTCCAAAACCTTATTGTGAATGTATACTTGAATAGATTGGATCGATTTGAAAGTTCAACGGAAAGGGAAGGCTAAAGTCCCAGAGTTATTATTTGATTGTAGCTAGTGAAAATCTAAACTCTTGTTAAGCATATAAAATTCGTGTATTTCCTTGTGTGATGTTTGAGAGTGATTTGGAAGCTTATTGCTTATTTGTTGATGTTGTATTACGATTGCATTGTTGTGAATTGTGTCTTATTATCAAAATGGTTATTTTCTCATTATTTGTTTTGAACATGTCATTTTGCATTGCATCTGAGACATGGTTGTGGTAAGTGTTATGTGATAAGAAGATGTACCATTTCGAGGGTCGTATTGCACGCCGCGATGGATATTATATTTCGAGGGACGTATCGCACGCCGCAATGGATGCATGAACAGATATGTCCCCCATGGCAGGCTAAGGGAGAGCTGGTATGTATCATTAGGTCAGACATGCATCGCTGTATTTGACATTGCATTTCATTGCATTGCACATTTTGATAATTGATGAAATTAAACTTGTGTTTTGCTGATCTTGTGAGTCATTTTCTTTGAAACATGTGACTCTGGATTATTGAGTTGTTATAGAGAATTGTAATTTGTTAGTGTTGTTATTGAGTTGGGTGCTTGTGAACTGATAGGTTGGGTTTGTTTATGCAGGTTGTGATATATGGGGGTTTGAATCGGGTGTAAGGAGTACCCGTATTTTTTTTCTCTTATCTTGTGTTTAGAAGTTTGCTTGTTGGGTACCGTGTGGTTTGGTACTCACCCTTTGCTTCTACAAACATTTTTGGAGGTTATGAACCCAGATCTTCGTGATAGCTTCCATTCTCTTCGTTTCTAAGGTATCTTCTGGAGAATTATGAGGTAGTTGTTTATCATCTCAGTGAACCTTCCTGCTCCCGTTTATGACTTTGCTTTTAAGATATTGATACATACTTTATTGATTTAAAGATTTTGTAAAGTTCTTAGTCACAAAAAGAAAGGTGAAAAACAATTAATATTTTTCATCTTTTATCCGGCTCTTATGGAGCTAAACTAAAGTATAAATATGATAATAATATAGAATATCACTATTTTAAATATGAACATAATAATCTTAAGTAGAGATATTATGCAACAAAAATTATGAATTTATATAGACGAAACTGAAGGACTATCATAAGATATCTTAAATTTTGAAATTAAATAGTTGGGGGTTATGAATATGAAAAATTAAAGAAAATAGTTTATAATATTAATTAAAGTTAAGGTTCAATAAATGTAAGTTATGTAGGTAAAAATTTTAAAATAAATAAAATAAGGGGGAAAATAAAATAATGAAGACAAAGTAATCATGAGTTATTCAGTGTTTGATGGATGTTTAAGTTTTATTAGGAAAGCAAGCAAATTAATTTTATTTTTTTTGTATTACTTAATTATGCTTAACAAAATTGAAAGAAGAAAAAATACAATAAAAAAGAGAGATAATATCTTGAAAGATTGAAGTAGTAAATATTAAGACTTAATTTTTTGTAATAAAGAATATGATAATGAGTGCAAATAATTTTTGAGACATTTAAGTATAACAATATATAGAAGAGTATAATTGATATATTTATTTTTTGTATAATAATAAATAGAAAAATATGAAAAATTGTAACATTTGGAAAATTTCTAAGTTAAACTCAAGTCATTTTTTATGGTGAATAAGATTTGTGCCAAATAATTCTAAATTTTCTTAGATGTTAAGCTCAATAAAAATTTCCTATCATAAAGTTGAGTTGAAAACTTTCCTTCCAAGTATGAGATTTTTCTTGGGTCAACTTTGAATGACCATAACTTTTAGCACAAGTTAGGTGGCCCATGAAGTATCTTATCGAAAGTCTTTGAGTCTTCTATCCAACACTGCCACATTTGCTAAATTTCGAGTTCAGATGAAAGAGTTATCCCCGTTTGAGTGCAACCTCTCTAATAAAGGCTTATTCATCCATTTCAAGAAATGGTATTTTGATATTTTCCTTAATCCACAAGGCTTACACATTTTACCAAACCAAGTTAAGGGGTCTAATCAGACTAAGTCAGTTTTCATCCATTCTAAAACATTTAAGAAAGTTAGGACAAAGTTGAAGAGGAGAAAGAGAAGAAAGTTTCAAGTGTTCATCGAGTTTTGAGGATTTTCGCCAAGAACTTAGTTTCTTTCGAGGTATGTTAGCTTTCATAGTGTTAAATTTGTTGGCCCTCACGACAGTCATGTAAACTTTTACCATGAATTCGTTCTTGAAGTAGAATTATTGAATTCTTGAGAAGTTCTTGAGGTTTTCTTCATTCTTTAACAATGGAGTCTTGTTGAGTTCTTGAGGTACAGGTTTTGCGAATGAGTGTTGTTCTTGATAGATTTTTATGTGATTTTTATTGGAATGATGTTCGGATTATGAATTTTGAAGAATTTGAAGGAAATCATTTGATTCTAGAAAAAATATGGCTGAAAATTCAGCTAGAAAGTTCTTCGAGTTTCTTAGCTCGGGCTGGAACGCGCCCCCACATCAAAATGAAAAAAAAAAAGTGTTTTAACTTCTTTTTTTTTTTTGATTTTTAGTGCTTTTCTATGAAATTGTGAAACCCTTAATTTTTTTGGAATATAATACTTTAACTTTTTTCGCTAGAAACGAAAATTGTAAAGCAGAAAATTCCATATGATATATTATAATGACATAAGAGTTCTTCATTTCACTAATTAAGTTTCTCTGTAAAATTTCTTAACGATTTTTTTTTAAATTTATTTATTTATGGAGTTCTGTTTACATGGTATAATAAAAATGATTTATTTTGATAGTTTATTCTAATGATAGATTTAGGTTATTGATTTTTATTTATAAAAATTTAATGACTTTTCTATACAAATTCTCAAAATTGATGAGATATTAACTTCGGTTTTACTTGACCGATAAATAACGAAGTCAAATCAATGATTGACATGTTAAATTTATACTACTCAATCCGCCCACATATAATTGTTATGTCGCGCTACCTAAAGTCAATTTAAATAATTTTTTGATAACATTAAATCGATATGATGAAAACCTAGATATAAAAAAATTAGTTCAATTTTTTTTTTGTTTTTAAAAAAGAAAATTACAACAAATAAAAATAAACGGCTAAAGCAATACCACGTACAACTTTTAGTTGAGACTTTTGAAATATTTAGTCCATACACAATAATAATTAGAATTTCTAGTTGATTAAAATAACACATTAATTAATTGATAAGCATATATGTTCATAAACAAACTGTCACATAATATAGCACTTTTTTTTACATTATATTGTACTTAATATATTGCATATACAACTAGTAGATAGAATTTGCCCATTTCAAAGTTGAACGATCAGTGATCGATGTCAAACTTGGGGACTGACCTTAAACTATCAATATGGGCAACTGTAGGATTTACTGACTTCAAGTTGTGATAAACATGGCCTTCTCCGGGACTAGGACCTGAATGACTTTCAGATTTGACAATTCTAATACTCGATACTGATTTCAAATTGCGATGAACATGGCTGATTCCAAGACTAGGGCGACCAAAATTTCCTGTTCTAGGACTCGGAACTGATTTCAAATTTCCAGTTCCAGGACTCGGAACTGATTTCAAATTTCCAGTTCCAGGACACGGGACTAATTTTAAATTTTCAGTTCCAGGACTCGGGACTGATTGCATGTTGTGATAAAAATTTTCAGTTCCAGGACTCGGGACTGATTTAAAATGTCCAGTTCCAGGACTCGGGACTGATTGCATGTTGTGATAAAAATTTCCAGTTCCAGGACTCGGGACTGATTTCAAATTTCCAGTTCCAGGACTCTGGACTGATTTAAAATTTCCAGTTCCAGGACTCGGGACTGATTTAAAATTTCCAGTTCCAGGACTCGGTACTGATTGCATGTTGTGATTGAAATTTCCAGTTCCAGGACACGGGACTGATTGCATGTTGTGATAAAAATTTCCAGTTCCAGGACTCGGGACTGATTTAAAATTTCCAGTTCCAAGACTCGGGACTGATTTCATGTTGTGATTAAAATTTCCAGTTCCAGGACTCGGGACTGATTTCAAATTTCCCGTTCCAGGACTCGGGACTGATTGCATGTTGTGATAAAAATTTCCAGTTCCAAGACTCGGGACTGATTTCAAATTTCCAGGACTCGGGACTGATTGCATGTTGTGATAAAAATTTCCAGTTCCAGGACTCGGGACTGATTTCAAATTTCCAGTTCCAGGACTCGGGACTGATCGCATGTTGTGATCAAAATTTCCAATTCCAGGACTCGGGACTGATTTCAAATTGTGATTAAGATTTCCAGTTCCAGGACTCGAAACTGATTGCATACTATGATCAAAATTACCAATTCTAGGACTAGGGAATGAATCCAAATTGCGATCAACATATAGTTTGTTACCTTCTTGGCTATATTGTTTTCTTGCTTCAAAAGATGGTGCAACACAAACTAACATAACAATCAAAGATATTGCAAAACGAGCCATTACTAATTGTTAAAATTGAGAGTGATGTCTAGATATTGGGAGGAGCAAAATGAGATAAAACAAAGAAATGAATGAATGAAGAAAAGTGAGTTTATTAAGAAAAAACGTGATATTTATAGACAACAAAAGACCAACGTTTAAGAAATCTAGACTATAGTTCATTAATTAATATAATAATTGAAATTTTAATTGCTTTGTGTATTTGTCCTAGGAAGTGTCTTAGAAATTGGGTTGGTACAGATGAACTAAACTAGAGAGTACTAATAAGCCGCCTTGTTCCCATTATATTGGCCCTCTTGCTCTACGTCAAATATTTATGGTCATGTGGATTATGATGATATATGTTCACTTTAATTGGATGTTTTCGATATCGTTTCATTTTTAATTATCAGTTGTTTTCATAAGTAATTGTATGGATTGTAATGTTTTATGTTCAATTCACTTAAATGATTTGGCACAAAATTTAAGAAATACCTTCTGACTTACATATTAAATTTTACACATGACATATTTAATGTCTGATTCTTC
The DNA here is from genome assembly GCA_032847665.1 of Solanum chilense. Classification (NCBI taxonomy): domain Eukaryota; kingdom Viridiplantae; phylum Streptophyta; class Magnoliopsida; order Solanales; family Solanaceae; genus Solanum; species Solanum chilense. The sequence continues at coordinate 70,982,373 of CM064969.1, forward strand.
GAAAAATAAAAGGTATATTGATACATCTAACATAAATAATTGTATGGATTGTAATGTTATATGTTCAATTCACTTAAATAATTTGACACGAAATTTAAGAAATATCTTCTGACTTACATATTAAATTTACATATAAAAAATATTTAATATCTGATTCTTCGAAAAATAAAAGGTATATTAATACATCTAACGTAACTTCATCTAGCCATACACATTGTTTATGGTCTGGATTATGATGAATATATGTCACTTTGTTCATAAATGCTACAATGGAATATGAAAAATTCCTACAAAATTATCTAAGGCGGGGTAAAAATTCTCTATACCTAAACATAAATTGGTTCTAGCTAGATAAAAAAATACTTTGGTTCACAGTTTTTCTATAGAATGAACAATACAAATAAACTAAAAATCATAATAAAAAATAAATTATCACTCTCTAATAAGAACTATGATTTGTGCAAAAACCTTATAAATGATGAAACATTTAAATCGTAACTATAACAAAAGTTACCCTTTTTGTTAAATGAATTTTAATTACGTATATTTAATTAATTAATCAAATTTTGATACAACATCGAACTTCAAAAAATTAAAAAATAAGTTTTAAAGAGAAACGAGGAGGCTGGGTCCAAGAAAATGCACAACATTCATAAACGGAACGTGTATATATTATATATACAGTGAACTTGTATTTTTGAAATCTTAATTTTTAGTAATATGGTCAACGTTTAACTTTATTTTCCATCCACAAAATGCGGTTGAAACCTTCAAGTTCATGATACATGTTGTGACAAAATTGACAACGATCGACTTATTGCGTTACACCAATTAAAACAGTTGGAAAAGAATATTTTTTATATTCGATAATTAAATAAAAATATTATCTATAAGTATTTGTATATAATATATAAGTCGAATATTATAATCTTATAGGGAATGGCAAAATGTCTAGAAATTGCATAAGTACATTTTTTGGGGACGAATGAGTGTATTAAAATTTTTAGTAAGTACTAATTTTGAATTATATTTAAAATATAACAAAAGCTCTTTTTAGAAAGTGGAGAAACTGTGTCAATAACATGTTACTCAATTTGTATACTACCTCCGTCCACAATTGTTTGACAGGTATACTTAAAATAGATGTATAAGATTAATTGTCAATTTAAATAATTAAGAAACAATTAGTCACTTTTTTCCAAATTTGTCATTAATGATAATGTAGTTCAGTTGAAAAGTTAGAAATAGATGTATAAGATTAATTGTCAATTTAAATCATCAAGAAACAATTAGTCACTTTTTTCCAAATTTGTCATAAATGATAATGTAGTTCAGTTGAAAAGTTAGGTAGACTTTTATATTCTTGATAGGGTTATATTAGTCAAATTACACATTGCATTAAATTTTCCTTAAGGGTGTACATGACCTTAACATGACAAACAATTATGAACGGAGAAAATATCATTTTATGTGTATATATAATATTATATTGAAATGTTCACTTCTAGCTCATAGCCCCTAATAGAGTCAATATGATTCAAAATATTTTCTCATAATTTTACTAGAAAAAATAATGTTCCTCATAACCTTTAAAACACTTCTAAGAAAAACTCAAATCATTTCAATCAATTGAATATTAAAATTTTCTTCGTATCGAATTTATACTTAAACATGCACAAGAGGAGTTGCATGCATGATTGACATATTCTTTTTTATTGCTGACCTATATTCCATGCACTAAGAAAAATGGATAGTTACGTATATGACTTAACACTAACCAAAATGGATCAGTTACGTATTGGAGTAGTATTAAAAAAAAACACTTAAGAGACCGTTGACATGTTAATCTAAGCAATTATATTTTTACAAGTAACAACATAATGATTAAAAATAAATATTCATGCACTAACTAAAATCTTGTTGAGCTTCTAAATAATTTCTCAAAAACTTTCAAATCAAAAGTCAATAATACTCTATCTGTTTTAATTTAATTGTCTTAATTTTATTTGATATATAATTTTAAAAAATAATTTATTCTTTAAAATATAATAATCTTAAATTAAATATATATACATATATCATAAACGAAACAATCCTTTAATCTTGTGGTGTTCTCTTCTGTATATAATAATATCTCCCAAATAAGATCCATTTCCTTGACTATATGTATAGTTCCGTGTTGAATCTTGTTGATAAGCATGTTGACCCGTAGTAGCATATTTATCGAGTGAAATATGATGCACGTGAATTTATAATTTATTCGAAAACTTAGATGTTTATATGTATGTTTTTAGAATTGTTATAATGTTATTTGTTGGTAGCTATGTGCTGCGAAATTGATGGAATGATATAAAATTTAATAAGTTGAATGCGGAGTTATTTATCTAGAAGAATAAAAGGGATTAATTTGATATTTGATATTTTTATTTTATTTTTAAATTCTAGATTCGTATCTCGGAGTGAGTTATTCACTAGTGTCAAAGTTGGAGAAAGAGCATAAACTTTTAGCTTTTTATTCTCATTTCGTAGAAGGAATTGAAATTCATGTTATAAATACTGTTCATATTTTTCTCCTTTTTTGGTGAAAAAAAAATTCAAAAGTAGAGATGGAGTAGTGTGCGTGCACACCAAAATTAAGTCAACTGCAGATGATATGATGTCTCCTTAACGAGCATTAATGTACATGTTTTAGTGCATGTACGAATGCGTTTAAAGATAGATTCAGAATTTAAAACATTATAATTTTACGATATATTCTTAGTACAATGGAGGAACGAAAATTCTTTAAATGCGGAATTATAAAATTCTAGCTTTAGTTTTTCTTTTGCTTAAATTTTAGTATTTTTTGGAGATTTGATTTTTAGAATTATGTGCCTAAGATGGCGAGGATCTTAACGGTCATATTTATTTTCTTGAATGAGATTTTTCTCTATGGAATTTACTTTTTTTTAAAAAAAAATTATCCTTTTATTTTTAATTTTTTTACTAAAAAATGAAGAAAAAAATGATTTATTTTAAAATAAAATAAATATTATAATTTTTAAAAATTTCTGACTATTTAGCACTTCAATTATAGTTATATATAAAATTTATTGGTCCTTTTTTGACTTTTTGAGAATGACATAAATAACTATGTTTTCAAAGATGAACACCTAACATGACTAAAGGGTTTTTAAAAAATGTAAGGAAGAAGACATTTGAAAGGCTTACCACTATATCAAATAGGTATTCTAGTGGTAAAATCAAATACTACACAACTATATCTCAAAGTCATAAGCAATAATATCGAAATCAAGCTACCTTCTACTTATACGCAAAGGGACGAAAGTCAAACAAATTAAGTCTTTGCTCTAGGAAAAAAAGTAGATTGAGATTATGGAGTCACTTAGTCATACTATAAAAAAAACGCGTAAATTGCAGAGTCATGTTAATTATATATATAGACTAGGGTACAAGGAACTCGGAAAAATACATAAGGAAATATTTACAACTTGAGGTTCTATATATTAATGTGGAGTTAGACATACATTCTTTAAAGGAATCGACTTATGTTACTATCACTAATTGCCTAAGAGGTTTCTCACAAGATGTGGAGTTATAAATTCGATCTTCACAACAAACGCACTCTGTGTTTGTCTCTCAATTTCTTATAGTAGAAAAAAGTAACATTTAACTCTCATTTTATTAAATACCTTCATAACTATGTTTTATTATAAATAGATTTTCGAATTACACCCTGTTACAATTGAATGTTTGAACATGTTATATGTGTTTTTATTCGACATTTCCGGCTCAAATTTTGCCAAAGCTTATACTTCTTCAGCACCCATGACATGAATAAGTTAAAACATCACTTTTTAAAATTATACATCGACCTCAATTCAAATAAACGAAACGCTTTACAAGTTATTGAGATGATGTGTATAACTTAAGCAAATGACATATTTTAAAATTTTTATTTCATTCATGTAATTACGGACGCTTCATAATACACAGATCTTTTCGAAAAATTGATCCGAAGAGTAGGCCTGGGCATAATATGGTTCAAACCGAAAAAACCGACCGGACCGAACTATTTTTAATTTCGGTTTCGGTTTTTCGGTTATTTCGGTCGGTTTCGTTTTTGAATTTTAACATTTCGGTATTTCGGTTCGGTTTTCGGTTTTTTGATTTAAAAATTCGGTTAACCGAAAAACCGAAATTATATATATATACTCAGCCCAAGCCCAAGCCCAACTACATAAATTCTTATTACTCAGCCCAAGCCCAACTATTCAAATTCCTAAATCCTAACCCAAATATACATAACCCAATTACCCAAGCCCCAAGCCAATTTCCCTATCCCTAAATTTACACTGAAAGTGAAACCTTCTTGACTTCTTCTTTGAAACACCAAACACGTCCACAGTCCAGCCGCCGCAGCAGCACTGGCCAGTCGCCGGCTCACCACAGGCCCACAGCCACGGGCCACCACTCTCATTCATCTCTCAACTCTCATCTCTCGTTTTCGTCACTCGTAAGTTTCTTATGCCTTTATAAAATACATCCAAAATATAAATAATAATAATAATAATAATAATAATAATAATAATAATAATAATAATAATAATAATAGTAGTGGTGAAAGAAAGAAGATAACCAAGCTTGTGCCAAACTTCCACAAAGAGCAGCTTCTTCAAAATTCCTCTTTAAAATAGAATTCCAAGGTTGTTGCCAAATCCAAATATGGAGAAAAATTTAAAACAAATCATTATTGTAGTATTAATTTACCTAAATCTTTATAAACTTCAATTCGGAAATTGTGAATCTATTTCTGCTTCAATTGTGTAAGTTTAGACATGTTATAATATTTTTTACTATAAAATATGTCATTAATGATAATGGGAAACGTAAAAGTACATCAAAATATAAAAAAAGGTATTATTTTTCTTGAACATATATATTACTCCTAGTGACACTCAAAATATGCCTTTTTTTATTTTTTGAACATTTTAAAAAAACATAACTTATACTACTAATTAATTGTAGATATATCCCTATATAATTAGTATGCCATCAAGTACGTAGTCAATTTCTTATGATGAGAGGGTGATGTATTTATAATATGCGTGAACTAAGTTATTGAAAGGAAAAAAAACCAACGATTTGTTTTAATCCAAATATGGAGAAGTAATGTGTCAAGATGCCTGAATCCTGATCTTTGTAACTTTGTTGATTGTTGTTCTTGATGTTTGTTTCACTTTTGTATAGATGGCACAAACTGGAAGTAAAGGAAGTGAAAGTGGAGCTTCAAATTGAGTCGATATTTAGTTATCACGATGGCCGTTTTACTATTTTTTATTAAATTTGGTTAAACCGAAACCGAACCGATATAAACCGAACCGAATTTATAATAACCGAACCAAACCGAATTTATTTTGGTCTTGTTTGGTTTCATATTTGGCCAAACCGAAAACCGAAATAACCGAACCGATATTTACGAACCGAACCGAACCGACCGAACGCCCAGGCCTACCGAAGAGTCCATATAATCAAATACTTTATCAATTGGAAAAGACAATAGTTCAAATATTTAAATAAAATAAATATACGAACAAGTTTAGGGATTATTATGTTCTTCACCACCGGTATAATATGTGAGTCCGGAGTCTAAAGGATATAAAATATTGACAAAAATTTCAAAACGATATATAAAACTTTATATTAACCAAAACGGCAAAATTGCTGGAATAACAGCGATTTCCTCTGCCGGAAAAAACTGCAGCGATTTTGCAAAATGTATTTTTTCAAAAAAAAAAATAATCAAGAGGCAGCGATTTTCATTTTTTAAAAAAGTTTAAGAAAATCGCTGCCAAGGCAATGATTTTCTTGAAAAAAAATTTTTAAAGAAAAATCACATTTTATAAAATCGCTGCTATTTTGCTTTTTTCGGCTGAAGAAATCGTTGTTGTTCCAGCGATTTTGTCATTTTGATTAATATAAAATTTTATATACCATTTTAAAAATTTTATTAATATTTCATATCTTTTAGGCTCCGGACTCTATAATAGGTACTGCATCTTTATACATATAATTACTATATATATGCCTTACTATACACGCATAGCAAATTAATTTTATCCACAAAGAAGACAGATCGATTATTTATTAGTAGAATTAGTACAAATTTTTATGAATGTATTATATTATTCATCACAAATTGATGTGAAATTCTTTGAGTAAAATAAACTCGTTGAATATATCAATGTAGCGCAGGTGTGACTCAGAACATCTATGTACATAAATTAATTATAAACATGTTATATTATCATATTTTTTCGCCCTTTTAAAGATAAAATAAAATTTAATTGCAAATTATTCTGCAAAATGGAATTTGAATTAGCACAACTAGGCAGAAAATTTGAATGTAAGAAAAGTAAATCTGTGACTTTAACTGAAATTCCAGACACTGAAAATTCTTTTTTTGGTAATGTAATTCAGAGTATGTTTGATGAATGGTCACTGTTACAATTCAAAATATGTTTTTAACTTTTACTATACTCTAGATATACGTGATGGTGACAATTGACATGTCTATAAATACAAAATGGATAATCGAAGTATAAAAAAATAATAATAAGATAAGGATATTTAAGAATTAAAATGTCAAAAATATTTTTATTATTTTAAATTTCGTGTCAAATCAATCCATAACTAAGAAATTGAAACAGAAAGTACTTATATTCTAAAATATTTTGCTAACTCATTGGTCCCCAACTTATATATATAATACAGTAACATTAAAGCTTGTTTCAGATATATTTCACTCATTAATATATTGATATCAAATAAAAATATTATAAAAAAGTGATGAGAAAATAGTAGTCAATACTTTTTGTTTCGATTAAATTTAAAACTTTATCTTTTTTTCGAAGAAAAAAGGAACTGGTATTTTCAAACATCCAATAATCAATATTCATATTAAAATTCGATTAAATTTAAATTTATGCATTTATAGATCTATTTCAGAAGACGACACTGTCAACGAGATCTTTTTCGTGAGTTTCTAGTTCAAGGAGAAAGGAATAAGGATCCCAACCACTTCAACACGAAGTTCATTTTCCCCTATTAAAGATGCTACAACATACAAAGCACAATTGAATCTCAATAAAATAATTTGCTTTCCCCAAATTGATACAAAGTCACTAATTTTAATAGCATAATAAAAACACTCTAAATCAACATTTAATCTATACATTTCATAACACAACACTACAAGAGAATTAAGAAGAAATCCTTAAATCTAAACTAACAAAAAAAAACCTGTAATCCTCTTAATAAAAATTCTGACTCTGTCACTGCTCATCAAAATAGCTAGAAGAATTTTAAATTTGGATATGAAATGAAAAAATAATTACCATAATCTTAAGCAAGAATTGATACAATCTTTTAGCCAATGTGATTTGCCCTTTCCAGAGCACAATAACTTGGATGGAGATTTCAAGTAAATTATTTTAGGAACAACTAATGGAGACCAAATATTACTCTGTTCATAATCGAAATCAAACTCCGTAGCATCAAAATATTTTCCCAAAAGTCTATCGGATGTTGATTTCGAAACAAGTTGAACAAACGCATTGTCATCTTGTTCTGAAGACGATAATGATGATAGTGATAGTGATGATTTTGATGACGAATTTTTCGAAATGGCCATGAGGAAAATAAAAAATAAAAATGGACAAAATTTGAGGATTTTTTTGCATTTCATTTTTCAACTTAGACAGCAAGCTTTTTGGCTATTTATAGGCAGCTGCTTTTTTTTTTTTTTTGCTGTTTTCAAAATGGACCTTTTGAAGTAAATGAGACGCTCTATTTTAGTATCTTAGATCTTTACTAATCAATTAAGTACTAATTTATTTCCTGATATTTCTCCATGCAATATTGTTATAATTTAATAAATATTTTAAAAAAAACTAATATATATATCACAAGTTTGAAAACTAATTACGTATTCAAATATATTCTAGTTAGTTTGTAGTTCGTATTATGTATCTTACTAAATTTTACTGTCCTCAGGTTCCAGATATATGTACTTCGGATATCTGTTGTAATTTGTTCTGAATATATTGTATCCAAATGGATTCGCATGTATCTGAAATACATAACAAATCTCGGTCGCTACTCTCCCATGTATTTGGTAATTCACATGTATATATCTCTAAGTGAAAATACATTTTAAAAAAAAAACTCTTAATTGGTAATAATAAACATAATATTTTAAAAATATAGGTAATAATAATATTTATGATAATGAATGGTGTCTAATTATGTATTTTCCATATTTAAAAGATTTTGTTTATGAAGTAAAAAAAGAATGTGTCTATATTTAGCCTTTACAATTGAATAATAATTTCTTTCGTTGAGCTTTAAATTTAAACTCCGTGATAAATTTAAAATTTTATGACAACAACTATTCTTTTTAAAAGAAGGCAATAAAAAAAAGATTAATGGGTGTTATTTCTACTTCCTAAGTTCATATCACGATATCATTGTCAAATAACCTATAGGAATTATGTAATGCTTATATCCAGTCAAATAATTTAATTTGGTACAACAATTATAAATTGAGTAAATACCATTAAAAAAATATGGTTTAAACCATTAAAGAATGTGCAGCTCTAATAATAAAAAATATTTAGACTTTGAATATAAAATAATTCTTAATACGAAGTGTTTCCCTCCTAATGAAAGCAGTATAAATATAATTCGGCTGACATTTTCTCCGTGCACGGTGACGGAGTCTAGTTAGGAGTTTATTCGAATTTTTTTTAATAAAAAATTAAATTATTTATATATGATTTTGCGACATGACTTTGTTTCTGGAGCTACCTTGCCTTGGGAAATAGGTATGCATGCATATCTGAAAATACATTAATAAATATTTGAAGTGGCGTAAGCGCATATAATAAATTATAACTATATATTTTTTGATAAATATTTGAAGTGGTGTAAGCGCATATAATAAATTATAACGATAAATTTTTGTCAGAAAATCATATAACAACATATAAATAAAAATAAATTATAATAGTACCTACATTTTTTAAAAAATAATAATAAGGCTTTACTGCTATGTCTTTACAATTGTAATTAAAAATTAAGTTAAAATGATAAATATTTTTTTTATTTGAAAATTTTGACTACAGAATCTATCTTCAATAGAATGAGCTTTACTTTTGTAGTAAATCTTTCTTCACATCTAAAATAATTGGATTAAAAAAAAAAAAAGAGCCTAGTATCAAATGAAAAGTTAAAAGAATGTATTTTTATAAATATTATATTTCTTCTGTTTATCTATCTTTTATTTGACGGACTTATTTAAAAAATAATATAATTGATATAGTAAATTATTGTTTTATTCTTATTATTTAATAAATTTCAAAATTAATTCACCTCATAAAAAAGTTTGATTTTTTTCAAAAATATCAACTCTTTAAATAAATTAAGATAAAAAAAATTTTAAAAAAAAAAATCATTTAATTAGACAAATAAAGAAGAATCGAGTGTGTACATTTTGCATGTAACAAATAATTGGACGGCATGTCGTAGACTCTGCTTTGGGTGCCGCATGCGGTGGCGGAGCTATGTTGTTTGTTAGGAATATTTTATTTTATTTTTTATGATATCTTATTTTGAGTTTGAGTTTAATTAATTTAAATTTGTATGATATAGAATCGCTTGATTATGGAGTTATTAGAATTGTATTTATATTTGTATTATGATATTTGATTCTTTAAATTTTTGATGTATTCGTCATATCACATTTTAAATTTAAAAACTTTCGAAATTTATGATCTAAAATAAGTAATAAATATTTATGTAATCAGAAATTATTTTATTTGATAAAATTAAATAAAAACTTGAAAGTTAAATTGTATTTTTTTTTCTCAAATTTATGTGACACATTTCAGATTTTGAGATTCAAAATAATTTATTTTTAATCATAAATTTTTCATATATATTTTAAATATTTTGCATTGTCAATTATTGTAAATTATACTAATTTTTACGTAGTTTACATATATATAAATTTCATTTCAAAAAAAAATAAAATATCATGCGCAAATTTCTGATTAAACTTAAATAATTTGACTTTCGAAAAATGAAATATGTCACATAATTTGAGACAAAATGCATACTAAAAATTTGTCAATCTTTTTTAAAGCTAACTGGAAAAAAAAAATATTCCTTCTGTCCGGTATTGTTTGTCATAGTTTCTAATTTTAGAGTCAAACTATAAAAACTTTGACTAACATTTTAAGATGTATTTTTTCATCAAATTAATATGCGAAAAATTGCAATTTATTGTACTTTTCATTTAGTTTTAGAATATCTAATTTTTTGTTTAAAATATCAAATTAATATGATATAATTTAATTTTAAAAATTAATCAAATTAACTTTTGAAAAATACAATATGACAAATAATATCAAACGAAGAGAGTAAATATTAATTGAAATAAATAAGTATTTTTTCTTTCTCAATTTATATGATATTTTATGTTATTTTAAAATTAAGATTTTAGGTTCTCGTACGTCACAAAGGTAAAATCCAAATTGGTGAGGGGACTCGGCGCTGTTTGGAATTTTTGGACTTCCATCATATTTTCGAATTTCGAGAACATTATTTTACGTGATATTATTTAATTTGATGTCATATTTTAAAAAGGAAAAGTTCTTTTTACTTCCTTTGTTTTATTTACGTGATATTTTAGAATTTTAAGATTCAAGTAAATTTCTTTTTAATCGTAAATATCACATAAATTTTTTAAACATTTTAAATTATCAATTATAGTGACTTATATTACTCTTTATGTAGTATATATATATATATATATATATATATATATATATATATATATATATATATATATATATATATATATATATATATATATATATATATATATCATTTTCAAAATTGAAGATTTCATGTATATTTCCTGATTAAAATGAAAAGTGACACATAAATTGAAACAAAAAAGTACGAACTAAAATGATATTTATTATTCATATAATTATAAATTTTTTAAAAGAAAATTAAAATTAAATTAATTTTAATTATATAAAGAAGAGATTTTCTTGATACAGATTTAAAATGAAGAATGTCACATAAAATGAAACTATTTAAATTTTTAAATTATATTATTATGATATATTAAATAAAAAGAATTACAATGCTCATCTTAGCTTGAAAAATGACACTGATCCTTTCCAATGTATATAATTAGGGGTGGGGGGGGGGGGGAACCATACTCCCACACTAGTTATAATTTAAGATCGATTTGGATGGCCGGAAAAAACAGTTAATTAAAAAAAAATTAAATTTAAATAATTTTAAGTTAAAGTAAAAAATATTAAAAGACTTATTTTTGAACTTGAACTTATTTTAAGTAAGTACTATTGTTTAACTTATTTTAAGTTATATTTAATTTTTTTCAAACTCTCTTTTTAAAAATTATTTTCAATTATTACCCTCATTGAATATACTCTTTTAAGTTATTTTTAATTTTTTTTTAATTTTCATCAAGTGCTTTGATATTATCTTCGTCTAAAATTGTTTATCATATTGTGTTTATCAAAAGTTAATTTGATTAATTTTTAAAAGTAAATTAAATCATATTAATTTAATATTTATGTTTTTTTAGATATTTTAAAACTATATAAATATTAGTATTAATTATAATTTCTTACATATTAATATGACGTTAATCAAAAATTTTACAATTTACCTTTAAAAATAAAAACCATGATAAGCAGTACATAACGAAGGAGTAACTCTTAAGCCCATTCAAACTCGGGAGCACATGAATATATATATATATACCTACAAATTAGAGCACTATAAATGAAAAATCACTGCACTCAAACAAGTCCCGAAACTAAAGAACACACAAGAGAAAAATGAGCTTCCAGCGTTTCTACGAAACATGGTTTGATCAACTGAAAGAGATTGTACGTCAACTGAACCAAGTTCCCCGTCCCGCCACCAGTGACCATCACCGTGAACTGCACCAACTCCTCGTTCAAAAAGTTGTCTCTCACATCTACGAGTACTATCGAGTTAAATCCTTAGCTGCAAAAAATGATATCCTCTCTGTTTTCTCCGCCCCGTGGTCTACATCTCTGGAACGTTCTCTCCATTGGATCGCCGGATGGCGACCGACCACCGCTTTTCACCTTATCTACACTGAATCCAGCATTTTGTTTGAATCTCATATCATCGACATTCTTCGTGGCCTCCGATACGGAGATCTCGGTGATCTATCGCCGGAACAACTCGCTCGCGTTAGCGAATTTCAATGTGAAACGGTTCACGAAGAAAATTCTATCACCGACGAACTCAACGACTGGCAGGCACGAAATCCTAATCTATCTTCGTCTTTTTTCTTTCTTCTAAGGCCACTCTGTCATTTACAATAATCGAAGTATTCAATTTCAATAGAATTGAGAAATTAGATCTTAGTAGCTTATTTGGTTGTCTGAATCCCCAAATCATCAATATTGTTCAAATTAAGTCGATTTTAGTCCAAAATTGCGAGTAATTTGCTGAATTCATCGTAAATGCAGGATGGTGCAAGTGAGATCATTGGTTTGATGGGAGACATAGAAGAGAAGATGGAGAAGCTAGTTGAGATTTTGGATAAGGCGGACAAACTGAGGATGAAGACGATAGAGAATTTAGTACAACTATTAACACCACAGCAAGCAGTTGAATTTCTTATAGCATCGGCGCATTTGCAATTCGGTATTCGAAAATGGGGAATTAATCATGATCGTCAAAGAGAAAATCCATGAACATTTTCTGGCTTCTTCATCATGCAGACTGGTTTGCATGTTGTTTTTTTAAAAAAAAAAAAAAAAAAAACTCAAATTAGAGAAGAAATTTTGGATTTTTTTAAAACTATTATTGTTATTATTATTGTTTGTTGTTTTTTTGGTTTTTTTTTTTACAAGTGGATGAGTGGCTATAACAGGTGTTAAGCTAACATGCAGTTGATCCCATGCATAGAAACACGTGTTATTCAAACAGCGCGTGAAGATGTGGCGCGCTGTTGAACACCGGTAAGGGGTAATTCTGTAAACTTTTGTTGAGCCTGTATCAACTCATCCAGAATGTAATGGAAAAAAATCTTTTTAAGAATTGTTACACCGTCTCTGTTTTTAGCGGTAATAAATATACGTATTAATGAAAGTTTTATCGACATTACTCTTCCTATTTCACATGGTTTCATTTTGCACGGTGCTTAAGAAGTCATAAATAAAGAAAATAATTTTATAAGATAGTTAATATAGGATATTTATTTTTAGTATAATGATCCATTAATATAAAACAGAGGGAGTAGTCAATCCAGAGTCAATCACATTTACAAGAAGTTTTAGTTGCTTAAAAGGTACAAAGTTTTTTTATCAAAAGGCAAAATTTTATAGGAACTTTTGTTGAGCCTGTATCAACGTAACTAATCCAGAATGTAATGGAAAACAATATTTTTAAGAGTGTCCGCTTTTAGCGATAATAAATATACATATAAATAATAAGTATTAGAAGCTTTTTTATCGATATTACTTCTCTTGTTTCATATCAGTTTCACTTGCACCTTTTGGATAACATTCTTCTTACGGTCAGGGTAGTGAGGCTTGTATGATGCTTAAAAAGTCGTAAATAAAAAAATAACTTAATAGGACAGTTAACATAAGATAATTATTTTTAGTATAATGATCGATTAATATAGATTAGTGGGAGTAGCCAATCCAGAGTCATTATAGATTTTAACTACATTTACAAAAAGATTTAGCTGCTTAAAGAATATATTCAGTTAATTATTGTTAAAGATATTTTTTAGTGTAATGTAGACGTAAATTGGTTTTCCCCGTTCATTTTTATTTTATTTGTATGCAAACAAATAGATATTCAGAATTTTTTTTTGGTCTAGTTTAAAATTTTTATCTTTATTATCACTGATAGTCACATTGTAATGTATTTTTAAAGCGTAGATTTATTATATTAAAAATGTTGTGTATAATTTCCATTTTATTTATTAATTGATGTCATGTTAATATTGAATAATAAGTAAGAATAAATTAATAGAGTATTATTTAAGAAAAACAAATTTAAAATGTTTTAAGTCCTTAACTATTACTATGAATTAAGCTACTTTTTATGTTAGCTTCAAAGGTGAAATCTTTGTTTCATAAAAAAAATTATTAAAATTCATCTAAAAATTAGTTAGCTAAATTTCCATATTTCAAATGATGCCATATAGAAATAAATTGAGTTAGAGTAATAAACAATTGGGTCGTTTTTGCGGTGATTAGAGTTACGCATATATTACTAGTTGAGATTATTTGTGCAAGTATTAGTTGAGTTGAGATTCATTATATAAGAACCAATTATGTGAAGTGTAATTATTTTAATTTACTGTTTTATATCTTTATCTTTTTGGTTATTTACTTGGTGTCTCATATTTGCATTGTGAATTTGTGATTTCTTATTAAGAGACGAGTAATTTTATTCGCTATCACTTTTTTAATTGTTGGTAATTTTGCAAATGAGGAGAAATAATTTATTATTTCTTTTAATATTACCCTATTATTATTAAATAACTACTTAGTACTATCGTAATTGTTAAATTTAGATTTTTTAAATCATAACTAATAAGACTGATTTTATAAAGTAAATCTTTGATTAATATTTTTCAAAATATCAAGTCAATATAGGATCAAATAAATATTATATATTGTTTATAATATTGATTCACTCATTCACTTATATATATCACTTATAACTTTTGTTTCTAAGGAATTCCAATTTGTATAAGCTAAAATTCAAGATGAATATGTTGCAATCAAATGAAAATTAAAGAGCAAAAAGATACTAATAAATGAAAGATGGCTATTTTTTAAATAAAATTCCAAGACTAGCTGAATATTAAAAGGTGGATCAAATAGTGACTAACCCACACAACAAGTCACTATGAACTTTCGGCCCATGAGCCCAGCATGGTCCGAGGAGAATAAGAACTCCGGATTAATTGTTTGGTACGTGGGATAAAGTGATATATTTTAAAACGTGAATGGCATATTTCGTGATAAATTTTGAGATATTCCGTCTTATCCCGCTAGTCGCGTACTAAATAATCCTTAAATTACAGAGAAAGGAAGATGTTCAAATTTGTCTACGTATTATATGAAATTATTTAAATTTATTTCTATGTTATACTTTTGGTCCATTTATATATTAGTAGTACTTAGAGCCTGTTTGGCTCAGCTTAAAAGCTGGTCAAACTGACTTAAAAGCTAGTTTTTAACTTATTTAGCTGTTTGACAATACTCAAAATAACTTATTTTAAGTTAAAAAAACTTATTTTAAGTCAAAAGTTAAAAGCTGGGGTAGGGGTTTTTTTTTTTTTAGCTTATAAGCTGTTTTAAGTTGATCACATTTTTACCTTTAAAGCTGTTTTTATTAAGCCCATCCAAACGGGCCCTTAGTATATCATCATGTATTTATATTTGTTATTAACGAAGCTCAAATGTAAAATGAGTGACTCCCCAAAGTGTTTAATATCTTCAAGAATTTGACGTTTTGAGAAAATTTTAACAAAAACAAATAGATGATTGGCACACTTTCCCTTATTTTATATCGGTGGAAAATGGAGAGGAGTCAGATCCTTAATTTATATCCTTTTAACTAAACATTTTTAATGGAGTGTAAATTTCATAAATTATGCCCATGCGCTCTTAAAGAAGCTATGCTTAAGTTCTATGATTAACTAGAGCAAAAATTAAAACTCGATCTATTTGAATGACAAAGATTTAATATCATTCCGTTAGAATGATATTTCACCAAAAGAAAAAAGGCATTTATTAGAGGTGTATGTTGTTTTTTATCTCCTTTTTTTTTTTTCCATACCTAGAATCATAAATGAATTTTCCTATTTTAAGGGGAATTTGTTGTTGATCATACTTGGTGAATGCAAAAAATAAATAAATAGGAAAAACACACCCAAAAAAAACATGTGTTCCAAAACCATCCATGTTTCCATTCTTGTACCATCATTGTTGTGTGTATAGTTTGGTTCTAGAAAGTGCATATCTTATAATATCTTTTATAAATAAGTGCTCAACTCTAAATTGTAACTAAAAAGATCAACAAATATAGAAACAAGAGAAAGAAAAGATATGTAGGAACTCTTAAAATTGAAATTATAATGTTTGGTTAAGAAAAATTAAATTAAAATAACATTATTATATTGAGGTCTTGTTGAACTTGATTGTGAAGAAGAAGATGATATGGTAAATTATTTTTTGATTGGTTAGGTTGATTCCAACCATTGAAAATTGTTGGAAATGACATTATAATATTTGATAGTATCAAATTTGGAGTTGATATAGATCAATTTACGTGGAATATCTAATAATCTATATATTTAAAAGTTTTAAACAATTTACGTTAAAATTGTGATATTGCTTGTTTTTAAATTTTGACGAATTAACAATATTTACAAAATATATTCTGCTCGTTCACTATATATTTTTTTGATGATATTAATATGCTAGCTATTCTTGTTAAGCTTATTTAAACAAGGTCAAAACTAAAAAAATAATATTAAATATTTGTACAAATCACAATTTACTTAGGTCCATATACTTTAGAAAAAATATAATGGAAATATCAACTTTTGTGTCTTACTATATTTTAGGAATAAAAGAAATCAAATTTTCCTTATTTCCTCCTTTATTATTTTCATTATTATATGAAGAATCAAATGGCCACGTGGAATCATATGGAACAGTAGATGACCAAGGAAAAAAAAGTTGAATAAATAAAATATTTAAAAAATAGAGTTGATTAATATTTTCCCATTTGGTTTATCATGTATTTACAAAAAGAGTTGAATATAAATAAAATCTTGGAAAAGAAGATCTATCTTTTTTGGAATTTATATAGATTTGAAATTGAGAATTTACTACTCCTTTAATCTTAATTCATATAATATGTCTACTTTTTTTGAGATTGAAATAATTTGATTTTTAATTGTAATTTTATAAATCTTTTAAATATCTTAATTTATTAGTTAACGATTTCATTTATAATTTTTTAATCATTCTAAAATATAAATAAATTTTAGAAAAAATGTGCTCACAAAGAGATTTGAGCCGTCTAATTTTGACCATATCATTTATACTTAAACAAGAAAAAAAATAGTCAAACAAGAAGAAGTCTTTCTCTTTCATTTAAAGCAATAAATAAACTAATCATAACCTACTAATCTCACATGTAAGTTACATTAACAAGACAAATCTACCTAACATATTTATTTTTTCACAAGATAGATTTTTGTATTATTTTAAAAATTTATTCAAAATATTTTAAAGAATGTTTAAAAACTTAATCATTTAATATATAAATTCTAAATTAAAATTCGCTATTATAAATGCGCTTATTGAAAGTAAAAATACCTTCAGTCACAATAATATAATATATACTTTTCGAGTCAAAATAAATTACTATTTAATATATAAATTCTTACTAATTCATTGAACTTCAATACATATGTGCGCATATACATACATACATATATATACATACATACATATATATATATATATATATATATATATATATATATATATATATAATAATAATAGTAATAATAAATGCAATCAAGTATTTTCATAGTAAATTGTTATGATGAAAGACACATTATAATATAACATGAAAGTTATTCCTCACGAAATATAAATATCTTTATATTTATATAAGATATGATTGTTAATGAGAAATCTAGTTACGTTAGAAGTTTAACAAATATTTCTAACTAATAGATATTATATATATCCACACTACATTCACTTAAATATTCTGAATATATTATTATCATAGATATTACATTATACTTATTAAAAAAATTCTCCAATTTTTCATTAACGAGTTTTACGTTGATTTTCAATTTAATATCACCATTTCCTTTGTACAATTTGAGATCAACAACGTGAGCAAGCTTATACGATCATCGAAATTTAATTTTACAACATGCACTTTAAAAAAATTTCTTTCAAAATAATTCTTTTTTTTGTAAAAAATAAATATTTAAATCCAAATCTAGCTAACACATGACACGTCATCCAGTGATATAAGCTGAAAAGTGACAAACAGTTTACTCTAACTTTTCCTTTTCACAAACCAAAATTTTCTGCTCTCCTTTATTCTCTCTCCTTCACACTATAATTTACAGTTTCACAAAAAAAAAAAAAAAAAAAAATCATCAAAATGTCACTTCGTCGTTCATTTCTCTCTCGAAGAATCATCAGTCGATCTTTTACATTTTCCAAATCATTCAAAGAATTCAAACTTCCAGAACCTTCTACTAGAGATGATTTCGCTGTTGGAGATGAACAAAACGGCGCCGCCGGTGAATCGGATTCCGGCGATGCAACGTCGTCGTGGTCGAATATGTTGCCGGAGCTGTTGAGAGAGATTATACAGCGAGTGGAAGCTACGGAGGACAGTTGGCCTCTACGTCAAAACGTCGTCGCTTGTGGATGTGTGTGTAAGAGATGGAGGCAAGTTACTGAGGATGTAGTTGAGTCGTCTCTTCAGGCTGGGAAAATTACTTTTCCGTCTTGCCTTAAACAGGTGCAAATTACTTTATGACCTCAATTTTTTTTATGACCTCAATTTTTGTTAATTGTTTTTTTCTGTGATTGTAATTTAGGTCGTTTGAGGTTTGATTCCGTAAAATTTGTGTGTAGTTGTGTTGTTCTCATTGTTGCATAAGCTTAATTGTTGTGGTGCTGTGATAAGTGAAACACTGAAGAAAGGAAAAGAAGGGAAGTTCTGGAGTTGGTAATTTTGTGTGGGAGTGAAAATGTGAAATAGGGCTGATTATAGAGAGGAATAGAAATAGAGGATTTGTATAACTGTTCAGACTATTCTTGGATCAAGGCGTAGTTGATCGATTGTAGTTATGTACTTTAGTGAACTTGTTGTTTTTGAGCTGGGAGTACAATGGGATTTCCTTTCTGAGCTTGCGGATTGTCACGGTTGTATACGCATTAGGGTAGATTAACTTCTTCCATTTTGAATTTGATCAGCTCTAACAACAATGAGTTCCCTGTATGTGGTAAAGGTGCAGCACCGTTGCTAGTTCAAGTAGATAAGCAAGCCGATGGAAGAAAAAAAAGGAAATATTTTTATTGATCTTTTCGAATACTGGGTTGATATTAGTGATAATTAAGCTGAAAGAAATACTGTAGCTTGATTATCTGTATAATGTTGGTAATTAGGAGTTCAGTTTACTTCATTTTTGTATTTTTATCTATAATGTTTAATGCAGCTGTTAATGATGCCTTCTTTCTCCAATTTTCTTCTGCAGCCAGGGCCTCGGGACCCTCCTCTTCAATGTTTCATCAAGCGTGACAAGAAGAATGCGACCTTTTACCTATATCTTGCACTTTCACCCTGTGAGTTGTTACTTTGACAAATATTATTTTCAGGAATTTAGCCTTGGGAAATTAGCTACTAGCTGCAGTTATTGATGTTTGACTTCATGAAAATGCTGGTTGGGACTGTACTTTAGGTGGTTGCTTAGCAACTGAATGGCATATGCTTTAAATTGCCTTTGAATCTTTCTGGGTCAATGACTTGGTCTGTATGTTTTGTTTAGACTTTATATCAGCATTGACTATTCAACTAAACACTCATTGACTTATCAATGGAAGTCTCAATCGTCTATTGTCTACATGTTCGCACCTATCTTTATCGTGCTCCCATCTTTCTTTCGTCAAGATTTGAAATCTTCTATAATCAGTTTTAATATCTTAACTACTTTAAGATAGAATAGTCTAAAACACTTGAAAGTTTGTCTGTACTTTCTTAACAATTTACAAAGTCTAAAGACATGCACAGTTTTATTATCTTTTTTTATAAGCCTGACGTGAAAAATCATTCATGATTATTTATTTTAATTTCACATTTTATCTGGGCTCCTCGTAATAAGAGACTGTTGTATTCTATTTTTCATTCCTATATCACGAAAGCTATTAGCTTGATGGATGGTTTGAGTCTGATACTCCAATTGCTAATACAGATACTGTTTCAAAGATGTGTAGACTCATCAGTCATTATATGTTTCTCCTAGTTGTTAGAAATTTCTCTATTATTTTTTAACGATTTCTTTGGTATTTATGTTTGGCAGCATTAATGGACCAGGGGAAGTTCCTCTTAGCAGCCCGGAGGTACAGAAATGGTGCTCACATTGAATATATAATATCTCTCGACGCAGATGATTTGTCACAGAGAAGTAAGGCGTATGTTGGGAAGTTAAGGTATAAATTAGTTGACCCCTTAAAATTAAGACTGATGAAGGCCATTTCTTTGTTGTTATATGTGTTCAAATTTGTCAGGCAAAAAGAGCCTGAAGGGCTAAAGCTAGGCTGTATCTTAAAAAGTCCTAATAACCAGAAAATCAAAATTCTCACTTCTCACTAACACGTCTAGTTTCATATATGTAGCTTGACGACTAGATGCCGATGTTGACTTTAGAAAAAATGATGTTTATAGAAAAATATAGAATGACATGGCTAGAACTGATAGAGTGCAAGTGTATTATACTCATTATATTTCTTCTTTGAGATTGACATAACCTAAGTTCCAAGAAAAGATTCCGTGGATATATTATACATATTTGTTGTGGTATAAAGTAACATGCACATACTTATTGTGAACTCAAGGTATTTCAACCTTATGTTGCTTCTTCTTGCTGCATGTTTGGTTGATCCTGTAGAAGTTCAAAAGGTTCTAACTTCCAGTTCGTGATTCACAAAAGAATGAGAAGAATACAGGAATACCAAACCTTACCAATACATATGATATCAGATAAAAAAAATTAAAATCTAGATGTGCAACAAGAGTTACTAGTATAGTGTCAAATGTGTCTTCCTTCTAGCTGTATCAGATACAAAATTTCTTTTGTTGGGAGATATTCAGTTTCACACATTAGAAGCCAAATTGTGAGGCATTTTCTTGTCTAAGAGGTCAACTGGTTTGACATGTTGCTACAAAGCAGAATGGGTTGAGCAGGCTGCTTAGTGATCTAGAATGCTAAGAGAAGAGGGTGCATCAAGACTTGATTGTGGTTTTGAGGTGGGACGAGAATATTTGTGACTTGGGAGGCATTTCAAATAGTCTTGCTGATTATACCTTTAGATTTTTTTATTTGCATACCTTTTTGATGTCCCTTATGCAATGTCTCTATTAATATCTTGCTAGAAAGAAGAATCCTGGCATGGTGAAATTCAACTCTTAGGGATAAAAATTCTGGCTATATTCTTAAGCTATAATCTATGTGATAGATAGTCCACCTAATTTCACAGATCTTGTTACTTTTTTCCCCCAGCTAACTGAACTGTTTTTAGGGTGGCAACTGCTGATAATACCGCTGACAAAATCCTGTCAGTTTTCTTACTTTAAAAAGATAACTTTGGTGCTATTTCTTCCTCTCTTTCTTTCCAAATGTTACATCAAAAAATCTAAGTCTTGGAACATAAATTGTTTGGTATCTAGACGTTTACCCATCTTTGCTGCCATGCAACACTAATCTTGATACAATGAATTAACGTGCAATTGTACGCTTCTGATCATGCAGATAAGGTAAACTATAATGTTATCTGCTAGTTAGTTTTTCATCAAACAATTACATAAATTGAAATATGAGACATCAATACGGAAGGAAATCTACACATCTTATTTGGAACTGTACTAAGTAAGGAAATGTACACTTCCTTTTTATGGATCGTCATTATGGTATCTGTTCAACCTCCGGTATAAAAAAATGATGATGCTGGCAGCTGGAAGTGCATAGCTGTATTAACCCCCCTTAACAAAAGTGTGATAGTACTCTTTTCATTTAGTGGCCCATAGAAGGTTCTTAAAGATAGCCCCATTAATGTTGTATCTTTGTTGTTAAGGTTTCTGTCCTTGAGAGGAAGTTAGAAATTTGAATGCTTTACTTAGACTTTTTTGTTGTTTCTTTTACTCTCCTCGCCTAACCAGATTCTCCGTTTGAGTCTTCTGTTCAATGTCGTTAGCTGGAGAAACAAACATCTAAATACATTACTAGAAACAATAATACAATCCTACCCTAATACCTGTGTTTCCATGCAATTACGATAGATACAACTCTTCCGAGTAAGGGGAGAAGAAAAGATGTGTTCTGATTTTCATTTTTGTTTTTTCCTTCATGTTCTAACCTTCCCACTGAATCCAACTTGACAGATCGGACTTTCTTGGAACCAATTTTACCATATATGATGGTCAAGCCCCACACAATGGGGCAAGGCCATCAAGCAGCCGGTCTTGTCGACGTTTCGCAAGTAAACAAATTAGTCCCCAATTACCAGCTGGTAATTTTGAAGTGGGAAGTGTTTCCTACAAGTTAAACCTGCTGAAGTCAAGAGGACCAAGGAGGATGATTTGTTCGCTCAATTGCCCCTGTCCTGGGGAAGCTGCCTCGGACAAATCTCAGGATGCTCCGAAGAAGAAGCAGGCTGGTTCCGCAGAAGCCAACTCTACAGTTCTGAAAAACAAAGCTCCACGATGGCATGAGCATTTGCAATGTTGGTGTTTAAATTTCCATGGAAGGGTCACCGTTGCGTCTGTGAAAAACTTTCAGCTAGTGGCAACGATGGACCAAAGCCAACCTGATGGAAAAGGTGACGAGGATACAGTTATCCTCCAGTTTGGAAAAATAGGAGATGATGTTTTTACAATGGACTACAGGAAGCCTTTGTCTGCTTTCCAAGCGTTTGCAATTTGCCTGACCAGTTTTGGTACAAAATTGGCCTGTGAATAGATTCTTTAGAACTTGTAATATACTTCCTAGTTTGCTTTTTCGTTTTCTTCGGGTGCATAGTGACACTTATTTAATCTAGTATTCTCTACTCGTGCTATTTAGTAAATGTAGTAGATGTTGGGACCAAGTGTAATTTAACCTTTATGAGAATTTCAACATCAATGTAACACATAGCGGAGTTTTCTGTACTACTCGGGGTAATTTCCTCAAAACATATTCCTGCTCATATTAAATAGTTTCTCTACATCTGTAGAAACTCACTCTTCATAATAACTTAATTCTAGATAAGTGCTAAAAATGCATAACATGCAGTAACATTGCACATGCAAAATCATTCACATAGGGCAATTATTATTATTTTTCCCATATATCTCAAATGCTGATCTGAAGAATGACGGGGATGTCATACCTCACGGAACTGAGAGAACTTTTTCTAAAGAAAACGGGAAGCACAAGATAACATCCCTCGCACAAGCATAAACGTCTTATTTTTCCAGAAATAACACCCATTTAGCCAAGAAATCCGGAACCATCGATCCATACAAAGGCACAGAAAAAGTTGTCCATGTACATAACTACAGTTAGAACTGGAATAGAGAACTGAGAAGCCAAGAGGCTCTTCATTTCTTTCCTCTAAGTTTGGCACCAAGAGCTCTCTCCAGTTTAGAGATGATTTGTTGATTTGGAATTGCCTTTCCTGACTCGTACTCCTGGATGATTTGAGGCTTCTCATTTATCAGCTGCAAAACAACAAGGAATATCAGAACCATTTTCACAGATTATGGAATCAGTCACCTGGTACTCTCAATCTGTTTTTAACTTCCTTTTAAGTCTTTGGGGGACAGTTGGGGAGCAGGGAGACAGAAAAATGGTATACCTGAGCAAGTTGAGACTGAGTCAGCTTCTTATCTTGTCGAGCTTGCATGATGGCTTTCTTCAGCTCAGTTGGTACTTTTTGATCTGACAAGAAGGAAAAAAATGAAAAATTTCAAGCAGAAATTGTCATAGGAAAGAATGAGTTTGTTGTGGTACAAAATATTACTATATTGTTTGCTGAGGATGAAATGCATGCATAAACGAGTAGAAACAGATACAGAAGTCAAACACAGCTCAAACAACAATTGTGACATCACATGCATAAGAATTGTGGATGTTGAATATAACGATCTCTAGCGGGAACGAATATAGCAGACTGCGTAATGTGTTTATGAATAAAGCAGTAGAGATGCAGAGAGAATATTAAGGATGATTTTCATTTGACAGGGTAGATGTGTTCCCAAAACATTTAGATTCACAGACCTTAAGAAGGCATCTTCTTCTCACTATAATGAAGTTCAAAAAAATTTCAAAATTTTGCAAAATGTGAACACATTCGATGATGGAAGTATGTGTTTGAAACATCAGAAGTAGTTAACATAATACCATCAAAATAATGTAGAGGAGATCAAAGTTAACACCAAAGAACAATTATAAGCAAGCATGACTTCAACCAAAAGAACACAACATAAGTATGTATGCTCGTACACACATTTCTAATTAAGTTGTAAAAGGTGTTGCTTTAACTTACGAGCCAGATTCTCAGTATCTTCATCAAGTTTCCTGGTGTTCAAGGTCGTACTACTAGAGGCAGCCCTGTTTGTGCCAGCAGTTGCTGCAATAGAAGATAGATATTGTAAGCACCGACTATCCCTCAAAAAAAATTACGCACAAGTTTACTAATAGGAAAACCGGGCAACATAGAAATTGGGAAAAAAAAGGAAGGGACTCTGGATGGAAAGATTTGTGTGTCTGTGTGGGGTGGGGGGAGCTCAAAGAGAGTATTCAATAGAACTCATCATATTGCCATGCAAGGACCCTCATATTTGTAAAAGTTCACATGCTAACAACAAAGAATATATCCTAAAGTAACTGCAACGCACTGGAAAAACGTATATCAAAATCAAGATTGTTAGATATGTGCCATCAAACATATCATCTCTACAAATAGGGAATCCATTTTCATTCACACCTTACGGTTTCTAGTTACCCAGATTCAACTATAGATCTCCAGACTCAATGAAGATCGAAAGAAACTTCCAGTTTCAAATGAAAGAAGGTAGCATGACGCAATACAACAATTACTTAAAATTCTAGTATGTAAGGATAAGAAGACACGTTTAAGGATTATACTTCTACTCAATTTTCCTAGTTACAAATGTACGCAAGAATATGGAAATTAGACCGGCACGGGAAGGATGATATAAGACTTCAATCTACACAAAATAAGCAGAAAACAGTTATTGCCAGCAACCGGAAACTCTGATTCTCATGAAAATCAACAAGTTTGGTCTTCATAAGCAACCCTACACCACAGCAGAGATAATACACCAGTCCTTAAGCTATCCATATACCAAAAAACATGTCAACTAAACTACGTACATACTTGAAATATCTTAAAATAGGCATCGTACATCAATCAATCAAACATAAACACATAGAAACAAGCAACTATCCTTACCAAAAAATAAAATAAAATGAAAACCCTAGCTGAAGACTTAGCATAATCGGAGCTGCATATAGAAATAAGAAAATTAAGCAATACAAGAGCCAGCAACAATAATCGAGCTGAAAATCTCTATCGAAATAAAATTAACAGATTATACGAGCAATCGAAGAAATGATAGAGAAAACGTTTATAGTTAGAACATCATCATATATATGAGCGCTGTAGAGATGAAAAAAACGAAGCAGCGACTAGAATACGAACATTTTCTGATAGTTTCGATCTCAGCACCGGAGCGACGGGCAGCGTTGACAGCTTTCTCATCCTTGCGTGCGGCGGCGGTCGGAGCCTTCTTCCGGATCACCACCGGCTCCCAGTCTTGTGATAATCCTCCACTCATATTTTTTTTTCCTTCGCTCGAAAAATCTCTCTCTTGCTTCTCTTCGCTTTGTTATTACGCTTCCAAATTATATTCCATTTCTGTGCAACCCTTTATATATAGACAGATACTAATAACTTATTCAAATCAATGCAAACTTATTATAGTTACGATTAAATAATTTATTTTTTCTTGTTTAATGAATCAAAAGTATTTTTAAAATTTTTATTTGTCATTTTAGTATTTTTTTTTTGCTTCAGTATTGTTCCTCAATATTAATTTCTTACTTATATTAAATATAAATATATTGTCATGTATGCATTTGATTTGATATAAATAATGCGGATAAATTTGCATCTTTGAGGTTTATGGTCTTATCCGACTTCGTCTTTTTAAAATTCTTTTTTTCTTTGCAAGTTATTGTAATTTTATATTCTTCTTCTTCTTCAATATAGTCAGTTTATTCCTTTATCTGCTAAAATAGAATATTTTATACGGAAAAGGGTTAAAATTTAAAAGTGTTTTAAATTATGTAAAAGGAATAAAAATGTCTTTCGTTTATAGTTTAATTTGAAAATGCACTTATCGTCAATATTTTGGCTAAAAAATGCTCTTAAACTATACGAAAGAAACAAAAATATTGGTTCAAAAATATTGTTATTGTTTTTCAATGGGTCAAAAAATGCTCATTTTTAAATAAATATATTATTGTTTTCTTTTTAACACATTTTTTTTCTAATACTATGTATTTTTTTTAAAATTAGCAAATGTTAATCCTACTTCAATTCAGAAAAAAAATAAATATTTCTTAGTATATTATAATTATTTTTTATCGTTATATAAATATAAATTAATGATTGATATAATATAATTTTATATATGTAAAATATATTATATGTCGAAAGGTTACATGAAATTATTCTGTTTTAATTGATAAAATAAGATTAAGAAGGAATAAAAATTATTTTTACATTTTTATTTGTTAAAGTGATTTTGGAAGAAATAAAACAAGAATAGTATTGTTTAATAATATTTTAATTAGAAAAAGATGTATTTTTTTAATAAAAAAAACATTTACTCGTAATAGGGCATTTTTGACCCATTTTGTAACTATAGGATTATTTCTGAACCAAAGTATTGACTGTAAGGACATTTTTGAGCCAAAGTGTCAAAGTATTGATAGCGTTTTTGAGCTAAACTATAAATAAAAGACATTTTTGTTCATTTCAGATAGTTTTTGGCCCTTTCCCTATTTTATATAATATTTGAGCACCTATAATTTATTTTCACATAAAGTAAGAGAAGGAAAATTAGACTTCTTGAGTAGTAGTATTTAGTGGTGACGGGGCCAACTTGTGTGCACCTTCATCATCCCATCGGGTACCTGCTACCTCCAACTTGCATATAAACATTCCAACTATATGTTTTCAATGCCTAATCAACTACTATTAAGTCTTTTAAACAGAGTGGTTTCCTCATTCATCCAACAGAGATTTTCCATCTAAATACAAAAACATATTCTTCGGAATCTCAACAACATGCAACTATAAACAAGCAAAAACTAGAAATTATGGCATAACCTAGAACATGAGATCTCAAGTGCTAACGTTCCGAGCGGTTACACCATAGTAGGCAGTACTACTAACTATTACATTTGAGTTCATGAGATACTTAGTTTCCAAGTTTTGCTAGACTATTACAAACCAAGAGACTTGATTTTTTTTCGGAATATAGTAGCCTTTGTTATCTTGTTGTAGGGTTGGTACTAAACCATGGCTGTGCATTCAACAAAAACACTAAGCTGATGTAGAGGAGATTTCTTGGAATCTTCAGTTGCCAAAATTTGTGCCACCTTGTTCCCTTCGTGGAAACTATGCCAGCTTGGAGGATTCCCCAGTTTCTTCATAAGGCACCTGGATTCAGCGATAATGTCAGAATAAAGTGGGGGAGGGTTATTCATAAGAGCTATTACCTCTGTGGCATCAGTTTTTATCTGGGAGTTAGTGAGTGCATACAGTTTGGAGTCTCATGAATTTGAGATCTATGTGTGTGGGGTTTAGTGCAGTAGTTTTTCCAGAAAAGCCCCTAATCTAGTTAACATTATTGTCTCTAACGACTCCACCTATTCCTTGAACAGAAGTGGTCAAATTGTATTAAGTTTCAAACCATCGGCAGTGGGGGACTGGGGGCAAACCATTTAATATAAATGGTTGTCGAGTTTATGGAGTACATCAATTCTAAAACTCCAGCTGTGATCTGATTGAAAGGGATTTCCTTAGCAGAATTGTTGAAAACAATGTGGTTTCTGTTGATCCAGATATGCCCGAGGACAAGAGGGAAGTAGAAGTCCCATAGTGTACGAGGTAGGGTAGGCGAAATGGATTTAAAGATTTAAAGCCAATTACAAGTATTGGTAGACGAGTATATAAGGATATTGAGAGAGTTGATGTTTTGCAATTGTACATTACGTGAATTGAAGTCTCCTAGGCATTGCTACATATGGGACAAGAGTTATGGGTTGAAACGCATGAAAGTGTCAAACATTTTGACGTTCCAAAGTAAAAACATATAAATTGGATGAAAAAAAGTTCTGTAAACATTAAATTTTGTAAAGAAACAGTGCATAAAACATATAAATTGGACGAGATAAAGTACTATTAACATAAATTCTTTTTAGGTAATTGAGAAAATGGTTGTTGCTTATTCCATAGGCAGATCACAGATGGAGAAGGTAAGTAAATATTGGATAGCAACCTGGTAGGGGATATACACGGC
This sequence comes from Solanum chilense, assembly GCA_032847665.1. Classification (NCBI taxonomy): domain Eukaryota; kingdom Viridiplantae; phylum Streptophyta; class Magnoliopsida; order Solanales; family Solanaceae; genus Solanum; species Solanum chilense. Next base: position 71,010,900 of record CM064969.1, read on the forward strand.
ACATTCTATGAAGAAGTAAATGACACGAAGCCTTACCACACGATCAGATGCACCCTTTCCATTCAATTTTTGTGTTTCAAGAGCAAGAAGGCTGAGATCTTCCAAGAGTCCATCAACACCAGCTTTGCTCACAGAATTCTCCTAAAACAACATACAAGCCAATCAAATGGTGTGAAATTCCAGCTATGTAATAATCATAACATAGAAAAAATAGAGAGAGATACACACACAGAAATTGAAAAGAAGAGATACGAGCCCAAAAACTTCACCTGACATGACAAATCCCCCCCCCCCCACCAAATTCTTTTTAGTGTTTACGGAATCCTACTGCTGGGATCTTCACAACTTCCGTTGACACTTGCAAGTGAATTATAAAAGATAAAACGGAAAAGGGCCTAAAATACCCTCGAAGTATTGAAAATGGTACACAATTACCCTCCATCCACCTATTGGCCTCCAAATACCCTTCACGTCCACCTTTGGGTCCAAATTTACCCCTTCATTAACAGACCAAAATTAAAAATAATTAAATAATAATTTTTAATGACGTGGCACTCAACCATTGGTTGTAATTTAATTATTTAAAAAAAAATTAAACCCACCCATTACCCACCCATTTTAACTAAACCCACCCATTTTAACTAAACCCACCCATTACTTTTCCATTCATTTTTCCCTTATTACCCTTCTCTCTCCTAACTTTTCCATTCATTTTGAATTAGATAATAATAAATAATACTAATAATTATAAACAATATATCTTTTATGCATATTTTCTTAGCCTCTCGATGTGCCTTTGAGATTAGAATCTCTTTGGAGAACATAAACATGCCTGCATATTAAAAAATAATTTTTTTAAAAAAAAAACAATCAAAAATACATCCAAACTATTCAATACTTTATTCAATTTATCAGTCATTTGTCTGTGTGAAAAGGATTTCCCCGGTGGGTGAGCCGGAGAACACGTGACATCTTTCTATTGGAGGAGACCATAATCCACTTTTAGAGTAATCAAAACCAAATTCAGTTAAATCGGAGAATTTAGAGATCAATCTCTCTGATACTGACTTGGAAACTAATTGAATTTTCAATGAAGAAGAAATTATAGGTTCGTCTTCATCTAATTGCCATGAATTTGGAGAAGATGAAGATGAGATTTCAGACATGGTGGGCATATTCATTTTTTTAATTGAAAAAAAAGAAGAGAGAAGGGTAATAAGGGAAAAATGAATGGGAAAGTAATGGGTGGGTTTAGTTAAAATGGGTGGGTTTAGTTAAAATGGATGAGTTTAAAATTATTTTAAATAATTAAATTACAACCAATGGTTGAGTGCCACGTCATTAAAAATTATTATTTAATTATTTTTAATTTTGGTCTGTTAATGAAGGGGTAAATTTGGATCCAAAGGTGGATGTAAAGGGTATTTGGGGGCCAATAGGTGGATGGAGGGTAATTGTGTACCATTTTCAATACTTCGAGGGTATTTTAGGCCCTTTTCCGAAGATAAAATACAATAACATACATGGGAAGTCCAGACACTTGACTATACCTAAGTTGCTCGGACTCTTTCACTTTTGGTGCCGGACACGATATGGGTGTGGGTGTGGGATCTGTGTCCGATTTGGTCAACCAATTTTGGGTACTTCGACCAAAATCGATGGGGAAAGACTGGACAGTTTTAATGATTTCTATAATCAAGACAAAAGCAAAGATGAAATTGAAGAAAATGAAATACCTTCTATATAGAAATTTCGATGTCACTCCTTTTCCTTTAATTGCTTTCTAGAATTTTCACCAAGTTCTCCACAAAATATCTCATAATTTAAGTTTTATGACTCTATTTATAGATATTTCAATTATTTTTAGGCGAATCCCCGCACCCGTATCAATTTACGGATCCATATCCTCGAATATTAAAAATTAGATCATGAAGGATCCGACCTCTAGATCCACACCCGTACCGGACACCCGCACCCGCGTCCGCGCAACTTAGCATAGCAGGACATTACCATGGGAATTAAATGCAATATCAAAAAACTCACCCCCTCAGCATTCTCTTTGGTTGTTTCAGAAGTACCTTTGCCGAGATCTCCCAAGCTTCTATCAACAGTGGCTCCACTTAGAGAGTCCTGCTAAATACAAAATACAGGTCAGCTAAAACTTAGCATAATCTCATTCAACATACATAGTACAGAGAAACTACTAGCCATCAAACGAACCTCTAATTCTGCAGAGCAACAATCTTTTCCTGGTTGCCTTTCAATCAAAGACAATTTCGACAGAGACAATTCAGTCTCACTGACACTAACAGAACTTGTGGATTTGCACTGACCACTCAAACTGTCAGCACCACCATCATCGACATTGCCCTGCAAGATTGCAAACTGATAAAGACATTGGCTTTGCATGTCAAGGTAATGACTTGACAGACATATTTATTTCACTCTGCTTGACATAAGCATTTCGATAGCTCGAAGCTTGTACATATAGGACACAAACTAACTAACATATTCAGTATATAACAGTCTATCTATCAATTTGGGGATGATTTACAATCAAATTGTTGAGCTTTGTCAAATTAAAACCAAAACTTACAGTAAACAGTTACCTGAGCCTTAACTGGTTCATCAGAAGATTCACCGAGCTTAACGCCTGTAGAGAGGACAATGGAAGGCAGGCTATCAACATCCCAGCCAAGAATTTCACAGACGACCTTACAGTAAGCCCGATGAGCTCGTCTCTTAGAGGTTTTCGCAATGCTTATGGAATGCTGAACAAGAGACGAACAATCCTTAAACCTCTTCCACCCTTTCTCACGAACCCCACAACAAACAAGACAACAAAACACCCCATTCTCACGATTCTTCTCATAGTACTCTCTTAACCCATCATCCTGCTTAAACAACTTCACAAAAAAATCATAGTCCTGAAACCCCTCTTCCCCATCCAGGAAACCCTCATCGTCATTGATCAAATAATCCCCATTTTCACCTATATACTCAGAAAACTCGTCATCGTCGTCTAGACTGAGTATGGAGTTCAAATATTCAGCAACTTTGAGCAATGCCGGAAGTTGACTGTTGTTCGCAGCTTCGTCTTCGGCGGTAGGTAAAGGGGTTTGTAGCTTTGATTTGTTACTGTCGTTTTGCCAGCTAGTAGGCCAGCCTGACGATTCAACGACGGGTTTACAAGGCCACTCAACATCGCCGGAATCTGAAATTGGGTCGGAATTTTCGAGGTCAGTGTCGGTTTTCCAGGCCATTTTTGCTTCCTAAAATTTCTTCTTGGTCGATGTAGAATTGAAGGGTTTTATGAAATGTTGGTCTCCTAGGCGCTTGAAATAATAAGACCTTGACTTGATTCAAAGTATTCAAAATATATTTGGAGATTTCAACAATAAAATAATTATTAATCAATAGAGATTTTATTACTATGTTAGACGTAGTAGAGAGAATATTTTCAATACATTCTTAATTATCGACTAATAAAAAGGGTTTAAAATAATATTTATATAAAAATAATAGATATGATAAAATAAATAAGATCATGACGAAATATTATAATAGATTATGCTAAACAATAATCATGACAATAAAACGATAATCACACTGAAATGATATTTGCATAACGAAATATTATGCTAAATAATAGTCATGACCATAAAACGATAATCACGTTGAAATGATATTTGAAGATTGGTTAAAAGTTGAAAAATTTCAATATCCAAATTTGAATAGTTATTCAAAAAGTATTTTTTTATGAATATTGATAAGAATTATGAAGTTCTAAATCATTTGATCGAAAATGAATTATTTTTCTATTATAGTATGTGCAACAATATTAATGGGATTCCTTAATAAAATCTCTGATGGAAAAATATTTGAGTCATTTTATTAAAAATGAAATATTATATAAAATATGTCATCTCTAAATAAAATAAAGTCCAGGCGAGAAATAGAAATTTTTTAATTATATAGTTCATGAATTTTGGATGGTATGCTCGTCCAGTGATTTTCTGGCTGAGTTTTTTTGTGAATGTCTGTGACAACTTATTAAATGGTGTGTGTTGGTTCAGAGGCTACGAATATCAATATTTTCAACAGAAAATATAGATTTTTTTATTTTTCGTATGTAGCCCATGAATTTTGGATGACATATATGTCCGACACAACTTCTTGATAAAAACTTTTTACTAGCGTCCGAAATAGCTTATTAAATAACGTGCATCGATTCAAAAGGGTAAAAATCAGTATTTTGATATTTTCAAGTCAAACTAGAATAACATATAGTATTAAAAACTATATAAATTATATAAATAAAATTACAAATTTATGATAAAAATCCTTTTCCTTTACCAAAATGTCTATTAGGTTGAACTTATGAGAAGTTGGGAATCAGAACCAACAAATACTATCTTTAATGGCGGGAAAAGGAATCCCTAAAATCTCCCATTATTTACTCTTAAATGCTAAGCATAAACATCTCCAGCTTCTTCAAAGTTCCTTACAGACCCAACAATTTTAACCCTAGATTAATTCTACTATTTTTTTCTCCAATGGCGTCTTCTACAAAAGTCACAGTTGAGTATGCGAAATCCGGTCGATCGTCATGTAAGAAGTGCGATGAGAAGATTCCGGCGAAATCAGTAAGGCTGGGATTAGTGTCAAAACACCCTCAAGGCTTTGACCAGACGAAATGGCATCATCTCGATTGTTTCCCTTTCAATTCTGATTTCGTTTCCTCTGTGGAAGACATCGCTGGTTTCTCATTGCTCCAGGTATACATTCCTAAAACTCGGACTAAATTTAAGCTTAATTTTGCAATTTGCATGTGGAGTATTTACTGAATTATTTAGAGTGACGAGTCAAAAATACATGTCTCCATTTTTTTCGAGTTTGATATGTGAACTGAACTATCACGTGTGTGAGTTTTCTAGCTAAATTATAACCAATAATTTATCAAAATACACTTTAACTATCAATTGTTCCTATTTCCTACCTTAACTTGGTGATATTTTAGGTAGTAAAAGCGAACAACTTATATATGCGATGTCTTTTGATAAATAGTTGATCATAGTTGAGTAGTAAACTCACAAATAATTTAGATATGAAACTTGAAAAACCTCAATACTTTGGGGGTATTTTTTTATCTTTATTTTCCAATATGCATTTGTAGCCGTTTGTTTGATTTTCATTCATGTGAAAAAAAGTATCTTCTTTTAGTTGTATCTATAGGTGAGCATGGCATAAATTATCTTTCGCTAGAGCGACGTGTATGAACTTTTGTTAAATATATACCTGCAGTCCTGCACTAAGTCAATTTTGTTATCAAATAGTTGTAGGTGCATGCGATTGTATTTGACACCACCTGACTTGGAGCAGCTTTATTTCATTATAGAGTCTTTTTGCCATCTTGATAAACTATCTTTATTCTCAGTGTTTTATTTGATAACTAAAAGGTTTTCTTTTAGTTGATAAGATTCTTTGTTGCAGCTAAGCTTGTCTTTCTGATTTATGCAGAACAAAGATAAAGAAACTATGGAGAAACTGATTAACACCGAGATTGCAACTTTGCAGAAGGTGCTGTCTTCTTTAGTGTTTAAATTCTTTAGGCATTTGTAATGCAAGTATAAAGTGCTTGTTATGGTAGCATAGTAGCAGCTTACCATTTACAAATATATGTAGGCTGAAATTGACTCCACTTAGAATTCCCTCTATTTGAAACTCAAGACATGAGTTTGACCAAGTCTGCTGCTTCAAATCCTTTTCTAGTTTTCTTTAATTGAGAAATGTTTCTACTTATATGGTCATCGAGTTGAGTTGCCAAATTTTTCACCTGTTGCTTTTACTTCCTGAAGTTTGAAGCTTTGCTGGACTTATTTTATTCCCGAGTTTGTACTATTATGTAAATTTTAAAGTTGAGGTACCCTGTCGAACAAGTCAGTTTGTTGGAACTTCACTTGTGCTGACAATCAAGCGATTAATCAACAGGTTTCTGATGCAGACTCAGATAAGATTGACAGAAAACAAAAGGAAACCTGTGCACAGGTAAAGTCAAGTGATAGTGAATCTGTTATTTTTGCTATTAACTTATTTATTCTAACTGCTTTCCTGCATCTGGCTTGTAAACATATGAGAAGGAAGACTCGGAGCACGAACTGAGCAAGCAAAAGCGACTAAAGGTAAATATTGCTGTTCCCACTTGAAGTTTCCAGTAGATTTTTTTTATGAGTAAAAGGAAACTAGAAGCCACAACTTGAATTTATTTTTGTATCCAGTTGCATTACTTTGATTTAGTCTTATTTGATTATAGCTGTATAGGTAATTTTATCTGTTGTTTAGTCTTATTTGTTCATCAGTGTTTATTATTACTATTTATTGCTGTATTTGCTTTGTATTCTGTTAATTTTTTCTGTTTTATTTTCTTATAATTATGCTTCGGATTCTTCTTTTATTTTGAGCCAATGTTCTTTCAATAACAGTCTCTACCCCATAAAGGTAGGGGTAAGGTCTGCATACATCCTACCTTTTCTAGACCCCACTTGTGGGATTGCACTAGGAATGTTGTTGTTGTTGCTGAGTATAGGTGATGATATTGAGTGCAGGTAGTGGTATCAAGTTAACTGTGTAATATTCGTATATGAGAATGTGCATAACAGGTTAAGCACTCTCCTATGGAAAGCTTATTTGGTACTATTGTTTGCCAAAATTGTCCTCCCATCAATTTAGCATGTCTGAGTACTTATGTTATTTGAGTAGTAGAATTATGGAGAATTTTAATTGCAGATGAATGCATGAATTTTTTCATTTCATAGATGTTTTCTTATATGCTGTTCCACTATTGGTTTTTTGTTTCTCATTTGATTTTTTCAGGCCCTCTGTGTCTCCCTTTTAACAAATCAAACTCCATTGAAATATTAAGCATATTATGTTGATTCCAAAAAGCATCATGCACCTAGATGTTTTTTTATTTGTTTGATAATGTGCACCTAGATGTTATTGTAGTGCTTCATTCTTTCCCGAGATATCCTAGAGCCAACTATAGAAGCAATTGGTCTTGTATAACAATTTTCTAAAGTATACCCTTCTTAGAAGCTTGTGGACTGTAGAAGAACCGTGACCAGGAATTGAGATGTCAAGAGTTTTCACCAATCTTATGTACTTATTTCTGTGGATTTTTAGTGAATTAGAAGCATCATTCTCTATGGCATGTCTACAGGTTTATGGTAAATACGGGAGAATAATCAGGAGACATTATATTCTTTGGTCTTTCTGCACTATGTTTGCACTTGTCAGGGCAAACATTAACATGCATGTACAAATGATCTAGCCAGTCCAGAATGCAGATATTGTTTTTGGTGCTTGCATGCGTACAACTAAAATTGTCTTTGGTCATACAAAGTAGAGATGATTAGCATCTTCCCTTACATGGTCGGGATAGCCTTCAGGCTTTACCTGATCCGAGCAGTTGTCTCTGCTTTTCATTTTTGGTATCGCTATCCCGCACTGAAGTTGGCAATAAGATAAACTTAAACCACCGATAAACTTTGAATAGATCTTGAAATGAAAGATGACTTTGTTGATTAGTCTGCACGATTCCATAAGCAGTATGTTCTCGTGTTATTGTAGCATCTCTTTATGGTTGTCTCCTTTCCATTTTAGTTGAACCGACTCTCTAAGCATGTCTTGCATGGCAAAATTCTTTTAGCTGTCGGCCACTGAAGAGGAACCTGTGTTGGAGATAGCATTCTCCATTTCTGATGTGAGGGACACTTATAAGGTACGATATCTGCCATCTCTCAGAATCAGTAATCCCCTGTCTCCACTTCCTAGAGCAGTAAAAATTGAATGGAAAGGATAGAACCGGAAAAGATTTTGTTTGTATTCCTTTATTATTTTTTCTTTATAGGTTTTGATTTTTCATAGGATGGCATTTTAACGGCAATGTTTTAACATATAGCTGCTTTCTGATTTGGCTATTAACTAATTAACTGATCCCCTTGCTGCCTCATTTTGACGATATGAAAATGAATGGTCTTTTTAGCTTCTGTGCTACCTTTTATTTTTTACTGCAGCTTTATATTTGTATTTAAAAAAAGGGCTCACTGTTCAGATATTTGGCACTTTGTTTTGATGGGAGCACTATTTCTTTTCTCAGGATGCTACATTGTTACCAAAATGGAGGGCGTTTCAGACTATTATATATCTTGAACAGGTTAGTTGATTAATTATTTGATGAATAAGTTGACACCAAGTTGTATGGGGTTTTCCATTGAGTACATGAAGATAGCATTTTGCTGTGGTAGTAGTGGGCCAGGGTGTTATTGAGTAGATATTCAACATATTCACTCTGTATGATGCTAGTATGTAGGTGTACTCTTCTTTGCCAGCATCTCACAGCTGCAATTTCTCTCATGATTCTCATTCTACACTTGAAAATTTTCCTTCTCCAATTTTATATGACATCTTTTTGACATTGTTCAACCTTTTTCATTGTTTGAACTTTTATTTTGACCACTACTTTGGTCAATGAGTCAATGATGATATAATAATCCCTTCATACTTCTTTTGATTGATGTTCTAGTCTAACTTGTATGACCTCTAATGGGATGGAATATTATCAGATACAGAGCTAGACGCATGGCGTGGAGGCTTGTATTCTAGTACTGATTTGGCATGTGATCAAAAGACCTCCTTTTCACCTTTATGTACTTTTTTGGGTTTTTAGGATGATGGGCTTCATGCTTCAAGTAAAATTGCCGCCTTTGATTTTGATGGTTGTCTTGCAAATACAAATGTGAGAAGGTATGGTTTCTTCCTGTGTTTCATATTATCTAAAACTCTTCTTGAGATGAGAGTGTGTATATGATAACTATTGCAACTCTAAATAATGCATGACTGGAGCTTAAGCTAACTCTAGAATGTATGAAAATATAGGATTTAATAGGAACGAATTGTCATGTTTTTAACAAGTCTAAACAGTTATTGCTTGTCCCAAAGTAGTAGCTGTGTTACAATGATGAATATTATATTAAGCGTTTAAGACATACATCCAACTATCTGTATATAGAGATGTCCTTGCCCTAAAATAACCCAAAAAAAAAAAAAAGGAGCACTTAATTCTCCACTAAGGCCTCTCATTTCCTTCATAATTATTCTAGTTTTTCCTCTTTAAGTCTCCCAGAATATACATGTAGGCATGAAGGCACTACTTCCCTGATGCAATCTCTCTTCCTAGTTCCTAGTGTTGCTTTCTCCAAGTTGTTGAGTTCTCATTCACCGTTTTTTGGAAGTACTAAAGTCTAAAGTAATCAAAATACGTGTAAATAGAATTCTATAAGGTAGGCAAATCACAGTGTAAAAAAGTTTTTTGTGTCTTCTCTCCATTATTGACCTACCCTTTCTTTCTAAAGTTGTAGCTATGAGAGTGCATGTCAACTTGTGACTTTTTGTGAAAAAAATTGATTTCCTTGAACCTTGGCTTTCTAAATGATTTATACGAGAACCTTTTACTAGTAGCCATATTATTTTGCTTTCTTCCACCCATAATCTCATAACTAAAGATTTTAGCTAGGAATTCCTCCATGCCTTCCATTTTCATTTTTAAACTGTTAGGTGTATCTTTTTTCTTCAAAAAAGGGACGTGGAGATGTACTGATTTCTTCAATAGTTCTATTGACACCAAATACACAGCTATTTGTTTACATCGTTTATTAGTGTATTGGTGACTTTATCAAAAAGAGAAGTACTCTGTCTAGGGTGAATACTATGTTTTAACATCCTCTCTCTCTTTATTAGTTTTCTGGATGGACTATGTATACCAATGTCATAAATATTCTAGAATTAGATTAGTGCTTTTAAAGTCGAACTTCTCTTTCTGATATGATGGAGTTCCATTTTTCTCAGAGTTGGTGCAGATGCTTGGTCTCTGATGCACCCTTCAATCCCAGAGAAGCTGCAGAGCTTGTACAATGAAGGCTATAAGCTGGTGGGCATCCCTTTTGTAGTGTAAATATCATGTTTAATTCTTATGCTGTGGTATATTAAGTCACTAGGTGGATTTAAGTATGTTTGATAAGTTCATCACATAAGTATGTTTGATAAGTTCATCACATAAGTATGTTTGATAAGTTCATCACATAATCTGCAAATCAGCCATCTTATTTTTATTAATACGTGCAGGTAATTTTTACCAATGAATCCAACATTGAGCGGTGGAAGAAAAGTAGGCAGGCAGCTGTGGACTCTAAAATTGGACGACTTGAACAATTTATCAAAGTTGCTGGTGTTCCAATTCAGGTGATTGGATCTGTTAGTATGTATCAACATTTTGGATCTAGCTAGTATTTTTCTTATGATGTAACGAGGGCCAATTCACTTTTAAATAGGAGCTGATAAGTTGCTTATTAGCGCCTGATCCTTCTGCAGCCCCTCACCCCCAGCAGAGTATAGGAAAATGGGGAAAAAGGAAGTGTCTCTCTCAGATTAATCTCTTTTTGACTTTTATTTGTTGTTGGTGATCGGTCATGGTTTGTGGGTGGGGTGGCAGGTTCCTTCATAAGTGTGAAAATAGCAGAAAGAATAATCTACTAGAATTCTCTGTAAATAGTTCTCATAGCTACGTTGATGCAGGTTTTCATCGCTTGTGGCTTGAGTAAGATCAAGCCAGAAGATCCCTTTCGCAAGCCTAAGACCGGGATGTGGAATATAATGAAAAAGCAGTTCAATTCTGGAGTTCCCATAGACATGGACCAGTTATTTCCTCTTCCTTGGTCGATAGCCCAATTTTAAATATTTTACTTCCTAATCATTGACAAATCTAATAGAGCTTTTCTTATTGTCATTCTAGGTCTTTCTATGTTGGTGATGCTGCTGGCAGACAAGGTGACCACAGTGATGCTGATATTAGATTTGCGCAGGTACCTAATTCTGCTGACGTTTTAAGATGACACACCTTCAATGCACTTGACCAACAAATTACACCATGGGCTTCCATTTGTTTTTTGTTGCAGGCGATTGGACTAAAATTTTATGTTCCAGAGGAATTCTTTGAGAAGGAAACTTGACAATGACAATGAGCATTTTGTTGTGTTACATCTACTACAGTAGAAAGAAACTGTCTGAGCTGAAGTAGAAGGAACATGCGTTCAACTCTTTCCCAGCTAAGGGGTTGACATTTGTGTAAATAGTTCTTTCCATATCTACCTTGGATTCTTATTTAAATTTATCGCCTTTTTCATCCTTTTGGTGAGATTTCTGCAAATCCATACCTCAGTCCTTTTTGCTTTGTAGACGGATCAAAGTTTGCATGAAACCATTTCTTCTTCAAAATTATGAAGTGATGCATTGACTGGAAATTGTGGGTCAGTTTTCAGTTGTGAATTTGCAGACTTATTGTTACAATTTGTAGAGTTTGTTCTATTATGACCAGAGATCAATATTACGATCAAAACTTTGTATCAATACATAGCAATATGTTCTTGGTGAGATTGCAGAGTCTACTTTCTCCCTCGAGTTATATTATACAAGAAAATAACTTAGCTCCTATGATAATACATTGTTTCTGCAGTATTGCTAGTAGTGTAGCACAATGAATCTTTGTATCTAGAGTCCTACCCAATTGCAAAAGCTGGTAATTACTTTATTTCTTCTTACCGATCTCGCCTTCTAGTATAGCATGTCTGGTCAAAACAATTTCCTTTACCAGATTCTTATAAGTGAATGGCCTGACTGCAGCTCTCATGAACAATTCAGGAGGCATTTTACCTTTCTTTAGTTTCCTTCTCCAAGGACCATATCCATGACTCTCCCACTCCTTTGGGCTTATTTTGGCTCTAACACCTCTCATTGCCAATTCATCTCCGCCATCTTTCTTTGCTTGTTTTTCCTTGTCTTCCATTGCATTTATATGTTTTTCATAAAACTTCGTTGATGTCTCCATATATTTCTTGGCAAACTTTTCCATTGCTTCGTTGCTACCCAATGCCTTGTTGAATTCATCTTCCCAGAATCTTGTGTCCTCTTCCTGACTTGAATCATCATCCTCCTTGATACCCAGCTCATCATCGTCGTCTCCACTTGCATCCAAATCCACATCGTACTCATCTTCATTGTCATCATCATCTTCACCATCCTCCTCATCCTCAATCCAGTCCACTATCTCGGTCTCTCCCTTGTTATTTCTGCCATAATCATCATCATCCGGTGCATCACAACCCATCTCCATTTCCTCCAACTTCACCTTCCATTCCTTCGTATAAGGATGCAACAAAGGCACAGGATGATTGTCTAACAAGAACCCCAAACACTTGGACTTCTTCTCATCACTCAATTTCTCATAAGCTTTTACCACATCATCCACAAATGCCTTAGGATTCACTCTCACAATCTTACACAACCCACCAAAATAAGTACAGAATTCCATCCTTCCGTTGTCATCCTCCAACTCAAACAAACAATCCTGTTCAGTTTCTGGATCAAGCAAAGGCGTTAACGCCTTAAAAAAGTCATCTTGAGGCTCAAACCTACACTGATATACAGGTCTCTGTACATACACAATATCAGGTCTCATCCATGCTGCACATTGTGTGATCAATGACCTTGCTTTATTCCCGAGCCGCCCCATCAAATTCCATTTATCCAATCTCTGATTCCCAGCTTCAACTACAACCTCAGACACCAAAGTCCATTGTTGCCATGGAAAATCCGATATCCTCCACTTAGGATGCCTAACAAACACCCAAAAGTATCTAAAGCCCACATTTTTATCCATTGCATCCAATCTATTCTGAAATTCCTGAGCCATTTCATGTTGCTCAATCTTCTCCCACTCTTCCTGGTCCCTAACCTCACCAATCATCGATACACATGGGTCCGAGAATCGCCCTCGAACAGGCTCCCCTAATACAACTCCACGCCAAGAATATGGCCCAAATTGACCATACTTGTACCAATCATACGGGTGTTTGAGATTTGGGTCATCTCTTTCCATGAACCTAACCATTCTATCATACCCCAAACCAATCATTTGCAGCTCTTCTTCAGAGAAATTATCCGGGTAGTTTCCATGAGGATTCTTCAACCTGTAGAAAAGACTCTCAGCTAATTTCTTACTTTTCCGGCGGGCATTTCGTTTAGCTTGTCGCCGGAACTCGCCACTTCCCTCAATGCGCCCAGGTGATGTTCCACCGGATTTTCCTTTGCTTCGGCCGGCAAATGACCGGATATCCCTCCGGTGACTGTCATCTCGCCGGGAAATTGCGAGTTCCCGGTTCTGGGCTCGAATATAGAGAGGCTTCGGAGTTCTGTTATAGGTAGATGGAATTGTGGGTAGTGTTCTGCGAAGAGGATTGAAAAATTGGGCGAGAGATGGTGATTGAAGAGTTGTGAAGGTAGGGTTTAGGGTTTTAGCTACAGACAAGTTCTGATTCTGCATTTTTTTCTACAAAATTTTCACAGCACAAAGGAGAAGCTGTGAGCTCAGTTGCTTATACTTTTGCTTTATAGGATAAATGTGGTGTATTTAACAGAACAGGTAACAAAGTTATTTTCCATAAATCTTTATTTTTAGTTTTTTATAATACTTTTATCAATCGCTAATAACTTTCAATTCAATCGTCTCGATGCTAATTGTGTCCAATTTTCCTAGTTGACAATAAAATTTTCCATGTGTAACGACAATTTGAATATTATGTTCTTTAGATACACAACTTATATTATAAAATTAAAAAATATTGAAGATGATGCTGAGTGAAATAATGACGAAGCTCAAATGATAATACAACCGCACGAAAAGTATAGTAGCCCAAGCAAAGAGCTAGTAAGGATCGGAATGAAATATTGTATATAATGTTTGAATTCAATCTGAAATTTTTTTAAACAAGTAAAAAATAAGTGATTACGAACTTAATATCAATAATAAAAAATAGTGAGATTATTACTAACTTAGTTTGTAGAAGAAACATCAGAAGCTGAACGATTATATCTAATCAAAACATATGAATAAAAGTAAAAAATAATTTAAACACTCAAGTCTTGTAAATGGAGGAAGTACTATTTTGTATAAAAATATGATAATATATATTAGTTGATTAGGTGAAAAAAAGAATTCCAAAATTCTTTATAGTAAATATGCTTTGTCTAATTTTTATTCACTTTAATACAAGTTCAAAAAATTGGTACAAGCAAAGTATATATAAATAAATTAATTAAACAGAGAAAAGAGAATTAGAATATATATATATATGTAGGGCCCTCTCCGGGATTTGACAAATTTCCGATGATCTTACTCTAATCTTCTCCATCTGACCCGTAATGGCCCGGCGAAACCATACGACGGAGCTCGGATGCATAGCCTGCGATGATCTATCGGAGCTCGGCGCCGGCAAAGAAGGTTGGCTTGTAAACAACCCTAATCTCCTAACTGCTCTCGACACTCATTCAATTGCATTAGCCAACCGCTCGCTTGTTCTCATTCTACATTGGTCCGAAGGATCCGACCCGGTAGGAAACCGGGTGAAGATTGTACCTGATCTCTCTCCGATCGAGGCTGAGTATATATCTGCGATCGAGTGGTTAGTGTTTGATGATATCAAAGTTCTAGCTTTGGGCAATTCTCGTGGGTATTTGTTGATTTATTCTCTCCGTGGTGATCTGATTCATAAACAGGTATTCGTATTTTCCGTTCATAGTTTGCAAATGCAGTGGAATTAGTAAATTTAGTTGTTAATTTGATTGTTATGTGAAGAAGCTATTTAAAGGGGAAAGATTGGATTTAGGCAAGCTAGGTAATTGTAGGAATTGATGAAGCTGTGGAATTCACATTCAGAAAGAATTTTAGTGAAGTTGCGTTGTGCTTGGATTATATTAGACATTATTATTTGTCACTGGATCACGCTACTGTTAGTTTTGCTATTTAAAAGTTTTATGCTTTCTCATTTGTCATTTATGATAAATTTGTCGTTGAGCTGAGGTTATATCGGGAACAGCCTCTTTACCTTCCACACCCCAATTGTGTAAGATTGTCCTACCTGCTACCCTTTCTAGACTCCACTTGTAGGATTGCATCGGATATGTTGTTGTTTGTTTTAGTGTTATTCTCAAAGAAAACAAAAGAGTTTGTTGATGATGGTCATTATGTACTTTTTCTTTTAGTTTAACATCTTAACTGATTATGCAATGTTGTAAAACTAGATATTTTGGAACCTGTAAGTGTTTGGTTTGAGATTGTTTTTTTGTTTTATTTAGTGGTGCCATATGATGATTAGCAAACTTACCAGAACTTCTGTGTGGCAGATAGTAAGCCCTGGAAAGATTCTTAGATTGAGAGTCCGTGATACCAAGAGAGATCTAACTCAAGATGCATCATCAGAAGAGGTCTGTGTTGTTATGTCTGGTGTTATTGCTCGGTTTGATGGATCAGACATTCAGGTATTGGAATATTCTCGCGGTTACAATTAATGTTATTTTTTTCTAAATCAACTATGATACGAGGACATTTAATTTTCAATTTTTACATCTCCATTTTGATGTCGAACCATGAAGTTTAGGTTCTCATATGTCATACTTTAAATGCTAATGTCCGTTTTAAAATGCAGAATATGCTTCAGAGGTGGTTTAGAGAAAGACACTCTCAGTTCTGGGATGAGACGGAATCTGAAAATTCTGCAGATACTTTTGGGAGGCTTCCATACCAGCTATGGAATGTTAGTAAATATGGTTCTTGTGTTGATGCTGCTATCACTGGTCTGATGCCCCCTCCTCTGCTGGAGCTACAGGTAATATTTTATTTTCTCATTCTATCATGTTGCAGTACTTTCTTCTCTTCCTTTTAAACAAGGCATACTTTTCTACTGGGATTTGTTGTTTCCTCAACCCTAAACCTTCTCCTACAGTTCTGCACACACCAAAATGAATTTTTAGGTGCTCTTATGAAATGCTATTTTTTGTCCTATGACTTCCGGAAATTTTCTGAAGTTATTCTGGTATTTGAATTCAGCTGCTTTTATTGTTGGGCAGTCAAGTCAGCGTTATTATTGTGCAATCACTGTTGGAGCTGACGCTGTGATTTCTGCTTATCGGTTAGTCTGCAGTATATTATACTACGATTCTTTTTTCAAGTTCATTTTAATTTTTTTAACTAAAGTTTCCGTCTGCATTTCCATTTCTTACTTCGTTTTACTAAATTGGATTTCTCTTTACACTTCAAGACTTTCTGTAGACCGAAGCAGATCAATAGTAGGGGCTATTCTCTCCAAGGTTGTGCCTGCAACTTTTTCAACAATAACTTCAATCTCAAAAATGTTATGGAGAAGTGATCCATCTCCTACAAAAAGACCAGAACCAAAGCCTCAGCCTTTTGCTCGAGGTATATGGTATTTTTTTATCATTGAAAGAATTTCTTATTCAGTTCTCTCTATTTAATTTAATAGCTAGAGGTTGATCACATATCACTTCTTTTACATGTTAATAAAATGCTCATTTCTTTCACCTCCAAATATCATGTCATCCTTCCTTTGCTTATTTGAACTTCCATCTAGAGATCATGACTGAAAGAAGTGTTCTTTTGTACAAGTTTATCTTTGAGTTGGAAAGTAGTTTGCAATATGGCCAAGAAGTATAGTTTGATTGGTTCTTTGGTTTATTGCATATATATTCACATAAAGTACTGTACGAGATAACCTATGAATAAATTATCAAGTTTTTTAGAAAGAATTTAAATATACTAGCTTTAATTTATTACTTTCAATTCTTTGTCGAAACATATTTACTTATCTATGTCATATATACTTTATTGGTTGTGTCATTAAGGCCTGTACCCATATTCCCATCTGTATCCCTGCATCCTAAGATTTAGGTAATGACAAATCTGACTTCTAGATCAGTACTCGACGACTAGTGTCAGGTGCCCACACTGGCTTCCAAGAGTCTATTACAAGTAGGTAAGGACAACCTTTGTGTCACTTGGTTGAATAAAATGTTACTATGTTTTATTGCCTTTTGTTTATGACAAGCTCCTTTTTCAAGAAAACTAAATTACTTCTCTCCATTATCTTTCTGGATTTCACTTGAGAAAACATGGTCAATATTGGACCGGACCATGGTAATTTGTTTATGTTTGCTCTGGGCTTTGGCTAAAATACTTCCTAACATTGTGCTGACTGTTGGTCAGTAAACTGAACCTGGTAAAGTGTTGACGCTGTAGTTACTAGATTAGTGGAAAAACTCAAAGAATGATGCTGACATGTTACTTTCCCAGTGAGGTTGTATGTTAGAATTGTGAAGTGGAGATTGCTGAAGTTATCTTTCCCTGATTCTTCTTTTACTCCTTATTCAGTTGAAGTCTAATTCCCAATAGTTCATCTAACAATATAAAGTGCTGTATTTTTCCATGATTACATATTTGTACTTCAGACTTCATTTTATACTCTTTGAATATCTAATTGGATTTCAAATTAGCTGACATAATGTCATTGTAAATTCTCTATTTCTGTCAGCTTCTCCTTTGACTTGCTTTAAGGATCATCCTAGAAAGGGGGAGAAGCTCACGTTATCACCTAGTGGTACTTTGGCTGCAATAACTGATTCTCTGGGTCGTATCTTACTCTTAGACACTCAGGCCCTTGTGGTTGTCCGTTTGTGGAAGGTTTGTTCTATTCACCTATTAATAATAACTTGTTTGGTTCATCCAAATTATTTATGGTTATATAAGTGATCATTGGATGACGAAGAAAATATACGTGTGCACATTCTGTAGAAGAATGTTTCATTATTACTTCAGTGAATTGATTTTTCATATAAGAACTGAATGCCAATATAGACTGGAAATGTGAGTTTTCAAATGATTTCGAGTAGTTCTGATGAAATAATTCAAAGCAAACAAACCCAAACTATCTACTTAGGTTTATCACCTGATAAAATGAACATATTGGTTTGCAGGGTTATCGTGATGCAAGTTGCCTCTTTGTTGAGATGCTTGCTAAGAAAGACGTTGAAACATCTAGATCTGCTTACCATGAACACGTGAAAAGTGATTATTGCCTCTGTCTAGCGATTCATGCACCGCGTAAAGGGATTGTTGAGGTAGTTTGCTGCACTCTCTGCTGTATCATCTTTCTCATTCATTTCAGCCCCATTTTTAACTATGCGCTCTCAGATTTCCTTGATAGTAACTCAATACAGCCACAACTACCATCCTTTTGCATAATAATTATTTGCAAAAACAACAAATACATATCTGTGCCATTTGTTGATTGCTCGTGAAAACTATATATGATGAAAACTGTTCGTGTGAACTTTAGGTTATTGTATATCAGAAGATGCATCGGAGATTATGCTTGTTTTGACACTTGAGTTTATCATTGCAGATATGGCAGATGAGGACTGGTCCGCGTCTTCTAACTATTCCATGTGCCAAAGGTAGCAAGATTTTGCAACCTACATACAGATTCGCCTCATCAGAAATGTCTGTGTCTTCTTACGTACCTTTGGAACTTCTCTTTTTGAATGGAGACTCCGGTCTGCTCTTCGTCTTGAATCGATCTCTTAGTTAACATTATATATTAAATTCAAAATAATACAAGAAATTGCAGGTAAAAGGGCCTTGAGCTACCTGTACAGAATGTAAATTTCATTTGTTTTGTAGCTTTTTTAACAACTCCCCTTTTTCCCCAAACTTCCAAAGGAAAAAAAAGGAGGTAAAACGTCCCATACCATAGTTATTATTGTAATGTTATCATATTTTTTAAATTTAAATTTGCCTAACCAATAGAATTTAATTATCATTTCATGCTAGTTTATTGTCATACTAGAACGAAGCTGTCATCATTTTTTGGTGAATTTCCAAGAACAAGGCAAACTAGGACATTGTTTCCTCCTCCCAATTTCTAAGGGCGGATCTAGACCTGATCACGTGAATTCAATAACTCTTATTTAGATTCTGTATGTGACGTAGAAATTCATTATAAACTTCAAATCTAGGATCCACAATCCAAGGAAGAGCTATTAACAGAACTACACATTCTCTTGCATACACCATTAATGGCTCTCTCTTTCTTCTTCTCCTTCTTCTTCATTTGTTTCTCGTTACTCCAAATACCTCTTTTTTTCACAGCAACAATCCATAAAACAGCTCTAATCAGACCAAATTTCACCACTCAACTAGACATTTCTCCCAAGAATGGCACTCCCACAACCTTTTTTGAAGTCACAAATCCTATAAAATTACCCTAAACCAAATCTTGTTCCTACTTAATCCTCAAACATGATTTTGCCCATCTAAAAAGTTCTCCAAAATCATTCTTGAATGGAAAGCAAAGAGTAAAGGAAGACAATTTAATAGAATTTTTGGGATTTGGCTTAGTGGGGTTGAAATTTTCAGGAGTTGCACTGCAGAGCCAAGGCCAAATGGAGTTATTTGGACTGTCAAGAAGGATATCACTAGGTATTCTTCTTTGCTTCTGACTAATCAAACACTTGCTGTTTATGTTGGGAACATTGTTAATAGTAAATATACTGGGGTTTATCATGTAGAAATTTTTGTTCATTTTTATCCTTCTGAAAAAGTGAGAAACCCCTTTAAGGGATTTGATTCTGTGGCTGATTTAATCGTACCCGTATCGCGTAATTTGCCGTTGAATGATGGTTTGTGGTTTGAGATTGAGAATTCTACAGATGTACAGTCAAAAGAGTTCAAAATCCCACAAAAATGTATACAGGGCTGTATTGGAAATTTATGCGTCTTTTCATGAGAATGAGGAGTTCTGGTTGTGGAAATTTGCCAAATGAGTATATTACTGCGAATAATCGTAGTGATATTGCGGAGAATGGTACTTTTCGAGAGGTGATAGTAAGTGTGGATGATGGTGTAGTTGGTTCAGTTTGGCCTTCTACTGTGATTTATACTGGTGGTATCAATCCTCTGTTGTGGAGATCTATAAGTGGAATTGACTCATTTGATCTTCCTTCATATGATATTGAAATTACGCCGTTGTTAGAGAAGATCTTAGATGGAAGTTTTCATAATATTTCGTTTAGTGTTACAAATGCTTTGAATGTATGGTATTTGATGCAAATTTGCATCTTTGGTTGGATAAAAAGTGTAAAAACAGAAGGGAAGCTGTTGGAGTATAGTAGTTTGCCCCTTTCTTTTTCACTCGCGAGTAATTTTACTGGTCTTGATGGTTCCTTTGTGACAAATGCTCGTAGATCGATCCCAATGACTGGATGGGTAAAATCATCTTATGGAACAGTCACAACGACATCATCTCAGAGTTTGAGCTATGGTAACTATATGGTGATGGGAAATGACGCGAACTAGCAAGTTGTTGATCAGACTATTGAGTTTAATGACACTGTTTATGCTAAGACGCGGTCTTTTTCTGTTCAGGTTCTTGAATCCTTTAAAAAGTTTCAGCTTTTCACTTGTACTCTGATGGTGTTGAGATAGGAGATAAAAGCTATGCTTCTATCTCGAATGTGACTTTGATATTCGATGAAGAGAGGTTGAAGTATGGATCCTCAGCCAGCTCTGTTCACAATCTGCAGAACGCGCAGGGGTATATGCTTGTAAAGGATCAGTCGATAGACAGTGGAGTCGGGAGCACACAACAGATATACATATACAACGACGATAAAGGCTGCTACTTCAGGAACATAAGCAGCTCAAATTACACAGTGCTTTATGACAAGGTGATCCATAGTTGCAGCAAATTATTGATCAATACTGTATATCATAGCTTCTAAGTATCCTGCAAATGCAGTGCCCTTTTCATGTTCCCGAAAGTAGAAGCAGATTCAGAATTTGAAGTTTACTGGGTCGTGTACTGTGTTCACAATCAAATATTTATTGATATTGAGTGAATTCTTAGATAGAAATACAGGATTCAGGCAAAAGCTACTGAGTTTACTTGAATCCTTAGCTTTAAGTCTACATCTGCCCTTGCCTGAGATTTCACGAAGACATAAACATGTGAATAAACTAGCGCGGTTTTTACCATTCATAAAATTGTTTGTGAAATTTTTTTTATTCCAAGTATGAAGACATCAAAAGTAGTTCTTGTGAAAATTTTGGTTGAAATTCTACAAGAATTTTTAGACCAAGATTAAACCTTAGTAATATATCATTTTTGTTGTTGTTGCAGTTCATCGATTATTACTTATATTGCTCGTACTCTTCAAAATTGCCATTAGATACAAATTGAACCTTCTATATATAACACATTTTTTAAAGATTTAACACAAAAACATAAATATTTTAAGAGAGTACGAGCAACATTATCAGAACTTAACAATTTTTGACAAATAAGAAAAGTAGCAAAATAGATCATGTGACCCCAAACTACCACTATGTTATATAATAATACTATATAATATAATATAATATAAAATAAAAAAGACAAAATTCTCCCAGATGTTTATTCCATTAATTTGGCCCAGCATGTCTCATTGCTAATCTCCAATTAATCCTTTTTATGTTTATAAGCCACCTTTGATTCTGGTTGACCAAATCAAATAAACAAAGATCTCCAAATCTAATATCGCTCCCTCTAAATTACCTTTTCATATATTTTACTCATTACAATATTTGTTTAACATCCACTGTCATACCACACAACTAATTAATATCGAGTGTGAATAAATCAGAAAATGTTTAATGTAATCTTAGATAAATAAAAATCAGGAGAAATATGTGAATCGTTATTTTTTTAACCGCTAATTGAGTTTTAAATCTAATATAATTATGGTTGCATTTAGGGATATAGGGACTCCGTCAAACTCTAGGAATTTTTCATATGTTTTGAATTTACTTCTATAAGTTCTAATTTTAGGATTTTATTAAATGTCATGACATATATAGTTTTGACATTTCAACTGTATAAGTTTGAATTTTAGGACAATGTGAATTAAATTTCAACAGATTAAAAGAATTAACAAGGGCACAAGACATGATTATTTTCTATTTATGGCTATGATTATGACTAAATTAAATTTGTTCAATGAAGAAGTTTCTTTATGTAGTGGGGCCTAACTACACATAATAATTGCTTCTATTACTAATTAATGACTTATCATATCGTAAGTCTATTTCATGTAGACTCTTAAAAAAAAGAAAAATGTTTAATTCATCAATTAATTAATGTGACAATATGAAATTAATGGTATTGTTGAGGGTGAAATTAGTGAAAATACTGTTTTCGCCACTGACAAATGGTGATATAATATTCATAGATCATATTTCATCCGTATTTCTAATGTTGAGTTTAAATTTTTTATATATATAAATTTGTTTAACTTATCATAAATAATAAATCTGAAATTATAATTTTAAATATAATGAATTCATTACTAAAATCTTGAAAATCAAATCCATTAGGTTTAAATCTTGGATTGTGTGGCTGCCTACTAATTACTATTGTTCCTAAATTCAAGTAGAAGATCAAAGTTACAATCTAAATTTTAGGGTTTCTAAACTGTAGTTTAGGGCTAGGGAAATTCTATGAGTCTTAGTTAGCTGACTAAGAGCGGATTTGACGGATAAAAAAACCCTCAAATTCAATATACGATAACAATATTAATATAACAAGTGAAATCTCACAAATGAAATTCGAAGAAATTAAAGTGACAGACATCAACCTTAACTTATTTCTATCTTCTGAAGATAAATATGTTATTTTGGATCGAACTTCAACTTTAAGTGTTAATCATTCAATGAATATATATTTAAGAAATCATAGAGAAAGCAGCATAATTAATCAGAATAAATGTTATATTTTATTTTACATCTTCACATTATATATGAAACTAAGTCAATTAATAGTTTAATACTCATAATATTGAAACTATGACCATATACAAATCTTCCAAAAAGCAAATTGAAATAACCTTCTTATTATAAAAGAAATAAATTTTACCATTCATTTTTTTTTCCTCTTGTGAAAAATCAAGTAGAATTTACCTCATTGTTATTACTAGAATTAATTTGAATTTTCCTCTTTTTTTTCTTCTTCTTATAAGGAATTCCCCTTGCTTTAGCTTGAGAATCTCTTACCTCACGTAGATAAATTCTAATAGCACTATTAGCAAATGGATTAGTCTCTTGTAATCCTCCATTTTCTTCATAAGCAGCTCTAAGCCTTCCAATTAGTGCATCTAAACTTCCCCATGCTTGTCTAAGTGGACATGTACATGGTCCAACTTGTTCCACTTGTCCAAAAAATACACATCCATTTAAATGTACCTTAGTTTTTCCAAATTGATCTAGGTATCGAAGAAAATCTAACACGTGATTATAGTTGCACTGAGGTAAAGGCACCGGAGGTTTGTGATTCTTCAAGTATTGACCAAAAGTATTCCAATCACGACGTTTCTGAGACTCGTAACGACTCAATTGAGGAGGTGGTGATAGCTGATGATGATGATGATCGGATTGTGTTAAGGTCATTGACGATGATCCTTCTCCTTCTCTTTTTTGATCACTTGATGACATCATAGATTGAAATAGTCTTAAAAACACAATAAAAAAGCGGCGAATCGTCTTGAAAACAGTGCAGAATCGTCTTGAAAAACAGCAGAGAGGAGGCTACACAGAACGAAAAAAATAGAAAGGAAAACAGCATAAACAGAAACAAAAATTAACCGCAAAAGCAGACGATGATCCTTCTCCTTCTCTTCTTCTTTGATCACTTGATGACATCATAGATTGAAATTGTTTTCCTATCTTCTCAAGAAGGGGATTTAATTTCTACCAAGGAATAATTATTTGTAACACTACCAAGACAATTTTTTTTTTAAAAAAAAAGTAAATATAAATTGGGTGGAGAATAGATTTGTTTTGTGTTTTAATTTAATGAATTGTTTTAGCTTAGAGAAAGGAAAATTATATAGAGATGAGTAGGATTGCAATTGAAAAAAAAAAGATTAGAAATAAAAACAAATAATTGGGGTAGTTGATAAGACATGAAATGGGGTCCAAGGGGAAGTGCTTTAGCTCCTCTTTTTCTTCCATCACCATATTGTTTTCTTCCTTTAATTGTACTATTAGCAATAAGTATATGGCCTTTAATGATAATTAACTTTTTTTTAATAATTGTATTAGCATCATCCTAGCACTCATTATCAAGAATATTAGCAAAATTAGCACTTTAATTTGACTCTTAGCTACTAAGGGCTGTTTGGCTCAGCTTTTAAGCTGGTCAAACTGACTTAAAAGCTGGTTTTTGACTTATTTGACTGTTTGGCAATACTCAAAACAGCTTATTTTAAGCTAAAAAAAACTTATTTTAAGCCAAAAGTTAAAAGCTGGGGTAGGGGTGCTTTTTTTTTTAGCTTATAAGCTGTTTTAAGTTGACTTTACTTTTACCCTTTTGCCCTTAATATTTTTATATAATCCCCAAATTACCCATCCTTATCCTCACATTTTCTTCCATTTTTCCATTTTTCCTTCTCACGCTTGGCACATATAACTTAAATAAAAATTTATATTCCTCTTATAAATAATTTGTGATAATAAAAAAATATGTGAATGATAGATAATTATTATTACATATGGATGAAACTAAAATAAATCTTAAATCGTTCTTTGATCTATTCAAATTAAATATCTTTAAAATCTATAATAAGTTTATATTCCTCTTATAAATAATTTGTGATTAGAAAGAAATTGTGAATGATAGCAAAATATAATTATTTATGACTGTAAAATATAAATTAATTAACTTTTATTATGTTAACAGTTTTTAAGGGTATTTCAGACATTTTGATTTAAAAAGCTATTTATCAGCACTTATTTGCCAAACACATCAACAACTTTTTTTTTCAACTTCAGCACTTTTATCCAAACACATAACTGCTTATTTTAAAAATAAGTTTCAGCACTTTCAAAAGTACTTTTTTAAAGCTGCTTTTATTAAGCCCATCCAAACGGGCCCTAAGGGTAGTTAGCTAGTGTGAACACAGTAAATTAACAACTTGTGTATGTATAGTCAAGAAGTTAAAAATACTAGAATTTTGTCTAGTAAAAAGAGGAGTTGAGTAATTACTATTTACTACCATTGTTTAATTAATTAGGTGGTGAAGAAAATTGTATTTCTCCTAACTATATAGAATTTTATATCATAAACACATACTTATAATTCATTTTAATAATGATATGCTTACTTTGTAAGAAATAGAGATCAAGACACCGTTATACATGTACAAAATCATAATATTTAGAGTACTTGGAATTAAGGAAGGATACCATTCACCTCTATTGATACAATATAAGCAATTGACGGTGAATTAAGTGTGATGACTCTCAGCCAGGATTACGAGTTTAGGTGGCGTTCAAACCCACAATAACAGTGTGAAAAATATTTTTCAACCGCTCTTTCTTTATCACTGCGATGTCAATCACTTTTGTTAAGGAGTTCACGAGTTTAAATATATATATATATATATATATATATATATATATATATATATATATATATATATATATATATATATATGCATGTATGTTTTAGAACTTCCTTTTTGTAAGCTTATAAGACATATGATGAGGCCCTCCTCCCCTTTTTATTTCTTTGATAAGTTAAGAGTGTAAGAATGAATCTCTCATCCCTAATTTTTGTACACATAACCTCACTTTATTCTCCTTGACCTATTTGTGAAATCTAGACGAACTTTAATCAATTAAAAAAATAAAACAAAGTGTAAACTATATTTATACTTTTATTTCAATTTATATGAATTTTTTTTAATTTGGAGATTCCAACATATTTTTCAGCATTTCAATAATAATACTGCCTTATACAGCTTCATAGGATTCTTTTTTTTTTTTAAAAAAAAAAAAGATAATCAAATTCATTGAATTCATTTCAAGATGTAGTAGAGTTACATTTTATCTATCAAATTAATGATTTGAAGTGCTAGGAGTAACATGTAGCTATAGCTAGGAAGAATAATCTTAATTGAATCCAATATATATTCTACTTAGATCCTATCTAGAAGGCAATACATAAGGCAAAAACCCTAGTAGCTAGGTAGCATATAATTGTTGTTTTTAATCCAAATACATTCAACACATTTGGTTTTTAATTTAACCTTTCGCTAATCAGTTGAAAGTTCAGATAATGAATCAAATGATCGAGTTATGTAATAAATTTATGTTTTTATCTATCAAACAAATTTGAAGTGCTAGGGCCTAGAAGTAACATGAAGTTGTATGAAAAAACTTGATTATAAGTCCAATATTTGACTTGATATTATCTAGAAGGCAATATATATATATACAAGGCAAAAACCCTAGTAGCTAGGTAATAACATATATAAATGGAGCTACTATATGAAAAGACTTTTTCATTAGACAGATGAAAATCTGTTGGTCCATGAAGATCATTATTTTCTAATATGTTAGAAAAAGACAACCATGAAGTTGTATTTGATTTGAAAAATAATATAGTGATGGCTTGGCTGCTACAATTATTTTAATAATTAATAATTTAATAAACAATGGGCTCCTTCTAGCTAATATCTTTTTTGATTGGCTCCTATGGATTTGCCTTCCAATATGGGTAATGGGAGAAAAAAAAAGTATAAAGTGAAAATATTAATTTAATTATGGAAAAAATTTACACACTCTAAATATTTATACTAAACTAATAAATTAATGAAGATAAGAGATATATATCTCTGTGTTCACGTGAATTTAATAACTTTTATTTGTACTTCATCGTTAGTATATAGCAGTTTGAGATCACTGTAATTTGCAAGGAATCAATCAACTTTAAGCAAGACACATATTTTTTATTACGCGCATAAAAAATAACTTATATTCTTAACCATGCATGCATAATTAAGTGATATGTATTCTCGCTATAATATTTCAATTTTGAAATTAATTAAGTTATTTGGTATGATATAAATATCGAACACAAATAAATATTATATCATTTTACAATAATCAGTATCAACTGATCATCATATATCACAAGTTTTATATCATTTTACTATTGTTATGATCAGTATGAATATCATGTGGGATTTTATCTTGGTGACTCTCAAGATTTTGCTTACATGAAAAAAATGATTAAATAATTAAATAACTACTAATTAATCAACTTTCCTTGTAGACTATAGTTGCTTATTACAGCTGTGACACTAATAATATTTCCTAATAACACAAATATATAATAGCAAAGACAATAGCAGAGTCACTAATTAATTAACATTATAACACTGTTGATAATGGTCTAATCATATTATTATCCAAGTGTACTCTAGTGTCTTAGTGATGTTTTCGTTTTTGCTCCTTGGCTTCACTTTTCTTTAATTTAACTCCATATTTTTGTATGAGATAAAAATTTAATTTAAAAATATTTATTAAAAAGTGATACGTGGCAAGAAGAATAGGTTATTACGAACATGATTGATAACGGTAAAGGTAAATCAAGTTATGAAAAAATTCAAAATCAAGACAGTTAAGGTCGATGTCATATCAACAGAATTTATGTAACTCCATAGATATATATATATGAGAAATCCTAAGTACCATCTTGTGATCGGATAATTAAGATAAGATCGAAATAAATCATTATCTCGATTAATTCTGAATCACATAGAATAAGTTTATTAAAGCAATTAAAGAACCCCCTATCAATAGAATAATCTCAACTATTTCAATCACATTTGATCTTAATAGCATTTTGCTTCCTTGAGATTCTTTTTTAAAAAAAACTTGTACTAAAGTCTAAAAAATATATAATTTTTTTAAAATATTATCCTCGTGTCATGTTTCCTTATTTCAAGCTAAATTGTCAACATGAGTCCTAATTTAGATCATGTAGTTATGATATACCTATCAATTATCATATCATTTTACTTAAAATAACTCTAATTTTTACATGAAGTTAAACAAGCCAACTAATGGAGTATGGTTATAATTAGTAATCATTAATTTATGAGTTTAAATTATACACGCTTTCTTGATTAAAAACTCTTTTTTGTTATCAGGTTATTTTTATTGATCTTTTAATTCTTATACTTGTATTTAAACAAGATTTTACATATAAATATTTTTTTTTCTCAACTTAAGAATGTAGGAAAAATAAAAAATTAAATTGATAATTTTGTAAATATTATTTTACCTTTTTTTTGCACTAGATTATTCGTGTAATCTTTGAACTTATCCTAATCAAGCTTTCGGTTGGAAATTAATTCCTAATTATAAACAGCAAGATTTATTCCACTAAACGCATTTGGACCATGGGAGAATAAATAATTAGCTTAATATTTAAAGCTTATGCTTAATTTTCCAACTACCAGCTAATCAATTAATTTATAATATTCAATTCTCTTATTGGTTTAAAAAAGCTTTGTAAGAGAATTCAAACATATAATAATGGTTGTAATTATACACCATGTTCTTTTTTTTTTCCTCATTCCTATATATGATGTGTGTATATGAGAACTCCTGCATAGGAGCTATATCATATAGTCTCGGTTTATATGAGTCAGTTTAACTTGACATAAACTTTAATTTTAAATTTTTTTTTTTAATATTTATGGTCTAAAATAAGTCATAAATATTTGTGTGGTTAGAAATTATTTCATCAAAGTTAAAATAGATACTTTAAAGTCATATCGTTGTCAAATATAAAAATGTGTTATTTTATTTGAAACTAATTAGAAAAGAAAATAAGTTATATAAAGTGAGACAGAGGAAATAGTATTTATGTAATGTTCACGCAACATTGGGACATCTTATCAAACTTTACTTTCACGTGCATTCGAACTTGTGAAATAATAGTTATTGATGCTTGTATCGTGATCAGGTGACTTGTCTACTTCACAATTCATATTCTCTTAGAGTTTGACACTTCTTTAGATCCTACCTATACAATTTAAACACGAAATATTTCATGCATCTAATTATTTTTCAAGTGAAAGTTTTTTGTGTATCGTAAATTTTTTTTTTTTTGTAATATAATTAAATCTTACGGAATAAAATCTACCTATAAGATCGATGGGCAATTAGGAAGAACAAATAATGGTTTCATTTGCAATTCATATATACCTTAGGTATATCACATAAAATGATGGTTAAATAGGAAGTGACCCCTTATAACCATTACAAAAGTATCAGCTGCATCCTTCTTGATAGGGGGATTTGAATGTGACTAGATATGTCCAGTTAACTAATTCAGATTCACACGTGATAATCTCATTTTAGAAAATACAATATTTTTTGCTTTGATAGTTCTATTTCCATATGTTCCACTTATTAAACATGGTTCGATGGTCGGTTTGTGACCCTTGAATGCCAAAGGCGTCCTTGGGGACGTGATCTCAAAGTGCGACATGTGGAGATTCTAGAGTCAGTGCATGAATTTTTCTTGGGGACTGATCTCATAGTGCTACATGTGGAGATATTAGAGTCGGTCTATGAATTTTTCTTTCTTTTTTTTTTTGCCGCCTTTCGCTAAAAGAGTCGAAGGGAGATAATGTATCAAGTTGTTCTAAAGGTCAACTTGATCCTCTTTCCTATAGATTTCAGATGAGGGAACTCTAGGAGAGTCGCCGATTCCAACTACCAGTATGTATGATCCATACTAGATTTTGACAAATTGTCTATCCTACGTCCTCTATGTTCTTGACAGACCATTTTTATTTTAGTAGAGTCTTTAAGTTGCACATTTTGGTTATTTTTCCCATCACTTAAAAAAAGTGAGTCACCGATTCAAATACAAGATAATATCATGATTGTTGCTCAGAAAATTAGACACGCAATGCAAGTCGTAATCGCAACAACCTAATTGCAAGAGCGAAGCTAACTGAGTTATATCCCCGACCCAACTAGAGCATGAAACATCGCGGTATATCGATATATAAATAACGGGATAAATAATCTTGAGAGTAACTAATATCTCTAACTATATATAGGATAAAATTATTCTACGGTTTATCTCAAAATTAATTATTATCTTTTATCTCTCGTACCAGACTAACCGTACATTTCAATACTACTACTCTAACCTACCCTACCCTAGTTAAGACCATGGCTCACAATTAAATCACATCATTTATGCTACTTATCTTCTTTTTCATTCTCATTTTTCCTTTTAAATGGGTCCACCATCTCAATTGTTCTTACTAATAATAGTGCAAAAACGTGCTTAGATTCCTAATGTCTGAAGAAAATTTCTTGTGAAAACGACACAACTCGTGGAGCTTATGAATCTCATATATGTGGCCACGTGGAAATAATTTTTTCATATATTTATTCAATTAGTGCAAATATCACGTACGAATAACAGAATAAGATTTTAACAATTCACATTAACAATATGCTAAAGAAGGAACAAGAAAATAGTAATGATCAGGAGATTTTTAAATTGTGAAATATTAGCCATTTAATTATCCTCAAAAATATAAATTTAAATTTGAAAAAGAAAATATATTTATTAATGTAATTGTTCGATTAATTGAGTTTTTCATTCTGGGCTTCAACTCCCTCTATTTTACCATCTATTGTTGGGCCTATTGCCCAAACCCAACCAAGTTTTAAGAAGAATGAAGTCCAATAACACAATCTTTAGTTATTGAGCAACTTTCACATATAGCAAATAAAAAATTCATATTTGTATGCTATAACAAAGTTTGCATAATTGTGTTCAATAGCAAACATAGAAACTGTATAATTCGCTATATATATACAGTTGAAGCAAATTGTATAAAACGAAGTGTATAAAACAAGAAAGAGAAAGACACTTGGTCAGAGAACTGTAAAAAAACGAAGTGTATAAGACGAGTTGTATTATTATAAGTGTATAGAACCATTATATACAATTTGAATTTGTATAAAATGAGAAAGAGAGAAAGACAAAAGAGACTTGATAAGGAATATACAATTGAATCGAATTGTATAAAATGAGAAAGAGAGAAATTAGATACAATTTGAAAATTGTATAAAACAAGAAAGAGAGAAAGACAAAAGAAACTGGGCAAGGGAGTATGTTTATTGTATAATTATAAGTGTATAGGATGAAAATATATGTACTTGCATGGGTATATACAATTTTCTCACGCTTTATACAAACAGAAACACAGTTTATACATTTCGCTTCTGTTTGTATAAGTGAGAAAGGCGAGGGTGGCGAGCAAGATTTGGAAGAGTGGCGAGCGAGATCTGGAAGAGGGGAGAGAGGGGAACAAAAATATATGTATTTATACAATTTTCTCTGTTTTATACAATTAGATACAATTTTTATACACTTGTGTTTGTATAAAAAGTGAGGAAGCAAGCGAGAGATTAAAGGAAAGTGGCGAGCGAGATATTTGGGAGAGAGGCGCCTGACAATTTTTTTGCAAACGTTTGCTATGGAGCACAATTAAATCAAACCCTAACTACTCTATTTATTTTTAGGTTATTAGTTTGCTATTATATATAATTTTCCCTAAGAAGAATGAAGTCCATGAAGACAATCTTTAGTTAAATACAAATATTTATTCATTTTTAACCGATATACATAATTTCTAAACAATCATATGCATATTATATATTCGTCGACTATTTTTAATTAAAGAAATTGAATGAACAACTATTTGGATTAATTATTCTTTATTTAAGAATGTGCATTCAATAAACAACAAAGTATCATGCATTTCATTTATTTATTTTTTAAAACCATGTTAATTTGAATATATCTATTTGGCATAGCATCTCAAATAGTATAAAACATAATAAAATACACCCTTTACATTTGTCATAGCATCTTAAATAGTAGAAAACATAATTAAATACATCCTTAAACAGAAAAAAATATATATAAAAATAATAATAAAATACACCCTTCAACCCAAAAAAAAAAGAGGAAAATAATAGATGTGGACCCACTCATTTTCTCCACTTATTTTACTGGAAATAAAATCCTTTTATCTTATAAAGTCACATTTTTAATTATTATTTTTTTTAAAAAAACATTTAAATTATAGCATTTGATAAGTTAACTTCCAACGAAATTCATCTGCCTCTTCATCTCTAACAAAAGTGTAAGCCTTTAAATTTCCATCAATTTCAAGTCTAAGATATGTTAATGTTGTGTTATATTTAGTAAATGCCATCACATGTGAACTTCTTTTTGTTGATTTTGCCAATCTATAATCCAATTTCAATCTTTGATTCCCGCTATTTAATTTTATCGATTCCAATGTGTTATTTTCATAATCGAACCAAGCTAATTCCACGCCTAACTTAGTCCTATTGTAGATAGCAAACAATTTCGGTTGCACCACCAAGCTATAAGGCCCGTTCGCATTCTTTTTCACCGAGGCCCGGCTCACAAGCTTATTCGGGCCGGACAATCTGAGAGTTTGGCCCACTAGTAACGTATCAGTGGGATAGTTGAAACTCTGCCAGACAAATTTACCCTTTGAGTCATGTAGCACCATGTTACCATTAGGTAACAACTTGAACCCAGTCACCCCTTTATTGGCTGTGTTGGTCTGCCAAGCGATTCGACCGTCAGCATCCGCCAATACAAGATTTCCGTTAGTTCCAAACGTGAGGGTCGCGTTTTCTTTAACGGGGTTTCCTCTATTTGCTTCCCACACCCAACGCATGAGCGATTCAGAACGGACAGTGCCCATTCGTAACGCTAGCGTCCATGCGTTAGGGGTTGTGTTATAGAAACAGAGCTGGAATGGATTACTGAAAACGCTAAGAACACGATAATCTGCTTGGTATTCTACGACATAAGGTCCTAACTCGCCTTCGTTGACGAATTTAAAGGTGTTTTCAAGTGGAACTTGGGCAATGCAAGAAAATATTTGGGAGAAGAGAAATAGAGAGGCAAGAAGTGTAGTAGGCCATGAAGGAGACATGTTTAGTTTGTTGTTTGATATGATATGATACATTTGCTTCTTGAGATTGGTATTTATAGATACATGAGGGAGGATAATTAATTAGTTTTATATATTGTATTATTGTTGATTCATAATCTTTAAGATTTTTGCATGACTAGACATTAATAAACTATATGGATATAATAATACATATAGTTTGGGTCAAAATCTCAAAGGTTGTCAAATTCAAAACCGGTCAATATTGATGTGCCGTACGTACATTGTGTATTGGAGGAGCATAATTATTAGCATAATATAAAAATAATTGCATTTGAAATATGAAACTATTATAGAGAGAAACTACGACATAAATTATATAAAAATAATAATAAGGGAAAATGCACAAATACTTTCTTATTTATGTCGAAAATTTTAGGGACACACTTAATACTATTCCTATTATCCCTTTGAACTTATTTTATAAGTAATTTTCTATCCCTTTTTGACCTACGTGGCACTAGCTTGAAAAAAAAAAGTCAACTAGTATTGGGTCCACAAGATAGTGCCACGTAGGTCAAAAAGGAGTAGAAAATTATTAATAAGATAAGTTCAGTGGGGTAATAGGACATTTGTATAGTATAAGTGTGTCTGAGATATCAGACATAGGTTGAGGGGTACTTGTGCATTATCCCTAATAACAATAATAATAACAATAATAATAATAATATATTTAGTAAAATTTCACAAAATAAAGTAAAAAAGAAATTAAATATACACAAATTTTAATTATATATTACTATCTCAGAGATATAAATATTATTTTTGAAATTGCATAATTTATACTTACTAGTCCATTATTTATAAGTCATAAGTGGGAGTATGAATTTTAATTTTAATTTTTAGTTACTAAAGTTAGAATTATTAGATTTGAAATAAATATTGATGTGAAATTGTGAATAACTAACTAAATCTGAGGCAAAAATTTGTACGGACTTATTATTTACGGCAAATAAATGAACGCTAAGCATTTATCGATAATACTTGAAATTATTACTTTAGTTAGGATTACATGTTGTGTATTTTTACTTTAATTTTAAATAGCTAAAAATTAAACTAATATTTTTTATCAAAATTATATTATCCCTTAAATTAAACAATTTTACGATTTACATATCAACATAAATTGCATGGATGATTGAGATTCTTTATCTTTAAGCATATGTCTAAGATTTAAGCTTTTGGAATGGAAAAAAATCGTATAAAGAGTGATACTTTCATATGAACTCTGTTATATAAATTCAAATTCAGTCAATTCAAATATAAATATCAAATACTAAATAAAAAAATTAAAATTATTTCAAACTGTTGTGGCGGCTGGATAAGATAATTCAAGTTGCATAATCATACTCCCACAGAAATCAATTATTTTGTCAAAAACAGGAAATCTAATATACTTTAAAATTATTACTTTATTTTATCACAAAAGTGATAATCGCCAAAACACGAACACGACTATATAACATCAAAGGCATATTATGGCTTATTATATGAAAAAAAATGCTACAAAAACAGGTTACATTATCTGTATCAATACTACTTTATAAGGTTCACTTTAATTAAGTTTAAATTTTATATCATCTACTTATATAAAAAAAAGAATATTTAAATATCTAAAAATTATTTTCTCAATTTTAATTCATTCGTCTTATTTTGACTTGAGATGAAATTTAAGAAAGTTAAGAACAATTTGAATCTCGTGAGTTGTGATCTTATACTAAAAACATGTTAAATGTACCAAAATTTTGTTTAATCTTATGGTGTCTGAAACATGTAACATGAAAAGTTAAATTAAAACGGCTATAAAAAATCTAATATTCTTTTAAATATATTAAAAATAAAAATATTAAGATAAATAAATCGAAACAAAAAATAAATACGTATATATATATATATATATATATATATATATATATATATACATAGATCAGCTGCCTTTATGGTACGAAATCATAATGAATTAATTAGAGGAAAGGCCAGAATGGTCATAAATTATAAGAGATTAAATGATAATACTAGAACAGATGGATATAAATTACCAGATAAAACAGAATTAATAAATAGAATTCAAGGTAAAACAATTTTTAGTAAATTTGACTGTAAGTCAGGATACTGGCAAATAAAAATGCATCCAGATAGTGTAGAATGGACAGCATTTACTTGCCCTGAAGGACATTTTGAATGGCTAGTTATGCCATTTGGATTAAAAACAGCACCTCCAATATTTCAAAGAAAAATGGATAAAATATTTGGAGAATACAAAAGATTTGTTTTAGTATATGTAGATGATATTCTAGTATTTAGTAAAGATATAAAAAGAACATTTAGGACATTTACAAACAGTTTTCAGGCTATTTGTTAATAATGGAATAATAATTAGTAAAAAGAAAATGGAACTATGTAAAAATTATATAAATTTTTTAGGAATCATTTTAGGAGAAGGAAAGGTTAGATTACAACCTCATATAGCTAAAAAGGCATTAGATATGCCAGATAAATTAGATAATTTAAAAGACTTACAAAAATTTCTAGGTATAGTTAATTATGCAAGACCTTTTATAAAAGATTTAGGAAAAATAGCAGGACCATTATACTCTAAGACAGGAAATAAAGGACAAAGAAATTTCAATATAGAAGACATAAAATTAGTACAAGAAATCAAAGAGAGAATAAAAAACATTCCTGATCTAAATATGCCATTAGAAAGAAGAATCTAAAACTTTAATATGTAACGAAGACAAAAATATAAATACTATTAAAATACTAGCAAAACTTCATATTGGAAAATATGAAATAGAGACTTTAGCATTAATAGATTCAGGATATACTAAAAGCATTCTAAATAAAAAGATTGTACCCATAGAATTAATAAAAACTTTAGAAAAACCACTTGCAGCAATGCAAATGGATGGAACACATAATATATATAGACATTATATAGATAAAGCTCAAATAAGTTTCTTAAATACATGTTCGGAATTTTATAAACCCACCTATAAAATGGATAAAATATGGGTAAGAGATCTGGATATAAGGGTAGATTTTGTTTTAGGATTAGATTTTATATTACATAACAAAGGAGGAATTTTAATAACTAGTGCTATCCATATGTTATCTATAAGACATGTCTGTTGTTTGTCTAATTGACAGTTAGGTAAATGTCTAAATGTTAAATTTGACGGTTCATATGCAATTAAGTTTAAATCTTTTGTATTCTCCAAATATTTTATCCATTTTTCTTTGAAATATTGGAGGTGCTGACTATTATTCTAGAAAAACTTTTGCTATAAATAGAAATTTGTTTTATAATAGACAACTCTTAAAAGATACTAAAAATTATAAGAAAGTTTTAGAAAATCATTTATACAGGTTAGGATCAAAACTTTCATTAAGTTATACTTATAAAAATTCAGGAAAAATACTTAAAGTACTTAGAAAAACTCTTAAACAAGCTCATAAACAGACTAGTGAAGAATTAGTACAAATAAATTTAGAAATAAGAGAAGTAATAGAAAGAATAGAGGTACGTAAAAATAGTCCATATTACTATAATCCAGTAGGTTAATATATGAGAAGACCATATAAGAATACTACAGAATATAAAAAAGTTAAAAGAAATTTGTTAAGTTTATATTTAGAATCAGACAGAAAATTAAGAAATTTAAAAGTAGCTATTTCTATAGGTTCTAAAAGAGAATTAACTAATAGATTAGATAATATATTTTTCTTAGCCATAATATTAGAAAAGAAATTAATAATACACTTTAAAACTAGAAATATCCCACTAAAATATATTTTATGAAGTGTATGCCCTGTTTTTGGAGTGTAAGGTTTCATAACTGGATAAGATATCAACATATAGAAGATAAGAAAAGATTAATAAGAATAAAAAAATCTATAGAAGCTTACATATATATATATGAAAACGAATTTTTTATACCAAAAGCTATTTATTTTGAAAAAATGGTAAATAACGAAGAATATATAAATGCTTTAAAGTGGGAATTACAAGGACTTGAAGACGAAATAAGATATGTAAGTAAAAGAATAAAACATTTTTATGAAGATTATAAAGCAACTACCTTAGGATAAAAAAAAAATACATAGTAAAAATAGCTTCATCAAAGAATATAGACTATCTAGACTTACAGATCCAAACAGAAAAAAGATTGCAAAGAGTAAAACCAGACAGTACAATTAAGTGTAACTTCGGAAACGGAAATCATATTTTACATACAGAAGATACTCAATATAATACTAAAGGATATGAAGAAATGAGTAGTGGAAAAAATTTATTAATATGTGTAGGATTCCTAGGAAAAATGACAGATAATAGTAATAGTAGATTTAAACTACAAATAAATGATGTAGTAGAAGTAATGGGGAATAAAGGAATAAAACTAATAAAACCAATAAAAATAGACCCTGAAGAATATGCAGGATTAGAATGGAAGTTAGGAGACTTTAAAGAAAAAGAAGCATTAACACCAGATGCTCACTTAATATATACAAATTCTAAAGGAGAACCTTCAATTAGATTTACAGACTATAATTATGAAGCTCAAAAAGATTTTGAAGAAGAAAGTACTATAGAAGAAATGCCTTTAGAAGGAATGAATATGGAAATAACATTAGAAGAAGATTATGCAGTAGATATAGCTATAGAAAAAGCAAAAGAAATATGCAAAGAAAATAATAATAAACTTTTTACATGTAAAGGATGTAAACTAAAAAACCTAAATTTAGAACAAACAATAATACATTTTAAAATATGTGAACAAAGAAATGATAATAAAGGATATAGACTAGAAAAAGATTTACAAGATAAATTAGAGAAAAGCAATAATATAATGAAACAAATACGAGACGATGATAGTGAAATATCCGAATTAGAATCTATATTTAGTCAGAAAGAATTAATGGAAACAGCTAGTTCTAGTAGTCCATTTCAAAGAACAAACGAACAAGGATATACTGCAGACAACAGCACAGGAAATACCACGTAGAAGAGTATATAGACAAGGAGATACTCCAACAATAGAAGTCAAACCTATGGGAAAAAGAATGCCTATAGAAGAACCAATAATACTCCAAGAAGGAGGAAGTAAAGGTAAAATCTTAAATATAGCAGCACATGATCCACAAAGGTGGAATTCAGTAATAGACATATGGAAAGGAATAGTAGTAGCAGACTTTATAAAAAATTATACAGAGACTGATGCTGAAACTATGTACAAATACTTAGAAACATTCTTAGGAGAATCAACTAAAGCATTATGGGAAGCTTATAAAGTAGAATTCCCATCAGAATTTCAGTATTTAGTGTCATTAGGACCAAATCCTTATAACTTTACAAATAAAATACATACATTAATAACAGGAAGAAGATCCAAATAGTGGATTATTAACTCTACAACGAAATGCAGTAATAAAATTAGAACAATTAAGTATAAGTAATTGGTATTATATAAAGAAATTTTTAAATGATTACTTCTATTATTGTACAATTAGTGGAAATGCTTTTGACCAAGACTTAGGTAAAAAATTATTTAATAAATTACCAGGAGCTTTAGGAAGAGAAATAGAAGAAAGATGGATTAAAAGAGATGGAGTAGCTCAAAATCCTCAAGCAAAATGGTCAATAGGACATAGAATACAACATATAATGGAAATACTACAAGAAAAATGTACCAATTTACAAATACAAAAACAACTAAAACAGAATGAAATGAATTTCTGTAAAGACATAATATATACAACTCAAAGTTATGACAAAAACCAACATAAAAAGAAAAGATATAAAAAATACCATCCACAAAATAATAAGAGATATAATAGGAAAGGATATTTTCTTAGAAAATCCTCAGCAAGGAAACCATATCTAAATAGAGACAGACATGTTAGAAAATACAGAACAGATAGAAATTATAAAAATAAGCTAGAATGTTTTACATGTGGAAGTATAGAACATTTAGCAAATACTTGTCCTAAAAGATATAATGCTAAAACTAGAAATGCACAACTAGTAGAAGAATTTAATGAAGCATTATTAAATGTAGACGAATATATGTCAGACAATGAAAGTATTTACTCTATAGTAAGTATTAATATAGATGAAAATAACAAAGAAGAAGATTCTTCTAATTCAGAAGGAGAAGAATTAATTAATGAAATAGGAATAGAAGACTTGAATATAGATAATCTAAAAATAAATTTTATGAATATAGTAGAATGCGAACATAATTTTGAAAAGGATACTGGATTAGATAGTAATCCATGTAACTGGTGTAAATGGTACCCAAGCAAACATAAAAGAGCTAAATGTAATAAATGTTTTATAGAAGGATGTATAAATTGCATAGAAACTCAATTAGGAATAATAACCCATAAAGGAAAAGAAATATACACAGATAAATCTCTAGTAAACTTAAAAGTACTAGTATTAGAAGCAAAAATAAAAGAATTAGAAGAAAGAATAGTAAGGTTAGAGAAAGGAAAAAATATACAACAAGAACAACCAGTAGATAATCAAGAATTAATGAATGAAAAATCTAAAACTTTAATATGTAACGAAGACAAAAATATAAATACTATTAAAATACTAGCAAAACTTCATA
Organism: Solanum chilense; assembly: GCA_032847665.1. Classification (NCBI taxonomy): domain Eukaryota; kingdom Viridiplantae; phylum Streptophyta; class Magnoliopsida; order Solanales; family Solanaceae; genus Solanum; species Solanum chilense. The sequence continues at coordinate 71,050,394 of CM064969.1, forward strand.
TTGGAAAATATGAAATAGAGACTTTAGCATTAATAGATTCAGGATATACTAAAAGCATTCTAAATAAAAAGATTGTACCCATAGAATTAATAAAAACTTTAGAAAAACCACTTGCAGCAATGCAAATGGATGGAACACATAATATATATAGACATTATATAGATAAAGCTCAAATAAGTTTCTTAAATACATGTTCGGAATTTTATAAACCCACCTATAAAATGGATAAAATATGGGTAAGAGATCTGGATATAAGGGTAGATTTTGTTTTAGGATTAGATTTTATATTACATAACAAAGGAGGAATTTTAATAACTAGAGACGGAATACTTTTTATGAAAAATACTACTTATACTTCTGTTTTAACCAATAAAATTGAAACTAAACTAAATGTTAATTGATGTAGATTGAGAGTATGAAGAAGAAGAAGAAGTCTATTAACTGTAATATGAAAGCCTCTTGAATGGAGGTTACAGTTGAGCTAAGAAGAAAAACAGTACTGCCCTTTCTCCCCTTCCTATCTATATATATATATACATTTAAGTAAATAGAATAACAAACTAACTAACTCCTAACTAACTTGTTTTCTAATTACAATTATACCCTATTATTTAAGTAACACCCTCTTTAATACTCCCCCTCAAGTTTGAAGGCATGAACAAGTTCATTACTCCAAACTTGGATAATAGGTATTCATGTTGAGATTTTCCTAATCCTTTAGTTAGCATATCAGCTTCTTGATCCTTTGTATGTAGATACTTTGTTTCGACTAAACCTTGTTGAATCTTCTCACGTATGAAATGGCAATCTAACTCGATGTGTTTTGTTCTTTCATGTAACACTGGATTAGCAGCAATTTGTATTGCTGATTTGCTATCACTGTAAACACTGACTGGAGTTTGAATCTCAGCTCCCAATTCTTTGAACAATTTTACTATCCATGTAACCTCTGCTATAGCACTGGCCATACTTCTATACTCAGCTTCAGCTGAGCTTCTGGAGACTGTGGCCTGTTTCTTTGATTTCCAAGAGATTAAAGACTCTCCCAACTTCACCATAAATCCAGAGACTGATCTTCTAGTATGTAAACAAGCTCCCCAGTCTGCATCACAGTAAATTTTTAACTGTTTGGAGCTCTTACTGGACAGTAATACTCCTTGTCCTGCTTGGCTTTTAATATATCTTACAACTTTGAGAGCAGCATTTAAATGGGATTGTTTTGGCTGATGAAGAAATTGACTAAGTGTTTGTGTAGCAAAAGCAATATCTGGTCTTGTAACATTCAGATACAATAACTTGCCAATTAGTCTTCTGTACATTGTTGCATCTTCTAGTAACTTGTCTTCTTTATTCTCTCCATTCACATCATCATACTCTTTAGTAGTTAGTTTAACATATGGATCTAATGGTGTACTAACTGGTTTAGCAGCACCAAGTCCTACTTCAGAAATGATTTCTAAAGTATACTTCCTTTGATGCATTACAATGCCTTCTTGTGACCTGGCAAACTCAATTCCAAGAAAGTATCTTAGATCTCCCAAATCCTTCATCTTGAAAGTATTCAGTAGTATTCTCTTTGTATCCTTTATCAAACTTAGATCATTTCCAGTAATCATCATGTCATCTACATATACCAGAATTACTACCAAAGATACACCAGTCCTTTTTGTAAACAATGAGTAATCTAGATGACTTTGAACAAAACCAAGATTAGACAGTGCTTCTGTGAGTTTTACATTCCACTGTCTAGGTGCTTGTTTCAAGCCATACAAAGATTTAATGAGCTTACACACTGGTTTCTCCCCCTGCACATTAAATCCTTTAGGAGTTTGAAAACCTTGAGGTAGTGTCATATACACTTCTTCTAGCAGATCACCCTGAAGAAATGCATTTGAGACATCCATTTGGTGAACATGCCATTTCTCAGTAGCTGCAAGTGCTAATACACTTCTGATAGTGACCATTTTTACTACTGGAGAGAAGGTTTCTTGATAATCAATACCCTCTCTTTGATTGAATCCTTTGGCAACTAATCGAGCTTTAAACTTATCTACTTCACCTGAAGCTAAATACTTGATTTTGAACACCCATTTGCATCCAATAGCCTTCTTTCCTGGAGGCAATGACACAATTGTCCAGGTGTTGTTAGCATCCAAGGCTGAAATTTCAGAAGTCATAGCTTCTACCCACCTCTGATCAGAACATGCTTCTTCAAATGTTGATGGCTCAACATTATTTCCAAACTTAGACAGAAATGTTTGGTATGATGTAGACAGGTGATCATAAGCAACATATTTATCAATAGAGTAAGCTGGCTTGTCTTCAGACTTAAGTTTTGCAGTAGCTACATAGTCTTTCATCCATAGAGGAGCTTTACTATTCCTTGTAGACCTTCTTTGTTCTGTAATGGACACATCTACTGTAGGCATATTAGATCCATCCTCACTTGTAGTTGATTTTGTAGAATCTGCAACTACATCTGCTGAGAATGTGGTAGGAAACAATTGCCATGCTGTAGAAGATGGGATTGCAAAAGGAAATGTAGATTCTCTGAACAATACATCTCTGCTAAGAAAAAAATACTTGTTCTTCAGATCATATAGTATATACCCTTTAGTATTTTCACTATAACCCATATGAACAGCAGCTACACTTCTTGGTTGGAACTTATCTTGAATATACATATTTTTGGCAAAACATAAGCAGCCTAATACTCTTAGATGTTGAAGTGAGGGCTGTTGCTTATGAAACTTTTCATAAGGTGATTTACCATGTAGCACTTGTGTAGGTAGTCTATTTATAATGTAAGCAGCACTTAACACACAGTGTCCCCAAAACTTTATTGGAATATGACCTTGGTACTTTATTGCTCTAGCTACCTCTAAGATGTGTTTGTGTTTTCTCTCAGCTATGCCATTCTGTTGAGGTGTATGAATACAAGTTCTTTGATGTACAATCCCTAGACTGGTAAACAACCTGTTGCATTCTGCATTCACAAACTCTGAACCATTATCAGTTCTGATGACCTGAACTTTGGAATGAAACTGAGTCTGTACTAAACAAAAGAAATTTTGCAGCACAACACAAACATCACTTTTCAACTTGATTAGGAATAACCACAGCATTCTTGTACAATCATCAACAATTGTTACAAAGAATCTATTACCATCATATGTAGCAGTATTGAATGGCCCCCATACATCAATATGTAGTAGTTGAAAAACTTGAGTAGACACAGAACTACTATGTACAAAAGGTAATCTATGTTGTTTGGCTAGTGGACAGATTGTACAGGTATTTATTTCCTTGGAACATTGTGTAACTGAGAATTTGAGAGCTTGTGTTAAGACACTGGGTGAAGTGTGGCCTAATCTTTGGTGCCATAGTAGAACTTTTGAATCTGATATGGATGAGGAAGTTTGATTTTCTTTATCCTCTTCTGCTGTAAAAGACTGACTTTCTGCTTTGCCTCTACTTACTTTGTGAATAGGTAGATGATAGAGACCTGCATTTTCTCTACCAATCCCCCTCACCTGCCCACTGTAGAGGTCCTGAAATATGACAAAGTCAGGAAAGAAGGAAACAATACAATTTAGATCCTTGGTAAGCTTTGAGACTGACAGCAGGTTAAATTTGAAATCAGGAATTAATAGCACATTTTCTATAGTGTCTTGTGAAGTCAAGTGACAAGATCCTGTGTGAGTAACTTTGACATTGTCTCCATTTGGCAAATATACTCTTCTAGGTCTATCTGATAACACTTGCTGTTGACAATCAAGTATAGTAGGTAAGGATGTCATATGATTAGTAGCTCCTGAGTCAATAATCCACCCCTGTTGTTTATTTCCTACTGTAAGTGCAATATCATTACCTGTTGAGGATGAATAATCCTGAACTAGATTAGCATTTCCAGCATTGTTAGGCTGAGAACTTGATCCTTCTGCTCCTCCTTTAGAATTTGTATGTCCAAGCATTTGAAGTATCTGACTGTACTGATCTTGGATAACACTCATTCCTCTACTATAATCACTACTGGCTACCCTTCCATTGTGACCTTGACTATAAGAGTTGTTGCTTGATATTTCCTCTCTATTAGAACTATACTCTTCAGTGTATTTTTGTTCTTGATCACTACTAACAGCATTATGAGCTGTATGAAACTGCCTTTTGTCATTTTGATTTCTTCCTCTTCCATACATTGATCCTTTCTTTCTTCTTTCAAGACCAGGAGGATATCCATGAAGTTGAAAACAAACAGCTCGAGTATGTCCTGTTCTATTACAATAATCACAATACACATTTGGATCATAGCTAGGAACATTAGAAGATCTTTGTTTGGGTAGAGATGAGTTTCTGGCAGTAAACATAGCATGCAATTCCATCTGCTCATTACTAGTTGTTTGAGTGATTTTACGTTGGCTTTCTCTTTCAATCAACATTGAGTAAGCCTTATTCAGTGAGGGAAGAGGTATCATCATCAAGATCTGGCCTCTAGCTTGATCATAAGACTCATTTAGGCCCATAAGAAATTGCAACAACTTTTGATTGTGCATAAACGTAATGAAGTTTCTAGAACCAGGACACTCACAACTAGACATGGGAACTAAGCTATCATACTCTACCCACAGCTCCCTCAATCTAGAGAAATATACAGATATAGTGCCCATACCTTGACTGATTGTAGCAATTTCCTTGTGTAATTGATAGATCCGACTCCCATCCACTTTATCGTACCTTTCACACAGTTCCTTCCATACCTCTGCTGCATTAGTTGAGTAAACAATTCCACTAAGCAACTCTTTTGACACACAATTCATAATCCATGATAGAACAATGGCATTGCACCGTTCCCACAGATTCTTTAAGTTTTCTCCATACGATTCTTTCTTGCAAGAACCATCGATGAATCCTAACTTGTTCCTTCCTAGAATGGCTATTTTCATAGCTCTGCTCCATACTGAGAAGTTTTCTGATCCAGATAGCTGGATCGAAATCAACATAACCCCTGAGTTATCAATGTTATTCAAGAACAATGGATGATTATGACTCAATTTTTCTGGGAGTTCATTGTCAACGACTGCCATTGTTGCTTCTTCAATCTTCCCACTCTTCCAGATCTAATTTGAACCAGCTTTGATTGAATCTATAGCACAAGCTCTGATACCATGTTAATTGATGTAGATTGAGAGTATGAAGAAGAAGAAGAAGTCTATTAACTGTAATATGAAAGCCTCTTGAATGGAGGTTACAGTTGAGCTAAGAAGAAAAACAGTACTGCCCTTTCTCCCCTTCCTATCTATATATATATATACATTTAAGTAAATAGAATAACAAACTAACTAACTCCTAACTAACTTGTTTTCTAATTACAATTATACCCTATTATTTAAGTAACACCCTCTTTAATACTAAAACATAAAGAAAAATGTTGTGACAATTGTGAAAATAATATACAATGTAGTAAAAAGGAATGTAATACATTATATGAAAATACATTAGAAATAGATGAAGAAGATGAAATAATTAATAAAAACTATGTTTTAATAGAAATGGAGACAGAATTATACAATTTTAAAACAGGAATTCAGCAAATAGGACAAATAAAAAATCAAAAAGACCTTGATAATATAGTAAAAATATTAGATCAAATAGAAATAAAAGGTGAAAAACCCTTAAAACATTGGGAAAATAATCATATAGTATGTAAATTAGATATCATAAACCCAGAATATATAATAAAAACAGCCTCTATAGAAGCCACAAATCAAGATCAAGAAGATTTCAAAATACAAATTAAAGAATTATTAGAATTAGGAGTAATAAGAAGATCAACTTCAAAACATAGATCAGCTGCCTTTATGGTACGAAATCATAATGAATTAATTAGAGGAAAGGCCAGAATGGTCATAAATTATAAGAGATTAAATGATAATACTAGAACAGATGGATATAAATTACCAGATAAAACAGAATTAATAAATAGAATTCAAGGTAAAACAATTTTTAGTAAATTTGACTGTAAGTCAGGATACTGGCAAATAAAAATGCATCCAGATAGTGTAGAATGGACAGCATTTACTTGCCCTGAAGGACATTTTGAATGGCTAGTTATGCCATTTGGATTAAAAACAGCACCTCCAATATTTCAAAGAAAAATGGATAAAATATTTGGAGAATACAAAAGATTTGTTTTAGTATATGTAGATGATATTCTAGTATTTAGTAAAGATATAAAAGAACATTTAGGACATTTACAAACAGTTTTCAGGCTATTTGTTAATAATGGAATAATAATTAGTAAAAAGAAAATGGAACTATGTAAAAATTATATAAATTTTTTAGGAATCATTTTAGGAGAAGGAAAGGTTAGATTACAACCTCATATAGCTAAAAAGGCATTAGATATGCCAGATAAATTAGATAATTTAAAAGACTTACAAAAATTTCTAGGTATAGTTAATTATGCAAGACCTTTTATAAAAGATTTAGGAAAAATAGCAGGACCATTATACTCTAAGACAGGAAATAAAGGACAAAGAAATTTCAATATAGAAGACATAAAATTAGTACAAGAAATCAAAGAGAGAATAAAAAACATTCCTGATCTAAATATGCCATTAGAAACAAATTATTTAATAATAGAAACAGATGGAAGCTTTGAAGGATGGGGTGCAGTACTAAAATCAAAACCACATAAATATAGTATTAAACAAGAAGAGAAGATATGCGCCTATCAAAGTGGAAAATTTAAAGAAAAAGGTAATAAGGCTAGTATAGATGTTGAAATTTTAGCTGTAATATATGGTTTAGACAGTTTTAGAATTTATATTTTAAATAAACCAGAAATATTAGTAAGAACAGATTGTGAAGCAATAGTAAAGTTTTATCAAAAAATTAATAATAAAACTAGCAGTAGAAGGAGATGGTTAAATTTTTTAGATACCATATCTATTTACAATTATATAGTTTTTGAGCACATTAAAGGAAATGATAATAATATTGCAGATCAATTAAGTAGATTACTAATTAAAGCTTAATTTTTACAGAATGAGACCTCTACTATCAGACAAAGGTAAAAGGGTTCAACCTTCAACCTCAGGTTTGGCAGACTCTTATAAGCAGACAGTATTAGCTAATTTACATTTTAAATCATTAGATAAAATTGACGATGTTAGAATAGAAAGAATGCAATTTGGAATACAAAACTTAATTGCATATGAACCGTCAAATTTAACATTTAGACATTTACCTAACTGTCAATTAGACAAACAACAGACATGTCTTATAGATAACATATGGATAGCACATAATAAAAAAGACACTAAATATATAATTGCTGTTTTAAATGCTTTAGGATACTATTTTACCAGTAAAAATACGGAAAATAAATTTAAATATTATGTAGTAATTCATGGTAAGACAAACGGTGTGTTTCAGACATGGATAGAAGTTTTAGATTCAATTAAAGATTTTCGTAAACCACTTTTCAAAGGTTTTAATGATTTTACAGAAGCTTTAGACTATGCTAGAGGAACATTAGGACCAAACTATTATATTTCTCCAGCTCTCAGACAAAACCCAGAAAAAATCCCTCAGTATAACATCCAAAAAGACACGAACAAAATTATATTTTGTGACCATTGCTCATCCATGACTGAAGCATTCAAGAGGCTAAATTTAAAAAATGAAGCCTTAATGGAAGAAAATGCCAAGCTCAAGGAGAGACTTAGCAAATTGGAAAGCAAAGGTAAGAATATACAGACTCAGACAGATACACAGGGTTTTCCATCCCAAACAAAAATGGATGAGATGGGTGTGCATTCCCCACTGAATGCTAAGAAATCCACTGTATCGGATGATGATACAGCTAGTCCGGTTCAAACGGTGGCCGGTAAAGACTTCTCAAACCCGTTAATGGCTATCACTTTGCCAAAAAGTGAAAGAGACGAAGGTTCATCTTCAAGAAGAAAATTACCACTTTCATTTAACCAGACAATCAGACAAAAAGTTAAAAAAGCCCAAAAAAATAAAGAGTTAGAATTCTTAATAACCCAGACTGTAGAA
>CM064969.1:71058557-71179556 GCA_032847665.1 Solanum chilense
TGGAGTCTCATGAATTTGAGATCTATGTGCGTGGGGTTTAGTGCAGTAGTTTTTCTAGAAAAGCCCCTAATCCAGTTAACATTATTGTCTCTAACGACTCCACCTATTCCTTGAACAAAAGTGGTCAGATTGTGTTAAGTTTCAAACCATCGGCAGTGGGGGACTGGGGGCAAACCATTTAATATAAATGGTTGTCGAGTTCATGGAGTACATCAATTCTAAAACTCCAGCTGTGATCTGATTGAAAGGGATTTCCTTAGCAGAATTGTTGAAAACAATGTGGTTTCTGTTGATCCAGATATGCCCGAGGACAAGAGGGAAGTAGAAGTCCCATAGTGTACGAGGTAGGGTAGGCGAAATGGATTTAAAGATTTAAAGCCAATTACAAGTATTGGTAGACGAGTATATAAGGATATTGAGAGAGTTGATGTTTTGCAATTGTACATTACGTGAATTGAGGTCTCCTCGGCATTGCTACATATGGGACAAGAGTTATGGGTTGAAACGCATGAAAGTGTCAAACATTTTGACGTTCCAAAGTAAAAACATATAAGTTCCAAAGTAAAAACATATAAATTGGATGAAAAAAAGTTCTGTAAACATTAAATTTTGTAAAGAAACAGTGCATAAAACATATAAATTGGACGAGATAAAGTACTATTAACATAAATTCTTTTTAGGTAATTGAGAAAATGGTTGTTGCTTATTCCATAGGCAGATGGAGAAGGTAAGTAAATATTGGATAGCAACCTGGTAGGGGATATACACGGCACATTCTATGAAGAAGTAAATGACACGAAGCCTTACCACACGATCAGATGCACCCTTTCCATTCAATTTTTGTGTTTCAAGAGCAAGAAGGCTGAGATCTTCCAAGAGTCCATCAACACCAGCTTTGCTCACAGAATTCTCCTAAAACAACATACAAGCCAATCAAATGGTGTGAAATTCCAGCTATGTAATAATCATAACATAGAAAAAATAGAGAGAGATACACACACAGAAATTGAAAAGAAGAGATACGAGCCCAAAAACTTCACCTGACATGACAAATCCCCCCCCCCCACCAAATTCTTTTTAGTGTTTACGGAATCCTACTGCTGGGATCTTCACAACTTCCGTTGACACTTGCAAGTGAATTATAAAAGATAAAATACAATAACATACATGGGAAGTCCAGACACTTGACTATACCTAAGTTGCTCGGACTCTTTCACTTTTGGTGCCGGACACGATATGGGTGTGGGTGTGGGATCTGTGTTCGATTTGGTCAACCAATTTTGGGTACTTCGACCAAAATCGATGGGGAAAGACTGGACAGTTTTAATGATTTCTATAATCAAGACAAAAGCTAAGATGAAATTGAAGAAAATGAAATACCTTCTATATAGAAATTTCGATGTCACTCCTTTTCCTTTAATTGCTTTGTAGAATTTTCACCAAGTTCTCCACAAAATATCTCATAATTTAAGTTTTATGACTCTATTTATAGATATTTCAATTATTTTTAGGCGAATCCCCGCACCCGTATCAATTTACGGATCCATATCCTCGAATATTAAAAATTAGATCATGAAGGATCCGACCTCTAGATCCACACCCGTAACGGACACCCGCACCCGCGTCCGCGCAACTTAGCATAGCAGGACATTACCATGGGAACTAAATGCAATATCAAAAAACTCACCCCCTCAGCATTCTCTTTGGTTGTTTCAGAAGTACCTTTGCCGAGATCTCCCAAGCTTCTATCAACAGTGGCTCCACTTAGAGAGTCCTGCTAAATACAAAATACAGGTCAGCTAAAACTTAGCATAATCTCATTCAACATACATAGTACAGAGAAACTACTAGCCATCAAACGAACCTCTAATTCTGCAGAGCAACAATCTTTTCCTGGTTGCCTTTCAATCAAAGACAATTTCGACAGAGACAATTCAGTCTCACTGACACTAACAGAACTTGTGGATTTGCACTGACCACTCAAACTGTCAGCACCACCATCATCGACATTGCCCTGCAAGATTGCAAACTGATAAAGACATTGGCTTTGCATGTCAAGGTAATGACTTGACAGACATATTTATTTCACTCTGCTTGACATAAGCATTTCGATAGCTCGAAGCTTGTACATATAGGACACAAACTAACTAACATATTCAGTATATAACAGTCTATCTATCAATTTGGGGATGATTTACAATCAAATTGTTGAGCTTTGTCAAATTAAAACCAAAACTTACAGTAAACAGTTACCTGAGCCTTAACTGGTTCATCAGAAGATTCACCGAGCTTAACGCCTGTAGAGAGGACAATGGAAGGCAGGCTATCAACATCCCAGCCAAGAATTTCACAGACGACCTTACAGTAAGCCCGATGAGCTCGTCTCTTAGAGGTTTTCGCAATGCTTATGGAATGCTGAACAAGAGACGAACAATCCTTAAACCTCTTCCACCCTTTCTCACGAACCCCACAACAAACAAGACAACAAAACACCCCATTCTCACGATTCTTCTCATAGTACTCTCTTAACCCATCATCCTGCTTAAACAACTTCACAAAAAAATCATAGTCCTTCAACCCCTCTTCCCCATCCAGAAAACCCTCATCGTCATTGATGAAATAATCCCCATTTTCACCTATATACTCAGAAAACTCGTCATCGTCGTCTAGACTGAGTGTGGAGTTCAAATATTCAGCAACTTTGAGCAATGCCGGAAGTTGACTGTTGTTCGCAGCTTCGTCTTCGGCGGTAGGTAAAGGGGTTTGTAGCTTTGATTTGTTACTGTCGTTTTGCCAGCTAGTAGGCCAGCCTGACGATTCAACGACGGTTTTACAAGGCCACTCAACATCGCCGGAATCTGAAATTGGGTCGGAATTTTCGAGGTCAGTGTCGGTTTTCCAGGCCATTTTTGCTTCCTAAAATTTCTTCTTGGTCGATGTAGAATTGAAGGGTTTTATGAAATGTTGGTCTCCTAGGCGCTTGAAATAATAAGACCTTGACTTGATTCAAAGTATTCAAAATATATTAGGAGATTTCAACAATAACATAATTATTAATCAATAGAGATTTTATTACTGTGTTAGACGTAGTAGAGAGAATATTTTCAATACATTCTTAATTATCGACTAATAAAAAGGGTTTAAAATAATATTTATATAAAAATAATAAATATGATAAAATAAATAAGATCATGACGAAATATTATAATAGATTATGCTAAACAATAATCATGACAATAAAACGATAATCACACTGAAATGATATTTGCATAAAGAAATATTATGCTAAATAATAGTCATGACCATAAAACGATAATCACATTCAAATGATATTTGAAGATTGGTTAAAAGTTGAAAAATATCAATATCCAAATTTGAATAGTTATTCAAAAAGTATTTTTTTATGAATATTGTTAAGAATTATGAAGTTCTAAATCATTCGATAGAAAATGAATTATTTTTCTATTATAGTATGTGCAACAATAATAATGGGATTCCTTAATAAAATATTCGATGGAAGAATATTTGATTCATTTCATTAAAAATGAAATATTCTATAAAATATGTGATCTCTAAATAAAATAAAGTCCAAGCGAGAAATAGAGATTTTTTAATTATATAGTTCATGAATTTTGGATGGTATGTTAGTCCAGTGATTTTCTGGCTGAATTTTTTTGTGAATGTCTGTGACAACTTATTAAATGGTGTGTGTTGGTTCAGAGGCGACGAATATCAATATTTTCAACAGAAAATATAGATTCTTTTGTTCTTCGTATGTAGCCCATGAATTTTGGATGACATATATGTCCGACACAACTTCTTGATAAAAGCTTTTTACTAGCGTTCGAAATAGCTTATTAAATAACGCGCATCGATTCAAAAGGGTAAAAATCAGTATTTTGATATTTTCAAGTCAAACTAGAATAACATATAGTATTAAAAACTATATAAATTATATAAATAAAATTACAAATTTATGATAAAAATCCTTTTCCTTTTCCAAAATGTCTATTAGGTTGAACTTATGAGAAGTTGGGAATTAGAACCAACAAATACTATCTTTAATGGCGGGAAAAGGAATCCCTAAAATCTCCCATTATTTACTCTTAAATGCTAAGCATAAACATCTCCAGCTTCTTCAAAGTTCCTTACAGACCCAACAATTTCAACCCTAGATTAATTCTACTATTTTTTTGTCCAATGGCGTCTTCTACAAAAGTCACAGTTGAGTATGCGAAATCCGGTCGATCGTCATGTAAGAAATGCGATGAGAAGATTCCGGCGAAATCAGTAAGGCTGGGATTAGTGTCAAAACACCCTCAAGGCTTTGACCAGACGAAATGGCATCATCTCGATTGTTTCCCTTTCAATTCTGATTTCGTTTCCTCTGTGGAAGACATCGCTGGTTTCTCATTGCTCCAGGTATACATTTCTAAAACTCGGACTAAATTTAAGCTTGTTTTGCAATTTGCATGTGGAGTATTTACTGAATTATTTAGAGTGACGAGTCAAAAATACATGTCTCCATTTTTTTCGAGTTTGATATGTGAACTAAACTATCACTTGTGTGAGTTTTCTAGCTAAACTATAACCAATAATTTATCAAAATACACCTTAACTATCAACTGTTCCTATTTCCTACCTTAATTTGGTGATATTTTAGGTAGTAAAAGCGAACAACTTATATATGCGATGTCTTTTGATAAATAGTTGATCATAGTTGAGTAGTAAACTCACAAATAATTTAGATATGAAACTTGAAAAACCTCAATACTTTAGGGGTATTTTTTTATCATTATTTTCCAATATGCATTTGTAGCCGTTTGTTTGATTTCCATTCATGTGAAAAAAAGTATCTTCTTTTAGTTGTATCTATAGGTGAGCATGGCATAAATTATCTTTCGCTAGAGCTACGTGTATGAACTTTTGTTAAATATATACCTGCAGTCCTGCACTAAGTCAATTTTGTTATCAAATAGTTGTAGGTGCATGCGATTGTATTTGACACCACCTGACTTGGAGCAGCTTTATTTCATTATAGAGTCTTTTTGCCATCTTGATAAACTATCTTTATTCTCAGTGTTTTATTTGATAACTAAAAGGTCTTCTTTTAGTTGATAAGATTCTTCGTTGCAGCTAAGCTTGTCTTTCTGATTTATGCAGAACAAAGATAAAGAAACTTTGGAGAAACTGATTAACACCGCGATTGCAACTTTGCCGAAGGTGCTGTCTTCTTTAGTGTTTAAATTCTTTAGGTATTTGTAATGCAAGTATAAAGTGCTTGTTATGGTAGCATAGTAGCAGCTTACCGTTTCCAAATATATGTAGGCTGAAATTGACTCCACTTAGAATTCCCTCTATTTGAAACTCAAGACATGAGTTTGACCAAGTCTGCTGCTTCAAAACCTTTTCTAGTTTTCTTTACTTGAGAAATGTTTCAACTTATATGGTCATCGAGTTGAGTTGCCAAATTTTTCACCTGTTGCTTTTACTTCCTGATGTTTGAAGCTTTGCTGGACTTATTTTATTCCCGGGTTTGTACTATTATGTAAATTTTAAAGTTGAGGTACCCTGTCGAACAAGTAAGTTTGTTGGAATTTCACTTGTGCTGACAATGAAGCGATTAATCAACAGGTTTCTGATGCAGACTCAGATAAGATTGACAGAAAACAAAAGGAAACCTGTGCACAGGTAAAGTCAAGTGATAGTGAATCTGTTATTTTTTGCTATTAACTTATTTATTCTCACTGCTTTCCTGCATCTGGCTTGTAAACATATGAGAAGGAAGACTCGGAGCACGAACTGAGCAAGCAAAAGCGACTAAAGGTAAATATTGCTGTTCCCACTTGAAGTTTCCAGTAGATTTTTTTATGAGTAAAAGGAAACTAGAAGCCACAACTTGAATTTATTTTTGTATCCAGTTGCATTACTTTGATTTAGTCTTATTTGATTATAGCTGTATTGGTAATTTTATCTGTTGTTTAGTCTTATTTGTTCATCAGTGTTTATTATTACTATTTATTGCTGTATTTGCTTTGTATTCTGTTAATTTTTTCTGTTTTATTTTATATAATTATGCTTCGGATTCTTCTTTTATTTTGAGCCGATGTTCTTTCAATAACAGTCTCTACCCTATAAAGGTAGGGGTAAGGTCTGTGTACATCCTACCTTTCCTAGACCCCACTTGTGGGATTGCCCTAGGAATGTTGTTGTTGTTGCTGAGTATCGGTGATGATATTGAGTACAGGTAGTGGTATCAAGTTAACTATGTAATGTTCGTATATGAGAATGTGCATAACAGGTTAAGCACTCTCCTATGGAAAGCTTATTTGGTACTATTGTTTGCCAAAATTGTCCTCCCATCAATTTAGCATGTCTGAGTACTTATGTTATTTGAGTAGTAGAACTATGGAGAATTTTAATTGCAGATGAATGCATTAATTTTTTCATGTCATAGATGTTTTCTTATATGCTGTTCCACTATTGGTTTTTTGTTTCTCATTTGATTTTTTCAGGCCCTCTGTGTCTCCCTTTTAACAAATCAAACTCCATTGAAATATTAAGCATATTACGTTGATTCCAAAAAGCATCATGCACCTAGATGTTTTTTTATTTTTTTGATAATGTGCACCTAGATGTTATTGTAGTGCTTCCTTCTTTCCCGAGATATCCTAGAGCCAACTATAGAAGCAATTGGTCTTGTATAACAATTTTCTAAATTATACCCTTCTTAGAAACTTGTGGACTGTAGAAGAACCGTGACCAGGAATTGAGATGTCAAGAGTTTTCACCAATCTTATGTACTTATTTCTGTGGATTTTTATTGAATCAGAAGCATCATTCTCTATGGCATGTCAACAGGTTTATGGTAAATACGGGAGAATAATCAGGAGACATTATATTCTTTGGTCTTTCTGCACTATGTTTGCACTTGTCAGGGCAAACATTAACATGCATGTACAAATCATCTAGCCAGTCCAGAATGCAGATATCGTTTTTGGTGCTTGCATGCTTACAACTAAAATTGTCTTTGGTCATACAAAGTAGAGATGATTAGCATCTTTCCTTACATGGTCGGGATAGCCTTCAGGCTATACCTGATCCGAGCAGTTGTCTCTGCTTTTCATTTTTGGTATCGCTATCCCGCACTGAAGTTGGCAATAAGATAAACTTAAACCACCGATAAACTTTGAATAGATCTTGAAATGAAAGATGACTTTGTTGATCAGTCTGCACGATTCCATAAGCAGTATGTTCTCGTGTTATTGTAGCATCTCTTTATGGTCGTCTCCTTTCCATTTTACTTGAACCGACTCTCTAAGCATGTCTTGCATGGCAAAATTCTTTTAGCTGTCGGCCACTGAAGAGGAACCTGTGTTGGAGATAGCATTCTCCATTTCTGATGTGAGGGACACTTATAAGGTACGATATCTGGCATCTCTCAGAATCAGTAATCCCCTTTCTCCACTTCCTAGAGCAGTAAAAATTGAATGGAAAGGATAGAACCGCAAAAGATTTTGTTTGTATTCCTTTATTATTTTTTATTTATAGGTTTTGATTTTTCATAGGATGGCATTTTAACGGCAATGTTTTAACATATAGCTGCTTTCTGATTTGGCTATTAACTAATTAACTGATCCCCTTGCTGCCTCATTTTGACGATATGAAAATGAATGGTCTTTTTAGCTTCTGTGCTACCTTTTATTTTTTACTGCAGTTTTATATTTGTATTTAAAAAAGGGCCACTGATCAGATATTTGGCACTTTGTTTTGATGGGAGCACTATTTCTTTTCTCAGGATGCTACATTATTACCAAAATGGAGGGCGTTTCAGACTATTATATATCTTGAACAGGTTAGTTGATTAATTATTTGATGAATACGTTGACACCAAGTTGTATGGGGTTTTCCATTGAGTACATGAAGATAGCATTTTGCTGTGGTAGTAGTGGGCCAGGGTGTTGTTGAGTAGATATTCAACATATTCACTCTGTAGGATGCTAGTATGTAGGTGTACTCTTCTTTGCCAGCATCTCACAGCTGCAATTTCTCTCATAATTCTCATTCTACATTTGAAAATTTTCCTTCTCCAATTTTATATGACATCTTTTTGACATATTGTTCAACCTTTTTCATTGTTTGAACTTTTATTTTGACCACTACTTTGGTCAATGAGTCAATGATGATATAATAATCCCTTCATACTTCTTTTGATTAATGTTCTAGTCTAACTTGTATGACCTCTAATGGGATGGAATATTATCAGATACAGAGCTAGACGCATGGCATGGAGGCTTGTATTCTAGCACTGATTTGGCATGTGATCAAAAGACCTCCTTTTCACCTTTATTTACTTTTTTGGGTTTTTAGGATGATGGGCTTCATGCTTCAAGTAAAATTGCCGCCTTTGATTTTGATGGTTGTCTTGCAAATACAAATGTGAGAAGGTATGGTTTCTTCCTGTGTTTCATATTATCTAAAATTCTTCTTGAGATGAGAGCGTGTATATGATAATTATTGCAACTCTAAATAATGCAGGACTGGAGCTTAAGCTCACTCTAGAATGTATGAAAACACAGGATTTAATAGGAAACGAATTGTCATGTTTTTAACAAGTCTAAACAGTTATTGCTTGTCCCAAAGTAGTAGCTGTGTTACAATGATGAATATTATATTAAGCGTGTAAGACATACATCCAACTATCTGTATATAGAGATATCCTTGCCCTAAAATAACCCCCCAAAAAAAAGGAGCACTTAATTCTCCACTAAGGCCTCTCATTTACTTCATAATTATTCTAGTTTTTCCTCTTTAAGTCTCCCAGAGTATACATGTAGGCATGAAGGCACGACTTCCCTGATGCAATCTCTCTTCTTAGTTCCTATTGTTGCTTTCTCCAAGTTGTTGAGTTCTCATTCACCGTTTTTTGGAAGTACTAAAGTCTAAAATAATCAAAATACGTATAAATAGAACTCTATAAGGTAGGAAAATCACAGTGAAAAAGTTTTTTGTGTGTTCCCTCCATTATTGACCTACCCTTTCTTTCTAAAGTTGTAGCTATGAGAGTGCATGTCAACTTGTGACTTTTTGTGAAAAAAATTGATTTCCTTGAACCTTGGCTTTCTAAATGATTTATACGAGAACCTTTTACTAGTAGCCATATTATTTTGCTTTCTTCCACCCAAAATCTCATAACTAAAGATTTTAGCTAGGAATTCCTCCATGCCTTCCATTTTCATTTTTAAACTGTTAGGTGTATTTTTTTTCTTCAAAAAAAGGGACTTGGAGATGTACTGATTTCTTCAATAGTTCTATTGACACCAAATACACAGCTATTTGTTTACATCGTTTATTAGTGTATTGGTGACTTTGTCAAAAAGAGAAGTACTCCGTCTAGGGTGAATACTATGTTTTAACATCCTCTCTCTCTTTATTAGATTTCTGGATGGACTATGTATACCAATGTCATAAATATTCTAGAATTAGATTAGTGCTTTTAAAGTCGATTTTCTCTTTTTGATATGATGGAGTTCCATTTTCTCAGAGTTGGTGCAGATGCTTGGTCTCTGATGCATCCTTCAATCCCAGAGAAGCTGCAGAGCTTGTACAATGAAGGCTATAAGCTGGTGGGCATCCCTTTTGTAGTGTCTAAATATCATGTTTAATTCTTATGCTGCGGTATATTAAGTCACTAGGTGGATTTAAGTATGTTTGATAAGTTCATCACATAATCTGCAAATCAGCCATCTTATTTTTATTAATACGTGCAGGTAATTTTTACCAATGAATCCAACATTGAGCGGTGGAAGAAAAGTAGGCAGGCAGCTGTGGACTCTAAAATTGGACGACTTGAACAATTTATCAAAGTTGCTGGTGTTCCAATTCAGGTGATTGGATCTGTTAGTATGTATCAACATTTTGGATCTAGCTAGTATTTTTCTTATGATGTAACGAGGGCCAATTCACTTTTAAATAGTAGCTGATAAGTTGCTTATTAGTGCCTGATCCTTCTGCAGCCCCTCACCCCCAGCAGAGTATAGGAAAATGGGGAAAAAGGAAGTGTCTCTCTCAGATTAATCTCTTATTGACTTTTATTTGTTGTTGGTGATCGGTCATGGTTTGTGGGTGGGGTGGCAGGTTCCTTCATAAGTGTGAAAATAGCAGAGAGAATAACCTACTAGAATTCTCTGTAAATAGTTCTCATAACTCCGTTGATGCAGGTTTTCATCGCTTGTGGCTTGAGTAAGATCAAGCCAGAAGATCCCTTTCGCAAGCCTAAGACCGGGATGTGGAATATAATGAAAAAGCAGTTCAATTCTGGAGTTCCCATAGACATGGACCAGTTATTTCCTCTTCCTTGGTCGATAGCCCAAATTTAAATATTTTACTTCCTAATCATTGATAAATCTAATAGAGCTTTTCTTATTGTCATTCTAGGTCTTTCTATGTTGGTGATGCTGCTGGCAGACAAGGTGACCACAGTGATGCTGATATTAGATTTGCGCAGGTACCTAATTCTGCTGACGTTTTAAGATGACACACCTTCAATGCACTTGACCAACAAATTATACCATGGGCTTCCATTTGTTTTTTGTTGCAGGCGATTGGACTAAAATTTTATGTTCCAGAGGAATTCTTTGAGAAGGAAACTTGACAATGACAATGAGCATTTTGTTGTGTAACATCTACTACAGTAGAAAGAAACTGTCTGAGCTGAAGTAGAAGGAACATGCGTTCAACTCTTTCCCAGCTAAGGGGTTGACATTTGTGTAAATAGTTCTTTCCATATCTACCTTGGATTCTTATTTAAATTTATCGCCTTTTTCATCCTTTCGGTGAGATTTCTGCAAATCCATACCTCAGTTCTTTTTGCTTTGTAGACGGATCAAAATTTGCATGAAACCATTTATTCTTCAAAATTATGAAGTGATGCATTGACTGGAAATTGTTGGTCAGTTTTCAGTTGAATATTTGCAGACTTATTGTTACAATTGCAGAGTTTGTTCTATTATGACACAGAGATCTATATTACGATCAAAACTTGGTATCAATACATAGCAATATGTTCTTGGTGAGATTGCAGAGTCTACTTTCTCCCTCGAGTTATATTATACAAGAAAATAACTTAGCTCCTATGATAATACATTGTTTCTGCAGTATTGCTAGTAGTGTAGCACAATGAATCTTTGTATCTAGAGTCCTACCCAATTGCAAAAGCTGGTAATTACTTCATTTCTTCTTACCGATCTCGCCTTCTAGTATAGCATGTCTGGTCAAAACAATTTCCTTTACCAGATTCTTATAAGTGAATGGCCTGACTGCAGCTCTCATGAACAATTCAGGAGGCATTTTACCTTTCTTTAGTTTCCTTCTCCAAGGACCATATCCATGACTCTCCCACTCCTTTGGGCTAATTTTGGCTCTAACACCTCTCATTGCCAATTCATCTCCGCCATCTTCCTTTGCTTGTTTTTCCTTGTCTTCCATTGCATTTATATGCTTTTCATAAAACTTCGTTGATGTCTCCATATATTTCTTGGCAAACTTTTCCATTGCTTCGTTGCTACCCAATGCCTTGTTGAATTCATCTTCCCAGAATCTTGTGTCCTCTTCCTGACTTGAATCGTCATCCTCCTTGATACCCAGCTCATCATCGTCGTCTCCACTTGCATCCAAATCCACATCGTACTCATCTTCATTGTCATCGTCATCTTCACCATCCTCCTCATCCTCAATCCAGTCCACTATCTCGGTCTCTCCCTTGTTATTTCTGCCATAATCATCATCATCCGGTGCATCACAACCCATCTCCATTTCCTCCAACTTCACCTTCCATTCCTTCGTATAAGGATGCAACAAAGGCACAGGATGATTGTCTAACAAGAACCCCAAACACTTGGACTTCTTCTCATCACTCAATTTCTCATAAGCTTTTACCACATCATCCACAAATGCCTTAGGATTCACTCTCACAATCTTACACAACCCACCAAAATAAGTACAGAATTCCATCCTTCCGTTGTCATCCTCCAACTCAAACAAACAATCCTGTTCAGTTTCTGGATCAAGCAAAGGCGTTAACGCCTTAAAAAAGTCATCTTGAGGCTCAAACCTACACTGATATACAGGTCTCTGTACATACACAATATCAGGTCTCATCCATGCTGCACATTGTGTGATCAATGACCTTGCTTTATTCCCGAGCCGCCCCATCAAATTCCATTTATCCAACCTCTGATTCCCAGCTTCAACTACAACCTCAGACACCAAAGTCCATTGTTGCCAAGGAAAATCCGATACCCTCCACTTAGGATGCCTAACAAACACCCAAAAGTATCTAAAGCCCACATTTTTATCCATTGCATCCAATCTATTCTGAAATTCCTGAGCCATTTCATGTTGCTCAATCTTCTCCCACTCTTCTTGGTCCCTAACCTCACCAATCATCGATACACATGGGTCCGAAAATCGCCCTCGAACAGGCTCCCCTAATACAACTCCACGCCAAGAATATGGCCCAAACTGACCATACTTATACCAATCATACGGGTGTTTGAGATTTGGGTCATCTCTTTCCATGAACCTAACCATTCTATCATACCCCAAACCAATCATTTGCAGCTCTTCTTCAGAGAAATTATCCGGGTAGTTTCCATGAGGATTCTTCAACCTGTAGAAAAGACTTTCAGCTAATTTCTTACTTTTCCGGCGGGCATTTCGTTTAGCTTGTCGCCGGAACTCGCCACTTCCCTCAATGCGCCCGGGTGATGTTCCACCGGATTTTCCTTTGCTTCGGCCGGCAAATGACCGGATATCCCTCCGGCGACTGTCATCTCGCCGGGAAAGCGCGTGTTCCCGGTTCTGGGCTTGAATATAGAGAGGCTTCGGAGTTCTGTTATAGGTAGATGGAATTGTGGGTAGTGTTCTGCGAAGAGGGTTGAAAAATTGGGCGAGAGATGGTGATTGAAGACTTGTGAAGGTAGGGTTTAGGGTTTTAGCTACAGACAAGTTCTGATTCTGCATTTTTTTCTACAAAATTTTCACAGCACAAAGGAGAAGGTGTGAGCTCAGTTGCTTATACTTGCTTTATAGGATAAATGTGGTGTATTTAACAGAACAGATAACAAAGTTATTTTTCATAAATCTTTATTTTTAGTTTTTTATAATACCATTATCAATCGCTAATAACTTTCAATTCAATTGTCTCGATGCTAATTGTGCCAATTTTCCTAGTTGACAATAAAATTTTCTCTGTGTAACGGCAGCTTAAATACTATGTTCTTTTGATGCTCAACTTATATTATAAAATTAAAAAATATTGAAAATGATGCTGGGTGAAATAATAACGAAGCTCAAGTAGTAATACAACCGCACGAAAAGTATAGTAGCCCAAGCAAAGAGCTAGTAAGGATCGGAATGAAATATTGTATATAATATTGAATTCAATCTGAATTTCTTTTAAACAAGTAAGAAATAAGTGACTACAAACCTAATATCATAATAAAAAATAGTGAGATTGTATGTAGAAGAAACATTAGAAGCTGAACGATTATATCTAAAAGTAAAAAATAATTTAAACACCCAATATTTTCTTTAAGAGTCTTGTAAATGGAGGAATTACTATTTTGTATAAAAATATGATAATATATATTATTTGATTAGGTGTAAAAAAGAATTCTAAAATTCTTTATAGTAAATATGATAGGGTTCATAGTAGCTTTGTCTAATTTTTATTCATTATTCACTTTAATATAAGTTCAAAAAATTGGTACAAGCAAAGTATAATATAAATAAATTAATTAAACAGAGAAAAGAGAATTAGAATATATATATCTGTGTAGGGCCCTCTCCCGGATTTGACAAATTTCCGATGATCTTACTCTAATCTTCTCCATCTGACCCGTAATGGCCCGGCGAAACCATACGACGGAGCTCGGATGCATAGCCTGCGATGATCTATCGGAGCTCGGCGCCGGCAAAGAAGGTTGGCTTGTAAACAACCCTAATCTCCTAACTGCTCTCGACACTCATTCAATTGCATTAGCCAACCGCTCGCTTGTTCTCATTCTACATTGGTCCGAAGGATCCGACCCGGTAGGAAACCGGGTGAAGATTGTACCTGATCTCTCTCCGATCGAGGCTGAGTATATATCTGCGATCGAGTGGTTAGTGTTTGATGATATCAAAGTTCTAGCTTTGGGCACTTCTCGTGGGTATTTGTTGATTTATTCTCTCCGTGGTGATCTGATTCATAAACAGGTATTCGTATTTTCCGTTCATAGTTTGCAAATGCAGTGGAATTAGTAAATTTAGTTGTTAATTTGATTGTTATGTGAAGAAGCTATTTAAAGGGGAAAGATTGGATTTAGGCAAGCTAGGTAATTGTAGGAATTGATGAAGCTGTGGAATTCACATTCAGAAAGAATTTTAGTGAAGTTGCGTTGTGCTTGGATTATATTAGACATTATTATTTGTCACTGGATCACGCTACTGTTAGTTTTGCTATTTAAAAGTTTTATGCTTTCTCATTTGTCATTTATGATAAATTTGTCGTTGAGATGAGGTTATATCGGGAACAGCCTCTTTACCTTCCACACCCCAATTGTGTAAGATTGTCCTACCTGCTACCCTTTCTAGACTCCACTTGTAGGATGGCATCGGATATGTTGTTGTTTGTTTTTAGTGTTATTCTCAAAAAAACGAAAGAGTTTGTTGATGATGGACATTATGTACTTTTTCTTTTAGTTTAACATCTTAACTGATTATGCAATGTAGTAAAACTAGATATTTTGGAACCTATAAGCGTTTGGTTTGAAATTGTTTTTTTGTTTTATTTAGTGGTGCCATATGATGATTAGCAAACTTACCAGAACTTTTGTGTGGCAGATTGTAAGCCCAGGAAAGATTCTTAGGTTGAGAGTCCGTGATACCAAGAGAGATCTAACCCAAGATGCATCATCAGAAGAGGTCTGTGTTGTTATGTCAGGTGTTATTGCTCGGTTTGATGGATCAGACATTCAGGTATTGGAATATTCTCGCAGTTACAATTAATGTTATTTTTTTCTAAATCAACTATGATACGAGGACATTTAATTTTCAATTTTTACATCTCCATTTTGATGTTGAACCATGAAGTTTAGGTTCTCATATGTCATACTGCTAAATGCTAATGTCCGTATTAAAATGCAGAATATGCTTCAGAGGTGGTTTAGAGAAAGACACTCTCAGTTCTGGGATGAGACAGAATCTGAAAATTCTGCAGATACTTTTGGGAGGCTTCCATACCAGCTATGGAATGTTAGTAAATATGGTTCTTGTGTTGATGCTGCTATCACTGGTCTGATGCCCCCTCCTCTGCTGGAGCTACAGGTAATATTTTATTTTCTCATTCTATCATGTTGCAGTACTTTCTTCTCTTCCTTTTAAACAAGGCATACTTTTCTACTGGATTTGTTGTTTCCTCAACCCTAAACCTTCTCCTACAGTTCTGCACACACCAAAATGAATTTTCAGTGCTCTTATGAAATGCTATTTTTTGTCCTATGACTTCCGGAAATTTTCTGAAGTTATTCTGGTATTTGAATTCAGCTGCTTTTATTGTTGGGCAGTCAAGTCAGCGTTATTATTGTGCAATCACTGTTGGAGCTGACGCTGTGATTTCTGCTTATCGGTTAGTCTGCAGTATATTATACTATGATTCTTTTTTCAAGTTCATTTAATTTTTTTAACTAAAGTTTCCATGCATTCCCATTTCTTACTTTGTTTTACTAAATTGGATTTCTCTTTACACTTTCAAGACTTTCTGTAGACCGAAGCAGATCAATAGTAGGGGCTATTCTCTCCAAGGTTGTGCCTGCAACTTTTTCAACAATAACTTCAATCTCAAAAATGTTATGGAGAAGTGATCCATCTCCTACAAAAAGACCAGAACCAAAGCCTCAGCCTTTTGCTCGAGGTATATGGTATTTTTTTATCGTTGAAAGAATTTCTTATTCAGTTCTCTCTATTTAATTTAATAGCTAGAGGTTGATCACATATCACTTCTTTTACATGTTAAAATGCTCATTTCTTTCACCTCCCAAGCATCATGTCATCCTTCCTTTGCTTATTTGAACTTCCATCTAGAGATCATGACTGACAGAAGTGTTCTCTTGTACAAGTTTATCTTTGAGTTGGAAAGTAGTTTGCAATATGGCCAAGAAGTATAGGTTGATTGGTTCTTTGGTTTATTGCATATATATTCACATAAAGTACTGATACGAGATAACCTACGAATAAATTATCAAGTTGTTTAGAAAGAATTTAAATATACTAGCTTTAATTTATTACTTTCAATTCTTTGTCGAAACATATTTACTTATCTATGTCATATATACTTTATTGGTTGTGTCATTAAGGCCTGTACCCATATTCCAATCTGTATCCCTGCATCCTAAGATTTAGGTAATGACAAATCTGACTTCTAGATCAGTACTCGACGACTAGTGTCAGGTGCCCACACTGGCTTCCAAGAGTCTATTACAAGTAGGTAGGGACAACCTTTGTGTCACTTGGTTGAATAAAATGTTACAATGTTTTATTGCCTTTTGTTTATGACAAGCTTCTTTTTCAAAAAAACTAAATTACTTCTCTCCATTATCTTTCTGGATTTCGCTTGAGAAAACATGGTCAATATTGGACCGGACCATGGTAATTTGTTTATGTTTGCTCTGGGCTTTGGCTAAAATACTTCCCAACGTTGTGCTGACTGTTGGTCAGTAAACTGAACCTGGTAAAGTGTTGATGCTGTAGTTACTAGATTAGTGGAAAAACTCAAGGAATGATCCTGACATGTTACTTTCCCAATGAGGTTGTATGTTAGAATTGTGAAGTGGAGATTGCTGAAGTTATCTATTGCTGATTCTTCTTTTACTCTTTTTCAGTTGAAGTCTAATTCCCAATAGTTCATCTAACAATATAAAGTGCTGTATTTTTCCATGTTTACATAATTGTACTTCAGACTTCATTGTATACTCTTTGAATATCTAATTGGATTTCAAATTAGCTGACATAATGTCATTGTAAATTCTCTATTTCTGGCAGCTTCTCCTTTGACTTGCTTTAAGGATCATCCTAGAAAGGGGGAGAAGCTCACGTTATCACCTAGTGGTACTTTGGCTGCAATAACTGATTCTCTGGGTCGTATCTTACTCTTAGACACTCAGGCCCTTGTTGTTGTCCGTTTGTGGAAGGTTTGTTCTATTCACCTATTAATAATAACTTGTTTGGTTCATATGGTTATATAAGTGATCATTGGATGACAAAGAAAATATACGTGTGCACATTCTGTAGAAGAATGTTTCATTATTACTTCAGTGAATTGATTTTTCATATAAGAACTGAATGCCAATATAGACTGGAAATGTGAGTTTTCAAATGATTTCGAGTAGTTCTGATGAAATAATTCAAAGCAAACAAACCCAAACTATCTACTTAGGTTTATCACCTGATAAAATGAACATATTGGTTTGCAGGGTTATCGTGATGCAAGTTGCCTCTTTGTTGAGATGCTTGCTAAGAAAGACGTTGAAACATCTAGATCTGCTTACCATGAACACGTGAAAAGTGATTATTGCCTCTGTCTAGCGATTCATGCACCGCGTAAAGGGATTGTTGAGGTAGTTTGCTGCACTCTCTGCTGTATCATCTTTCTCATTCATTTCAGCCCCATTTTTAACTATGCGCTCTCAGACTTCCTTGATAGTAACTCAATACAGCCACAACTACCATCCTTTTGCTTAATAATTATTTGCAAAAACAACAAATACATCTGTGCCATTTGTTGATTGCTCGTGAAAACTATATCTGATGAAAACTGTTCGTGTGAACTTTAGGTTATTGTATATCAGAAGATGCATCGGAGATTATGCTTGTTTTGACACTTGAGTTTATCATTGCAGATATGGCAGATGAGGACTGGTCCGCGTCTTCTAACTATTCCATGTGCCAAAGGTAGCAAGATTTTGCAACCTACATACAGATTCGCCTCATCAGAAATGTCTGTGTCTTCTTACGTACCTTTGGAACTTTTCTTTTTGAATGGAGACTCCGGTCTGCTCTTCGTCTTGAATCGATCTCTTAGTTAACATTATATATTAAATTCAAAATAATACAAGAAATTGCAGGTAAAAGGGCCTTGAGCTACCTGTACAGAATGTAAATTTCATTTGTTTTGTAGCTTTTTTAACAACTCCCCTTTTTCCCCAAACTTCCTAAGGAAAAAAAAGGAGGTAAAACGTCCCATACCATAGTTATTATTGTAATGTTATCATATTTTTTATATTTAAATTTGCCTAACCAATAGAATTTAATTATCATTTCATGCTAGTTTATTGTCATACTAGAATGAAGCTGTCATCATTTTTGGTGAATTTCCAAGAACAAGGCAAACTAGGACATTGTTTCCTCCTCCCAATTCCTAAGGGCGGATCTAGACCTGATCACGTGAATTCAATAACTCTTATTTAGATTCTGTATGTGACGTAGAAATTCATTATAAACTTCAAATCTAGGATCCACAATCCAAGGAAGAGCTATTAACAAAACTACACATTCTCTTGCATACACCATTAATGGCTCTCTCTTTCTTCTTCTCCTTCTTCTTCATTTGTTTCTCATTACTCCAAATACCTCTTTTTTTCACAGCAACAATCCATAAAACAGCTCTAATCAGACCAAATTTCACCACTCAACTAGACATTTCTCCCTAGAATGACACTCCCACAACCTATTTTGAAGTCACAAATCCTATAAAATTTACCCAAAACCAAATCTTGTTCCTACTTAGTCCTCAAACATGATTTTGCCTACACATATGGGAAAACACCAATCCTCACAAATTTTACACACACCCTTCAAATTGCCCATCTAAAAAATTCTCCAAAATCATTCTTGAATGGAAAGCAATGAGTAAAGGAAGACAATTTGATAGAATTTTTGGGATTTGGCTTAGTGGGGTTGAAACTTTCAGGAGTTGCACTGCAGAGCCAAGGCCAAATGGAGTTATTTGGACTGTCAAGAAGGATATCACTAGGTATTCTTCTTTGCTTCTGACTAATCAAACACTTGCTGTTTATATTGGGAACATTGTTAATAGTAAATATACTGGGGTTTATCATGTTTAAATTTTTGTTCATTTTTATCCTACTGAAAAAGTGAGAAACCCCTTTAAGGGATTTGATTCTGTGGCTGATTTAATCGTACCCGTATTGCGTAATTTGCCGTTGAATGATGGTTTGTGGTTTGAGATTGAGAATTCTACAGATGTACAGTCAAAAGAGTTCAAAATCCCACAAAAATGTATACAGGGCTGTATTGGAAATTTATGCGTCTTTTCATGAGAATGAGGAGTTCTGGTTGTGGAAATTTGCCAAATGAGTATATTACTGCGAATAATCGTAGTGATATTGCGGAGAATGGTGCTTTTCGAGAGGTGATAGTAAGTGTGGATGATGGTGTAGTTGGTTCAGTTTGGCCTTCTACTGTGACTTATACTGGTGGTATCAATCCTCTGTTGTGGAGATCTATAAGTGGAATTGACTCATTTGATCTTCCTTCATATGATATTGAAATTACGCCGTTGTTAGAGAAGATCTTAGATGGAAGTTTTCATAATATTTCGTTTAGTGTTACAAATGCTTTGAATGTATGGTATGTTGATGCAAATTTTGCATCTATTGTTGGATAAAAAGAGTGTAAAAACAGAAGGGAAGCTGTTGGAGTATAGTAGTTTTCCCTTTCCATTTTCACTCGCGAGTAATTTTACTGGTCTTGATGGTTCCTTTGTGACAAATGCTCGTAGATCGATCTCAATGACTGGATGGGTAGAATCATCTTATGGAACAGTCACAACGACATCATCTCAGAGTTTGAGCTATGGTAACTATATGGTGATGGGAAATGACGCGAACTAGCAAGTTGTTGATCAGACTATTGAGTTTAATGACACTGTTTATGCTAAGACGCGGTCTTTTTCTGTTCAGGTTCTTGAATCCTTTAAAAAGTTTCAGCTTTTCACTTGTACTCTGATGGTGTTGAGATAGGAGATAAAAGCTATGCTTCTATCTCGAATGTGACTTTGATATTCGATGAAAAGAGGTTGATGATCCGCATCCTCAGCCAGCTCTGTTCACAATCTGCAGAACGCGCAGGGGTATATGACTTGTAAAGGATCAGTCGATAGACAGTGGAGTCGGGAGCACACAACAGATATACATATACAACGACGACAAAGGCTGCTACTTCAGGAACATAAGCAGCTCAAACTACACAGTGCTTTATGACAAGGTGATATCCATAGTTGCAGCAAATTGTTGATCAATACTGTATCATAGCTTCTAAGTATCATGCAAATGCAGTGCCCTTTTCATGTTCCCGAAAGTAAAGGCAGATTCAGAATTTGAAGTTTACTGGTTCCTGTATTGTGTTCACGATCAAATATTTATTGATATTGAGTGAATTCTTAGATAGAAATACAGGATTCAGGCAAAAGCTACTGAGTTGATCCGTAACTTTAAGTCTACATCTGCCCTAGCCTGAGATTTCACGAAGACATAAACATGTGAATAAGCTAGCGCGGTTTTTACCATTCATAAAATCGTTTGTAAAATTTTTTTTATTCCAAGTATGAAAACATAAAAAGTAATTCTTGTGAAAATATTGGTTGAAATTCTACAAGAATTTTTAGCAAAAGCCACCAAGATTAAACCTTAATAATGATATCATTTTTTTTTTGTTGTTGCAGTTCATCGATTATTGCTTATATTGTTCGTACTCCTCAAAATTACCATTATGTACAAATTGAACATTCTATATATAGCATATTTTTTAAAGATTTAACACACAAAACATAAATATTTTAAGAGAGTACGAGCAACGGACTTAACAATTTTTATTTTTGACAAATAAGAAAAGTAGCAAAATAGATCATGTAAGTGACCCCAAACTACCACTATGTTATATAATAATACTATATAATATAATATAATATAATATAAAATAAAAAGACAAAATTCTCCCAGATGTTTATTCCATTAATTTGGCCCAGCATGTCTCATTGCTAATCTCCAATTAATCCTTTTTATGTTTATAAGCCACCTTTGATTCTGGTTGACCAAATCAAATAAACAAAGATCTCCAAATCTAATATCGCTCCCTCTAAATTACCTTTTCATATATTTTACTCATTACAATATTTGTTTAACATCCACTGTCATACCACACAACTAATTAATATCGAGTGTGAATAAATCAGAAAATGTTTAATGTAATCTTAGATAAATAAAAATCAGGAGAAATATGTGAATCGTTATTTTTTTAACCGCTAATTGAGTTTTAAATCTAATATAATTATGGTTGCATTTAGGGATATAGGGACTCCGTCAAACTCTAGGAATTTTTCATATGTTTTGAATTTACTTCTATAAGTTCTAATTTTAGGATTTTATTAAATGTCATGACATATATAGTTTTGACATTTCAACTGTATAAGTTTGAATTTTAGGACAATGTGAATTAAATTTCAACAGATTAAAAGTATTAACAAGGGCACAAGACATGATTATTTTCTATTTATGGCTATGATTATGACTAAATTAAATTTGTACAATGAAGAAGTTTCTGTATGTAGTGGGGCCTAACTACACATAATAATTGCTACTATTACTAATTAATGACTTATGATATCGTAAGTCTATTTCATGTAAACTCTTAAAAAAAATGTTTAATTCATCAATTAATTAATGTGACAACATGAAATTAATGGTATCGTTGAGGGTGAAATTAGTGAAAATACTGTTTTCGCCACTGACAAATGGTGATATAATATTCATAGATCATATTTCATCCGTATTTCTAACGTAGAGTTTAAATTTTTTATATATATAAATTTGTTTAACTTATCATAAATAATAGATCTGAAATTATAATTTTAAAATATAATGAATTCATTACTAAAATCTTGAAAATCAAATCCATTAGGTTTAAATCTTGGATTGTGTGGCTGCCTACTAATTACTATTGTTCCTAGATTCAAGTATGAAAATCAAAGTTATAGTCTAAATTTTAGGGTTTCTAAACTGTAGTTTAGGGTTAGGGAAATCTGGATGAAAGGGAAATTCCTATGATTCTTAGTTAGCTGACTAAGAGCGGATTTGACGGACAAAAAAATCCTCAATTTCAATATACGATAACAATATTAATATAACAAGTGAAATCTCAAAAATGGAATTCGAAGAAATTAAAGTGACAGACATCAACGTTAACTTATTTCTATCTTCTGAAGATAAATATGTTATTTTGGATCAAACTTCAACTTAAATGTTAATCATTCAATGAATATATATTTAAGAAATCATAGAGAAGCAGCATAATTAATCAGAATTAATGTTATATTTTATTTTACATCTTCACATTATATATGAAACTAAGTCAATTAATAGTTTAATACTCATAATATTGAAACTATGACCATATACAAATCTTCCAAAAAGCAAATTGAAATAACCTTCTTATTATAAAAGAAATAAATTTTACCATTCATTTTTTTCCCCTCTTGTGAAAAATCAAGTAGAATTTACCTCATTGTTATTACTAGAATTAATTTGAATTTTCCTCTTTTTTTTCTTCTTCTTATAAGGAATTCCCCTTGCTTTAGCTTGAGAATCTCTTACCTCACGTAGATAAATTCTAATAGCACTATTAGCAAATGGATTAGTCTCTTGTAATCCTCCATTTTCTTCATAAGCAGCTCTAAGCCTTCCAATTAGTGCATCTAAACTTCCCCATGCTTGTCTAAGTGGACATGTACATGGTCCAACTTGTTCCACTTGTCCAAAAAATACACATCCATTTAAATGTACCTTAGTTTTTCCAAATTGATCTAGGTATCGAAGAAAATCTAACACGTGATTATAGTTGCACTGAGGTAATGGTACCGGGGGTTTGTGATTCTTCAAGTATTGACCAAAAGTATTCCAATCACGACGTTTCTGAGACTCGTAACGACTCAATTGAGGCGGTGGTGATAGCTGATGATGATGATCGGATTGTGTTAAGGTCATTGATGATGATCCTTCTCCTTCTCTTCTTTGATCACTTGATGACATCATAGATTGAAATAGTCTTAAAAACACAATAAAAAAGCGGCGAATCGTCTTGAAAACAGTGCAGAATCGTCTTGAAAACAGCAGAGAGGAGGCTACACAGAACGAAAAAAATAGAAAGGAAAACAGCATAAACAGAAACAAAAATTAACCGCAAAAGCAGACGATGATCCTTCTCCTTCTCTTCTTTGATCACTTGATGACATCATAGATTGAAATTGTTTTCCTATCTTCTCAAGAAGGGGATTTAATTTCTACCAAGGAATAATTATTTGTAACACTACCAAGACAATTTTTTTTTATAAAAAAAGTAAATATAAATTGGGTGGAGAATAGATTTGTTTTGTGTTTTAATTTAATGAATTGTTTTAGCTTAGAGAAAGGAAAATTATATAGAGATGAGTAGGATTGCAATTGAAAAAAATATTAGAAATAAAAACAAATAATTGGGGTAGTTGATAAGACATGAAATGGGGTCCAAGGGGAAGTGCTTTAGCTCCTCTTTTTCTTCCATCACCATATTGTTTTCTTCCTTTAATTGTACTATTAGCAATAAGTATATGGCCTTTAATGATAATTAACTTTTTTTTAATAATTGTATTAGCATCATCCTAGCACTCATTATCAAGAATATTAGCAAAATTAGCACATTAATTTGACTCTTAGCTACTAAGGGTAGTTAGCTAGTGTGAACACAGTAAATTAACAACTTGTGTATGTATAGTCAAGAAGTTAAAATTACTAGAATTTTGTCTAGTAAAAAGAGGAGTTGAATAATTACTATTTACTACCATTGTTTAATTAATTAGGTGGTGAAGAAAATTGTATTTCTCCTAACTATATAGAATTTTATATCATAAACACTTACTTATAATTCATTTTAATAATGATATGCTTACTTCGTAAGAAATTGAGATCAAGACACCGTTATACATGTACAAAATCATAATATTTAGAGTACTTGGGATTAAGAAAGGGTACCATTCACCTCTATTGATACAATATAAGCAATTAACGGTGAATTAAGTGTGATGACTCTCAGCCAGGATTACGAGTTTAGGTGGCGTTCAAATCCACAATAGCAGTGTGAAAAATATTTTTCAACCGCTCCTTTTTTATCACTGTGATGTCAATCGATTTTGTTAAAGAGTTCACAAGTTATATATATGTAATGTTTTAGAACTTCCTTTTTGTAAGCTTATAAGACATATGATGAGGCCCTCATCCCCTTTTTATTTCTTTGATAAGTTTTAGTGTGAGAATGAATCTCTCATCCCTAATTTTTGTACACATAACCTCACTTTATTCTCCTTGACCTATTTGTGCAATCTAGACAACTTTAATTCATTAAAAAAATAAAACAAAGTGTAAACTATATTTATACTTTTATTTCAATTTATATGGATTTTTTTAATTTGGAGATTCCAACATATTTTTCATCATTTCAATAATAATACTGCCTTATACAGCTTCATAGGATTCTTTTTTTTTTTTTAAAAAAAAAAAAAAGATAATCAAATTCATTGAATGCATTTCAAGATGTAGTAGAGTTATATTTTATCTATCAAATTAATGATTTGAAGTGCTAGGAGTAACATGTAGCTATAGATAGGAAGAATAATCTTAATTGAATCCAATATATATTCTACTTAGATCCTATCTAGAAGGCAATACATAAGGCCAAAACCCTAGTAGCTAGGTAGCATATATTTGTTGTTTTTAATTAAAGCAAATACATTCTAACACATTTGGTCTTTAATTTAACCTTCGCTAATCAGATAATGAACCAACTGATCGAGCTATATAATAAATTTATATTTTTATCTATCAAACAAATTTGAAGTGCTAGGGCCTAGAAGTAACATGAAGTTGTATGAAAAAACTTGATTATAAGTCCAATATTTGACTTGATATTATCTAGAAGGCAATATATATATATATATATATATATATATATATATAAGGCAAAAACCCTAGTAGCTAGGTAATAACATATATAAATGGAGCTACTATATGAAAAGACTTTTTCATTAGACAGATGAAAATCTGTTGGTCCATGAAGATCATTATTTTCTAATATGTTAGAAAAAGACAACCATGAAGTTGTTTTTGATTTGAAAAATAATATAGTGATGGCTTGGCTGCTACAATTATTTTAATATTTAATAATTTAATAAACAATGGGTTCCTTCTAGCTAATATCTTTTTTGATTGGCTCCTATGGATTTGCCTTCCAATATGGGTAATGGGAGAAAAAAAAAGTATAAAGTGAAAATATTAATTTAATTATGGAAAAAATTTACACACTCTAAATATTTATACTAAACTAATAAATTAATGAAGATAAGAGATATATATCTCTGTGTTCACGTGAATTTAATAATTTTTATTTGTACTTCATCGTTAGTATATAACAGTTTGAGATCACTGCAATTTGCAAGGAAACAATCAACTTTAAGCAAGACACATATTTTTCATCACGCGCACAAAAAGTAACTTATATTCTTAACCACACATGCATAATTAAGTGATATGTATTCTCGCTATAATCTTTCAGTTTTGAAATTAACTAATTTATTTGGTATGATATAAATATCGAATATAAATAAATATTATATCATTTTACTATTGTTATGATCAGTATCAACTGATCATCATATATCACAAGTTTTATATCATTTTACTATTGTTATGATCAGTGTCAATATCATGTGGGATTTTATCTTGGTGACTCTCAAGATTTTGCTTACATGAAAAAAATGATTAAATAATTAAATAACTACTAATTAATCAACTTTCCTTGTAGACTATAGTTGCTTATTACAGCTGTGACACTAATAATATTTCCTAATAACACAAATATATAATAGCAAAGACAATAGTAGAGTCACTAATTAATTAACATTATAACACTGTTGATAATGGTCTAATCATATTATTATCCAAGTGTACTCTAGTGTCTTAGGGCCTGTTTGGCTCAGCTTTTAAGCTGGTCAAACTGACTTAAAAGCTGGTTTTTGACTTATTTGACTGTTTGACAATACTCAAAACAGCTTATTTTAAGCTAAAAAAAACTTATTTTAAGCCAAAAGTTAAAAGCTGGGGTAGGGGTGCTTTTTTTTTTTTAGCTTATAAGCTGTTTTAAGTTGACTTTACTTTTACCCTTTTGCCCTTAATATTTTTATATAATCCCCAAATTACCCATCCTTATCCTCACATTTTCTTCCATTTTTCCATTTTTCCTTCTCACGCTTGGCACATATAACTTAAATAAAAATTTATATTCCTCTTATAAATAATTTGTGATAATAAAAAAATATGTGAATGATAGATAATTATTATTACATATGGATGAAACTAAAATAAATCTTAAATCGTTCTTTGATCTATTCAAATTAAATATCTTTAAAATCTATAATAAGTTTATATTCCTCTTATAAATAATTTGTGATTAGAAAGAAATTGTGAATGATAGCAAAATATAATTATTTATGACTGTAAAATATAAATTAATTAACTTTTATTATGTTAACAGTTTTTAAGGGTATTTCAGACATTTTGATTTAAAAAGCTATTTATCAGCACTTATTTGCCAAACACATCAACAACTTTTTTTTTTTAACTTCAGCACTTTTATCCAAACACATAACTGCTTATTTTAAAAATAAGTTTCAGCACTTTCAAAAGTACTTTTTTAAAGCTGCTTTTATTAAGCCCATCCAAACGGGCCCTTAGTGATGTTTTCGTTTTTGCTCCTTGGCTTCACTTTTCTTTAATTTAACTCCATATTTTTGTATGAGATAAAAATTTAATTTAAAAATATTTATTAAAAAGTGATACGTGGCAAGAAGAATAGGTTATTACGAACATGATTAATAACGGTAAAGGTAAATCAAGTTATGAAAAAATTCAAAATCAAGACAGTTAAGGTCAATGTCATATCAACAGAATTTATGTAACTCCATAGATATATATATGAGAAATCCTAAGTACCATCTTGTGATCGGATAATTAAGATAAGATCGAAATAAATCATTATCTCGATTAATTCTGAATCACATAGAATAAGTTTATTAACGCAATTAAAGAACCCCCTATCAATAGAATAATCTCAACTATTTCAATCACATTTGATCTTAATAGCATTTTGCTTCCTTGAGATTCTTTTTTAAAAAACTTGTACTAAAATCTAAAAAATATATAATTTTTTAAAAATATTATCCTCGTGTCATGTTTCCTTATTTCAAGCTAAATTGTCAACATGAGTCCTAATTTAGATCATGTAGTTATGATATACCTATCAATTATCATATCATTTTACTTAAAATAACTCTAATTTTCACATGAAGTTAAACAAGCCAACTAATGGAGTATGGTTATAATTAGTAATCATTAATTTATGAGTTTAAATTATACACGCTTTCTTGATTAAAAACTCTTTTTTGTTATCAGGTTATTTTTATCGATCTTTTAATTCTTATACTTGTATTTAAACAAGATTCTACGTATAAATATTTTTTTTTTTGCTCAACTTAAGAATGTAGGAAAAATAAAAAATTAAATTGATAATTATGTAATATATTATTTTACCTTTTTTTTTGCACTAGATTATTCGTGTAATCTTTGAACTTATCCTAATCAAGCTTTCGGTTGGAAATTAATTCCTAATTATAAACAGCAAGATTTATTCCACTAAACGCATTTGGACCATGGGGGAATAAATAATTAGCTTAATATATAAAGCTTATGCTTAATTTTCCAACTACCAGCCAATCAATTAATTTATAATATTCAATTCTCTTATTGGTTGAAAAAAGATTTGTAAGAGAATTCAAACATATAATAATGGTAGTAATTATACACCATGTTCTTTTTTTTTCCTCATTAGTCAGTTTAACTTGACATAAAATTTAATTTAAAAAAAGACTTCGAATACTTATGGTCTAAAATAAGTCATAGATATTTGTGTGGCTAGAAATTATTTCATCAAGAGTAAAATGGATATTTTAAAGTTAAATCGTTGACAAATATAAAAATGTGTTATTTTATTTGAAACTAATTAGAAAATAAAATAAGTTATATAAAGTGAGGAAATAGTATTTATGTAATGTTCATGCAACATTGGTACATCTTATTAAACTTTACTTTCACGTGTATTCGAACTTATGAAATAATAGTCATTGTGTCGTGATCAGGTGACTTGTCTACTTCACAATTTATATTCTTTTAGAGTTTGACACTTCTTTAGATCCTACCTATATAATTTTAACACGAAATATTTCATGCATCAAATTATTTTTCAATTGAAAGTTTTTTGTGTATCGTAAAGATTTTTTATTTTTTTGTAATATAATTAAATTTTACGGAATAAAATCTACCTATAAGATCGATGGGCAATTAGGAAGAACAAATAATGATTTCATTTGCAATTCATATATACCTTAGGTATATCACATAAAATGATGGTTAAATAGGAGGTGACCCCTTATAATCATTTCAAATGTATCAGCTGCATCCTTCTTGATAGGGGTATTTGAATGTGACTAGATATTTTCATTTTAGTAATTGTTTTTTTTTAAGGATTTTAACTCGATATTAATTCAGACTCACACGTGATAATCTCATTTTATAAGATACAATATTCTATACTTTGGTGGTTCTATTTCCATGTGTTCCACTTATTAAACATGGTTCTATGGTCAGTCTGTGACCCTTGAATGTCAAAGGCGTCCTTAGGGACGTGATCTCAAAGTGCGACATGTGGAGATTCTAGAGTCGGTCTATGAATTTTTCTTTCTTTTCTTTTGCCGCCTTTCGCTCAAAGGTTCGAAAGGAGATAGTGTATCAAGTTGTTCGTAAGGGTCAACTTAAATCCTCTTTCCTATAGATCTCAGATGAGGGAACTCTAGAAGAGTCGACGATCCAACTACCAGTATGTATGATCCATACTAGACTTTGACAAATTGTCTATCCTACGTCCTCTATGTTCTTGACAGACCATTTTTATTTTAGTAGAGTCTTTAAGTTGCACATTTTGGTCATTTTTCCCATCACTTAAAAAAAGTGAGTCACCGATTCAAATACAAGATAATATCATAGTTGTTGATCAGAAAATTAGACACGCAATGCAAGTCGTAATCGCAACAACCTAATTGCAAGAGCGAAGCTAACTGAGTTATATCCCCGACCCAACTAGAGCATGAAACATCGCGGTATATCGATATATAAATAACGGGATAAATAATCTTGAGAGTAACTAATATCTCTAACTATATATAGGATAAAATTATTCTACAGTTTATCTCAAAATTAATTATTATCTTTATCTCTCCTACCAGACTAACCGTACATTTCAATAATACTACTCTAACCTACCCTACCCTAGTTAAGACCATGGCTCACAATTAAATCACATCATTTATGCTACTTATCTTCTTTTTCATTCTCATTTTTCCTTTTAAATGGGTCCACCATCTCAATTGTTCTTACTAATAATAGTGCAAAAACGTGCTTAGATTCCTAATGTCTGAAGAAAATTTCTTGTGAAAACGACACAACTCGTGGAGCTTATGAATCTCATATATGTGGCCACGTGGAAATAATTTTTTCATATATTTATTCAATTAGTGCAAATATCACGTACGAATAACAGAATAAGATTTTAACAATTCACATTAACAATATGCTAAAGAAGGAACAAGAAAATAGTAATGATCAGGAGATTTTTAAATCGTGAAATATTAGCCATTTAATTATCCTCAAAAATATAAATTTAAATTTGAAAAAGAAATTATATTTATTAATGTAATTGTTCGATTAATTGAGTTTTTCATTCTGGGCTTCAACTCCCTCTATTTAACCTTCTATTGTTGGGCCTATGGCCCAAACCCAACCAAGTTTTAAGAAGAATGAAGTCCAATATATTTATTCAATTTTAACCGATATACATATCATATGCATATTATATATTCGTCGACTATTTTTAATTAAAGAAATTGATTGAACAACTATTTGGATTAATTATTCTTTATTTAAGAATGTGCATTCAATAAACAACAAAGTATCATGCATTTCATTTATTTATTTTTTAAAACCATGTTAATTTGAATATATCTATTTGGAATAGCATCTCAAATAGTAGAAAACATAATAAAATACACCCTTTACATTTGTCATAGCATCTTAAATAGTAGAAAACATAATTAAATACATCCTTTAACAGAAAAAAATTATATAGAAATAATAATAAAATACACCCTTCAACCCCCCCAAAAAAAAAAGGAAAATAATAGCTGTGGACCCACTCATTTTCTCCACTTATTTTACTGGAAATAAAATCCTTTATCTTATAGAGTTACGTTTTTAATTATTATATTTTTTTAAAAAAATAATTAAATTATAGCATTTGATAAGTTACCTTCCAACGAAATTCATCTGCCTCTTCATCTCTAACAAAAGTGTAAGCCTTTAAATTTCCATCAATTTCAAGTCTAAGATATGTTAATGTTGTGTTATATTTAGTAAATGTCATCACATGTGAACTTCTTTTTGTTGATTTTGCCAATCTATAATCCAATTTCAATCTTTTGATTCCCACTATTTAATTTTATCGATTCCAATGTGTTATTTTCATAATCGAACCAAGCTAATTCCACGCCTAACTTAGTCCTATTGTAGATAGCTAACAATTTTGGCTGCACTACCAAGCTATGAGGCCCGTTCGCATTCTTTTTGACCGAGGCCCGACTCACAAGCTTATTCGGGCCGGACAATCTGAGAGTTTGGCCCACCAGTAAAGTATCAGTGGGATAGTTGAAACTCTGCCAGACGAAGAGGATAATTAATTAGTTTTATATATTGTATTATTGTTGATTCATAATCTTAAAGATTTTTGCATAACTGGACATTAATAAACTATATGGATATAATAATACATATAGTTTGGGTCAAAAACTCAAAGGTTGTCAAATTCAAAACCGGTCAATATTGATGTGCCATACGTACATTGTGTATTGGAGGAGCATAATTATTAGCATAATATAAAAATAATTGCATTTGACATATGAAACTATTATAGAGAGAAACTATGACATAAATTATATAATAATAATAATAATAATAATAATAATATATTTAATAAAATCTCACAAAATAAAGTAAAAGAAAATTAAATATACACAAATTTTAATTATATATTACTATCTCATAGATATAAATATTATTTTCGAAATTGCATAATTTATACTTACTAGTCCATTATTTATAAGTCATAAGTGGGAGTATGAATTTTACTTTTAATTTTTAGTTATTAAAGTTGAATTATTAGATTTGAAATAAATATTGATGTGAAATTGTGAATAAGTAATTAAAACTGAGGCAAAAACTTGTACAAACTTAATATTTACAGCAAACAAATGAACGCTAAGCATTTATCGATAATACTTGAAATTATCACTTTAGTTAGGATTACATGTCGTGGATGATTATGATTCTTTATCTTTAAGCATATGTCTAAGATTTAAGATTTTGGAATGAAAAAATTATATTAAAAGTGATATTTTCATATTAGCTCTGCATACAAATTTAAATTCAATCAATTGAAATAAAAATATCGAACACTAAATAAAAAAAATCAAAACTATTTCAAACTGCTGTGGCGGCTGGATAAGATAGTTAAAGTTGCATAATCATACCCCCACAGAAATCAATTATTTTGTCAAAAACAGGAAATCTAATATACTTTAAAATTATTACTTTATTTTATTACAAAAGTGATAATCGCCAAAACACGAACACGACTATATAACATCAAAGGCATATTATGGCTTATTATATGGGGAAAAAAATGGAGTCCGAAACTCAAATGGTACAAAATATTAATAAAAATTCCAAAATAGTATATAAAATTTTATTTTAACCAAAACGGTAAAATCGCTGCCGGTGCAGCGATTTACTTTACCTGAAAAAGTAAAATCGCTGCTGAGGCAGCGATTTTGCAAAAAAAAAAATTTTCTTAATAAAAAAATGAAATCGCTGCCCAAGCAGCGATTTCAAAATTTTTCTTCTTGCAAATCGCTGCCATGGCAGCGATTTGATATTATTTTTTAATTTACTTTTTTTTTAATAAAATAAGGTATATCGCTGCACTGGCAGCGATTTATAAATAATTTTTTTTTTTTAAAAAAAAAAAATCGCTGCCAGTGCAGCGATTTATAAAAAAAAAAATCTAATATAAATCGCTGCCTTAGCAGCGATTTATTAAAAAAAAAATATTTTTTCATATAAATCGCTGCTACAATAGCGATTTATTAAAAAAAAAAAATTTAGCAGCGATTTACAAATTTTTTTTTTTTTTAATAAATCGCTACTGTAGCAGCGATTTATTTAAAAAAAATTTTTTTTATTAAATCGCTGCAATAAGCAATTTTTTAAACTAAAAAAAAAATTAAAAATTTTAAAACAGCGATTTTATATATAAAAAAAATTATAATTAATCGGTGTGATTAGGGATGTACTTGAATTCAATTAAATAATTTTTCTCCTTTAATTTTTTATTTTAAAAAATTTATTATTTGAATTCAAATATTATTTAAATTTAAATTCAATATAATATCTTTTTTTAGAAAGAAAATATATTTATTACTTTACTTATTTTTAATTTTTTTAAAATAATGTATATTTTCTTATAAGTTATATACATAAATTTTAAAAAATATTATAATTTTTTTTATATATAAAATCGCTGTTTTAAAATTTTTAAATTTTTTTTTAATTTAAAAAATTGCTTATTGCAGCGATTTATTAAAAAAAAAAAAAATTTTTAAATAAATCGCTGCTCTAGTAGCGATTTATAAAAAAAAAAAAATTGATATAAATCGCTGCTGTAGCAGCGATTTACAAAAAAAAAAATAATTTTATTTATAAATCGCTGCACTGGCAGCTATTTTTTTTTAAAAAAAAAATCTTTATAAATCGCTGTCAGTGCAGCTATATACCTTATTTTATAAAATAAAAAAGTAAATTAAAAAATAATATCAAATCGCTGCCATTTTGCAAGAAGAAAAATTTTGAAATCGGTGCTTGGGCAGCGATTTCATTTTTTTATTAAAAATTTTTTTTTTTTGCAAAATCGCTGCCTCAGCAGCGATTTTACTTTTTCAGGTAAAGTAAATCGCTGCACCGGCAGCGATTTTACCGTTTTGGTTAATATAAAATTTTAAATACCGTTTTGAAATTTTTGTTAATATTTTGTACTCTTTGAGTTTCGGACTCGAAAAAAATGCTTCAAAAACAGGTTACATTATCTGTACCAATACTACTTTATAAGGTTCACTTTAATAAAGTTAAAATTTTATATCATCTACTTATATATAAAAAAAAAAAATTTAAATATGTAGAAGTTACTCTCTCAGTTTTAATTTATTCGTTTTACTTTGAATTGACATGAAATTTAAGAAAGTAAAGAACAATTTGAATCTTGTGAGTTGTGACCTTATTCTAAAAACATGCTAAATGTACCAAAATTTTGTTTAATATTATGGTGTCTGAAACATGTGACATGAAAAGTTAAAATTAAAACAGCCACAAAAAATCAAATATTCTTCTAAATATGTTAAAAATAAAAAAATTACGACAAATAAATTAAAACATAAAATAAATACGTGTATATATATATATATATATATATAGCTCATCCTTGAACTTGTCCAGTAAAGACAACACGCACCATGCCATGGCACATGGGTGATGTGCTATGATAATTTTCTGATGCTTTATAGTGGCCGCGCCATTTTATTCTATCTTAATTATCGTGCTTATTAAAAAATAATTATTTTTATTTTAATTATTGTGTTTAATTAAAAAATAGTTATTTCGTGACAGTTAAAAGTTAAAATATAATTTAAAAAGTTATTTATTTCTACCTTTGTCTTATTCAGTAAATATAAAGATTCAAATAAGTTTTTTAATCACAATTTTTTATATATTTTAAATTATCAATTACTGTAATTTATAAAAAAAATTATGTAATCTCTAATTTGAAGGTTTTATATCTAAAAATTAAATTATTTGATTCTCAAAATTCTGACAATATCCCATTAACTATGACAAAAAGTACTCTAATTTTTAATCTTGAATATTTGGCTAAATAAGACAATATTGGAGTCAAAAAAATGTAAAATCATCCGTTTTCACAAGATTATTTTTTTAAAATAATTTTCTGAGTTATATTGACCTCAAAGGGCCCATAACTCTTAAAGATATTAAAATAATGACAAATGTTTATTGTCTTATAGCAAGATCTAAAGTACGTACATAGATTTTCTTGTTTCCTATCCCACTTGAATTTATTAGGAATAAATAATATGAGTATATGATAACCACGTAACTTGTCATTTGAAAAGATGGGGAAACAATTATTTGATTTTTTGGTAAGCAAACTCAACACGATATTAGAATTGAAATATTAACATTAAAATTATTCCAAACGTATCAAAATTTTATTAAATTTTATAATCTTAAATATATTACGTGAAAAGATGAAATTAATATATTATTAAAAAAAAAGCGTCATGAATAATTTTAATAGATTAAAAAAAATTGGATAACTTTTTTTAATAGAGAAAAGTACATTTTATGCCAAACAAAAAAGTTTGTTTTTGTGATAGTAGGTTATAATTAGGATACGTTTTTTGACATATTAAATTTATGATAAAAAGGAGATTAAAAAATGCTTTAAAACATAAGTTTAAATTATAAATGCGATATTTTTGTTTTTTTTAAAAGCTTCATATAAATTTGTGATTCTGCTACGAATTATAATTAGCAAAAAATCTATAGTAGAATTTTGTGGTAGAGAATTGAATTTTGATGTCATCATGCATATGCACTAATGTTATAATCAATCATGCTAACTTTGGAATATCAGATTTTAATAATTAAAATGAAGAATTCAATACTAGAAAAAGAAAGGTGGAACTGTCGTTTTCAATACTTCTAGTA
This sequence comes from Solanum chilense, assembly GCA_032847665.1. Taxonomy (NCBI): domain Eukaryota; kingdom Viridiplantae; phylum Streptophyta; class Magnoliopsida; order Solanales; family Solanaceae; genus Solanum; species Solanum chilense. The sequence goes on from CM064969.1 coordinate 71,093,699, forward strand.
GCTCTCGATTTAATATAAAATTAATATACATCTATTTTTCTATTTAACTTTGTTATTAAAAAACTATCAACATTTTAATCATGAAATAGATAATTAAATAAATATTCAATAAATAGAAATTATATCTAAAGACATCAATAAATATAAGATAGTAAAAAAAGTAACATTTTATTTGAAACACGTTATAAAAGAAACACGATTAATAATTTAAGATCGAGAGAATAATATCAATTTGATTTGGTCATTCCGCTTGTTGTTTCCATGCAAGCGTGAGCTGGAGCCAAATATAAATTATAATTTTTTTTAGCTTTTCAATATTCAAAAAAAGATAGCAAAGTCAAACAAACTTGTTATGTTTCATTTTGCACGAAACTCTTTTTTATCCTTTAAAAATATATATATATATAAAACTCTTTTTATTCATAAATTAATATAAGAATACTTAATTATCGTTTTATTTTTATACGATTTCACAACTTTCAAAATATATAAATACTTTAATTATTTTTTACAATTTAAAACTTTAATGTAATATCTGTTCTCTTTTCATCCACAATTATGTTTTATTTTTCTTCATCCTTAAAATATTAATATATAAGTCAAACTAACATGCATATTTAATTCTGAAGCTAGTCAAACACTACACATAAAATAAAATGGTATAAATATTTAATATTACAAACTGAAAAAGATTTGCAGTAATAGGAATTTTGTATTTACTAGAAAATACTTGTACTATTGTAGATTTCTTTTTTTTTCTATTGTAAATTAATCTTATAAAATCGAGAATCAATAATGCAGTAAAAAATATATATTTGAGGGCGATTTTAAATTGGCAATAAACAAAGTGACAAATTTCATTCGTTTAGGACAAAGTTATGATTGTTTGTTACGTGCACACTGATTGATTATGTAAATTAATTTGAAACAATTAAAAACGATATATAAATAAAAGATTTTTTTAAAAAGTTAATGATTGTTCGAGATTTAATTATATAATATATATATATATATATATATATATTTTGAAATTCGTTCATTATTAGTGTTACATTTGTTTTTAAAGTTCGTGACATATTAGTGATATAATGATAAATACAAAGTGAATTATTTATCGTTGATATAAAATGAATTTCAAAAAATATTATATCATTAATACAAAACAAATTTGAATTCTAATATATTACTAATATGAGGAGAAAGAAACTATTTGTATGTCTGATAAATATAAAATATAAATTTGTATTATAATTTATCAAAAATAAAAATAAAAAATAGGCAACATGCCTAATTTTTAATTGAAATGGTCAAATATAAAATCTATCGCAATTAATTTCCACATCGAGCCGCCTTAACCCCCTTTTATCCAAAACACACAAGTGGGAGTGGTGTAGGACCACCTTTTTTTTTTTTTTTCATCTCTCTTTTATTTTGATTTTTTTTTTCATTTTGATAATAATAAGGTAATACATTTTCCTTTTATATTTAATTAGATATTTTAAATTTAAGCTATAAAATATAAAATATATTCGATAGATAGGATGTTATATTTATAAAGACGTGAGACATTTAATTCACTCGAAAAATATAATGAACATGAACATCATGTAAAAAAAAAATAAAAAAAATCTAAATACAGAATCTGGTTAGAAATTAGATATATGCAAATTAGTATATACCTAAACAAATACAAAATACGTGTTTTTTTAAAAAAAAATTAAAAATACCAAATAAGTGTATAGAAATTTATTTGCTATTATGAGAATTAGTTTTGTTATTCTGTGGTTTTAATTCAATGTACTATGATTAGAGTTAGTTTTGTTATTCTGTGGTTTTAATTCAATGTACTATTAGTCTAAAAGATTCATATTCCTAGTTTATCAAATAATACTTAGTTTTCTGTGTATCTCAAATTTGAATTAAAATATCATATTTATTTCACTTAAATAATAATAACAATAATAATAATAAAATTAATATAATTTGATATGAACATGAGTGCTGATAAATTTTCTCTTAAATTCGAGAGGATAAATACAATGTGCACATACTTCTTTTTTTCTCTCTTGATATTTAATATTTATATCAAAATCTCATTAAATTTATTTTACCTTATATTTAAAATAAAATATTTTCTAACACGAATAATTTTATATCTAAAGAGATTTTAACTCGAAAAGATACTAGCAAAATTATAATTTTTGAGGAATATATATCCACTTGATTGTTCCCGCGTAGAGCACATCAACATTGACTAGTACTTTTAATTGACTACCCAACTTGTGCATAATTAATTGTACATTTATGATCATATTATACTTTATTACATCTAGTCAAAATCAAATATCTTAATGATTCTGATAAACAACATATATAACTAATATAATTATCCTTCACACATCCATCTATAAATACCAATCTCAAGAAGTAAATGTATCATATCAAATCAAACAACAAATTAAACATGGCTCCTTCATGGCCTATTACACTTCTTGCTTCTCTATTTCTTTTCTCCCAAATATTTTCTTGCATTGCCCTTGTTCCACTTGAAAACACCTTTAAATTCGTTAACGAAGGCGAATTAGGACCTTATATCGTAGAATATCAAGCAGATTATCGTGTTCTTAGCGTTTTCAATGATCCGTTCCAGCTCTGTTTCTACAATACAACTCCTAATGCATGGACATTAGCATTGCGAATGGGCACTGTTCGTTCTGAATCACTCATGCGTTGGGTGTGGGAAGCAAATAGGGGAAACCCCGTTAAAGAAAACGCGACATTCACGTTTGGAACTAACGGAAATCTCGTATTAGCTGATGCTGACGGTCGAATCGCTTGGCAGAGCAACACGGCCAACAAGGGGGTGACAGGGTTCAAGTTGTTACCTAACGGTAACATGGTGCTACATGACTCAAAGGGTAAATTTGTCTGGCAGAGTTTCAATTATCCCACTGACACTTTACTAGTGGGCCAAACTCTCAGATTGTCTGGCCCGAATAAGCTTGTGAGCCGGGCCTCGGTGAAAAAGAATGTGAACGGGCCTTATAGCTTGGTGGTGCAGCCGAGATTGTTTGCTGTCTATAAGGGAAACAAGGTTGACGTGGAATTAGCTTGGTTCGATTATGGAAATAACACATTGGAATCGATAAAATTAAATAGCGGGAATCAAAGATTGAAATTGGATTATAGATTTGCAAAATCAACACAAAGAAGTTCACATGTGATGGCATTTACTAAATACAACACAACATTGACATATCTTAGACTTGAAATTGATGGAAATTTAAAGGCCTATACTTTCGTTAGAGATGAAGAAGCAGATGGATTCCGTTGGAAAGTAACTTACAGTAGGATTTAAAACGTTTCGTTACGAAACGTATAAATCTGCATACACATTATTCTTTTTCACGAGTTATATTATCGTGTTATGAACGTAAATTGTGCAGTACAATAAGTGGGTCCACATGCAGCTAGTAGTCCAATAAATGAGTGGTAGCTCCTATTTAATGTTAATTATTTTTCTTTTTTCCAAGAAAATATTATGTTTTGGTTGAATTAAGAGTGTGTATTATTTTGATATATATATATAATTATTTTTGTATTGAAATGAAGGTGATGCCTCGTTATGTTTTCTGCTGTTATATTTATGAAATAAGATTTTAACAAGTGAGATCTTGATTCCCTTTGTTGAATTACTTAATCATACGATAAATTGTATTAACTTGACTTAAGCAGAATTGAATATGTACTTTCTTTAGTCATATTTATAAAATGACTCTTTGGGTCTTGCTAAAAAAAAGATTGACATAAACATTCTGTAAAAATAAGTATTTTACTTTCTGGGCTACTATTGAAAAAACATACAATGTATATAAGCATCAATATATTATACTTAGTTCCTTTACTATAACTTATATATATTAAAATTTTACTATAAGCTATTTGCAAATCAGACAAAATTAAAAAAACAAAACTGAAGTCCATATAAAATGATAATAAGGATCGTTTGAAAAATCAATCATTTGGAAATTTTTAGATTTAGATCTTATTTTGTATATTTTCTTACAAATGTGAAAATTTAATTTATGAAAATCATTAAAACTTCTTAATTTTTTTATACAATCTTATCAAATAAGTAATTATTTTATTTATTTTTATTTATTCATTATTTGACTTTACACACCTCTTAAAAGATAGTTCTATAAATGATACATCTTTTTGAATATAAATAAATTTAATATTTTTAAAAATAACTTTAGCTAATTATAAAGAAAGATTAAAAAATAAAAACTAAGTGATAATTACTTATGATTTGTTTAGAGTAAGTAAAGAAAAATGAACGGAAGAAATCATTCACAAAGTATCTAAATATCTTAGGCTTCAAAATAATAAATCACATATTTCCTATTTTTGAATAACTTAAATATAAAATTATAATTTAAAATTGAATTTCATAAAATAAACATAATTTTGAAATCATTTATCAAAAAATCAAAATTTCAAATTCTATTATCGCCTACTGGGATTTAGAGCCCATTTGAATTAGTTAAATAAACATTCAGATTTTCAAGTAAAAAATAAAAGATCAAATTATTTTAAAATTTATAAAATCATAAAAATTAAAAATAATTAACTTTTTAAGTCAATTTAAACGGACTCCGATACTCTAACATTACTTACACTTTTGCACCGACACAACAATTCAAAGTTTTTGTCGTCGTTCTATATTAATAAAAATACGTTTTTGTTTTTTTCTTTAAATTATATGATCTAGACTCTAGATACTTCTACTTTTGTATATATAATAAAATAAAATCAGATCCACTCATTTATATTATTTTAAAATTTTGTTGGTATAATTGTCCAACTTGCGTAGTAGAGAAGAAAACTTTTGTTCGTCACTCATGACGACATCGTTTTTGTAGTTCACATGAACATGCTAGGTGTTTTTAAGTGCAAGAAACTATAGTAGTAAATTTAACACAGAAATTTTTTTTGAAATGATAGTAACAATATTTTGTTGTGCCATAGCAATTACTTTGTTTGTGTGTCTATGGAAAGTACTAAATTGGGTTTGGTTCAGACCAAAGAAGTTGGAGAAATTGTTGAGGAAACAAGGGCTAAATGGGAATTCATACAGATTATTGTATGGAGACATGAAAGATTTTTCTAAGATGATTAAGGAAGCTAATTCAAAGCCTATGAATATGGATGATCATGATTTAGCACCAAGAATGGTGCCTTTCTTTCTTGAAAACATCAAGAAATATGGTAAGTTTTCACTCAAAAAGTTTACTCATTCGTAATCGAGTCAAAAATTAAAGTTTATGAGTTTTGAACTCGACATGTATCCATAGTCTTTTTTTTAGTTATTACATAACTTATAAAGTTGATGTCATGTAATCAGGAAATCACGAGCGGGTTCAAGTTGTAGACCCAAGTTTATGTAGATATGTAGGAATTACAATAGACCACATTGTAAACACTTTCTGTAGAATTGTAGGTTAACCTTGCTTACAATAGACTCGTAGTCTGTTCCTTTTCACACCTACAGGAGCTTTAGTGGATCGTACTTCACTTATACTAAATACTCTCTTCGTTCTATTTCATATTTCACATTTTTATTTTGCACTTTCGTTAAAAATAATATAATTTCTCTTTTATCCTTATTTTATTTTTCTGAAACTCAAGTTTTCAATTAATGGATATGAATAATATATTTTGATTAACTAATTTAACCAATGAATATAAATGATTTACTCAGCTTCTTTGAGTTGATCAAATATATATATTTTCAAGGCTAATAACTGATGATGATAAAAAAGAAACAATATGATAATTTATGTATTGATTTTATGATATGACAAAGTAGTGATATAAGTAGTAGATTATATTCATTAGTTTGTTATCCATTCACAAATCTCTCGTACAGATCGAGTCAGGATTTGAAGTTTAAGCTTTTTGAACTTTAAGTTGTAGTTCTCTTTAGTTACAAGGTTCACCCAATTAAATATCTATACATATCTACTGAACTTGCTAATACAAATAAGCAGTTTAGCTAGAAGTTCTTGGTGAATGTAGTTTGTTTCAACTATTTTTTCGAATTCGATGAAATTTGTAATGAGCATGTTATCCTGATTTGTTTTATCTTCTAAAGATCACTCTGTTCATTTCGTTCTGTTTGATTGTATAGATGTTTTGTTTCGAATTTTGTACTTGTTGTAGTTAAGCTTGAGTCATATATACATGTTTGCAGGGAAAAAATGTTTTACATGGATGGGTCCAAGACCACAAATACTAATCATGGATCCTGAGCTTATAAAGGAAGTACTTTCGAAAACCTACGTGTATCAAAAGCCTCATGGAAATCCGTTAGGCACGTTATTCGTACAAGGATTAGTAAGCTATGAGAAAGATAAATGGGCCAAACATAGAAAAATCATCAATCCCGCGTTCCATCTAGAGAAGTTAAAGGTTTGTCATTCAACTTCGTGATTTGCCTTCCTTATCGTTCAATCTTAACTTTTATGTCATATGACTATTTCGAGTAATGTGGTATCTGCTGCCTGAATTGATGTAGACAATAGTGGTTCTATAGGGGACGCGAATCTCACCTGGATCAATGATTCAATGTTCTAGATTGTTCTTCCACCCATCGATAATATGTTCCACATATTGGTGATTTCTGCTATACCTTAGCTTGAGTTAGACAATCGGAGAGTGATTTTATGGTTCAAAGAAGTCGAATATTGTCTGGATCATTATTTTTCAGGACGCTCTTTGCGTAAGTTTCTTGGCTTGGACAGAGTACGTGTTTAGTCCATGTTGTGTTCCTACATCCAGAGAGGGCTAAGTTCAATTTTATTTGATATATTTACTAGATGGTGATTGAATATGTGTTCCTAATTATGTTCAAAGTGTAAGTGTTATTGACGTTTTCCCTCGAACAGCATATGCTTCCAGCTTTTTACTTGAGCTGTAGTGAGATGCTGAGCAAATGGGAAGACGTTGTTCGAGTTGAAGGCTCTCATGAGATAGATGTATGGCCTCACCTGCAGCAATTGACTTGTGACGTGATCTCTCGGACAGCTTTTGGCAGTAGTTATGAAGAAGGTAGAAAGATTTTTGAACTTCAAAAGGAACAAGCTCAGCATTTTCTCGAAGTTATACGCTCAGTTTATATCCCAGGATGGAGGTAAACTTATTTCTCCTAAGAATCCGAAAAATGCAGCTATAGGAAATGCAAATTGATTAGTTCTAATATTTGTTAATACATTTTGGTTTTAAGATTTTTGCCAACAAAGAGGAACAGAAGAATGAAGGAATTAAAAAACGATGTTCGGTCCTCAATTAGAGGTATTATTGATAAAAGATTGAAGGCAATGGAAGCAGGGAACGCGGATAATGAGGATCTATTGGGCATATTGCTGGAATCGAATTATAAAGAAATTGAACTGCACGGTAACAAGGACTTTGGAATGAGTATCGAAGAAGTCATTGAAGAATGCAAGCTATTCTATTTTGCTGGTGCAGAAACTACATCAGTGTGGATTCTGTGGACGCTGGTGTTGTTGAGCAGACATCCAGATTGGCAGGAACGGGCCAGAGAAGAAGTCTTGCAAGTGCTTGGGAGTCGAAAACCAGATTTTGATGGATTAAATCATCTAAAAGTTGTAAGTATTCTTGTGAATTTCTTTTGATCATCTCGTTCATGCTTTGCTTAGCTGATAAGAGGAGCATTTCTGTTACAGGTAACAATGATCTTGTACGAGTCGTTGAGGTTATATTCCCCAATAACAGTACTTACACGACGAGTTTATGAAGACATTACACTAGGAGAAGTATCTCTACCAACTGGTGTGCTAGTCTCATTGCCAATGATCTTATTGCATCATGATAAAGATATATGGGGTGAAGATGCAACCAAGTTCAATCCAGAGAGATTTAGTGAAGGAATATTAAGTGCAACAAAGGGTCAAGTTACATATTTTCCATTTGCTTGGGGTCCAAGAATATGCATTGGACAAAATTTTGCCATATTAGAAGCAAAGATGACTTTGTGTATGATCCTACAAAGCTTCTCTTTTGAATTGTCTCCTTCTTACACACATGCTCCTCAATCCTTGGTAACCACTCAGCCTCAGTATGGTGCTCCACTTATTTTCCACAAACTATAATTTCATATCTCGTGAAGAGTTTATTCAGACTCGATTCAGTGATGGAGTTACAATATCAAAATACGGGTTCAGAAACAGTTTCTCTATTTCATAAAGACAGGGGATTATGTGTTGTACTCCCCACTCTCCCCTGACCCTCATATTGGGTATGTTGTTTTTGTTATTGTGACAAACTCAGTAGTTTTGGTTAAATGCTTGCATTTGTTTGTGCAAATCCACTAAAAATACTAAATAGCATCCGTGCTAGCACGAGCCCAATATATATTGCTCTTTTAATTTCAAATTATGTAAAATAGTTGAAATTTGGAGAATTACCTCTATTTTTTTTAATATGTTTTTTTTTTAAATATTTTAGGTTGTCTATATTATTATGTTTACTGTTAAAATATTGAATAATTTTTAAAATATTCACTGAATGTAGACATGTGTTACATACGATGATTTTTTCAGTGCCCAAGTTTATGAGGGTAGGGATACAATCTATGTTTTTTAGGATTACAATTACAAAAAAGTCCTCAGATATTTTCCTTTGCTCAACAATGTCCCACAGATATGGTAGATATAAATATATAGTAGTAATTTATCTGTATACATAAATTTATATTCAAACAAAATGGACAAATTTCAAATTTTAGTAACAATATGTTGTTATGTCATAGCAATTAGTCTGTTTGTGTGTCTATGGAAAGTACTAAATTGGGTTTGGTTCAAACCAAAGAATTTGGAGAATTTGTTGAGAAAACAAGGGCTAAATGGGAATTCATACAGAATTTTGTATGGTGATATGAAAGATTTATCTGGGATGATTAAAGAAGCTAACTCAAAGCCTATGAATATTTATTAATTTTTGTGGAGTTTAATTAGTAATAAGTGGGTAATGGATTGATTTATAAATTATACATAGTTGAGTGCCACGTATTTAAAAAATATATAAATAGTTTAAATTTAAAACCGTTAAATAAGTGATCAATTTTGAACCCAAAGGTGGATTACAAGAGTATTTTGAAGCCAATAATTGGGTGGAAAGGGTATTTTGGACTCTCTCTGTATATAGATATAGATATAATTGAGGTAGAGGGAACGAAGAGAAGATTAGAACGTGGGAATTTAACCCTCACCAATAAGATAAGAGTTCAAATAGTCAATCAGATAATTCATATGTATTTTACTTTTTCTTATTCAACAGCTTTTGCAGGACTAGTTTGATTAGACATGGACCATATTCTTAAAGTCCTGGGTTAAAACACACCCAAAAAAAATGTGGAGAGCGAGAATTGCACAGTGGATAAGTAAAAATGAAACGAGTAATTAAAAAGTAAAAGGATATCCGAGCCCTTCTTGTTATTATAGGATGTATAGTTACGAAAACACCCTCAGATATTTGCCCACAGATATAAATAAGTAATAGGGACACAAAAATTTAACTTGAAACAAAATGGAAAAAATTCAAATATTAGTTACAGCATGTTGTTGTGTCATAACAATTACTCTGTTTGTTTGTTCATGGAAAGTACTGAATTGGGTTTGGTTCAGACCAAAGAAGTTGGAGAAATTGTTGAGGAAACAAGGGCTAAATGGGAATTCATACAGATTATTGTATGGAGACATGAAAGATTTTTCTGAGATGATTAAAGAAGCTAATTCAAAGCCCATGAATTTGTCTGATGATATAACTCCAAGATTGTTACCTTTCTTTCTTGAAACCATCAAGAAATATGGTATGTACTTTATTTTTTGTTTATTTCGAGAATGATTTGTCATGCTTTACTTAGTATCTGCTTTGATATATTTTTCCTTTTAAGTCAGACGTGTTTATCAGAAACAACGTCTCTACCCAAGGTATGGTAAGGTCTGCATATGCTCTACTCCAGACTCTACTTGTAGGATTACACAGAATCTGTTAAAAGAAAAATAAGTCCCTTAATTTTAGGTATTTTTGAGAAAACTGAAGTTCGTATAAGAAAACGTTAGATCATGCTCTAAAGTTTTGTACGTTGATGCAGGCGTTATAAGTAAATTTTATGTTTTGTCTGTAAGATTAGGTAATTTATAAGCAAAAGATGTATGAAGTGTACACAAAGATGCTTCTTAGGTAGAGGAGGGGATGAATTTGTTCGAGAGTTGAAGATATGTTTAAGTAAATAAAAATTGTGCTTTATTTGATACCTTAAACTTTTAGATGAGTTGATCACTCACAACATGATGTACGAGTAGATAGAGGTTGTTACAAGTGTCCAGTGGGTCAAAGTCCCACGTTGGTTGGAGAATGAACTGGTGGTCTGCTTATATAAACTTGAGTAATCTTCATATCATGAACTAGCTTTTTCGGTTGAGTAGTCTTGGATTGAGTCTGACGGCCAAACATCTATTATCAAGAAGAACAAACAATGATTGTGATTAATGAAGCTGATTTAATTGAGGATGATGATATAAGCTAAACATAATCCAAATTAAACGCGTTCTTAGTTATACATATGCTTGCAGGGAAAAAATCTTTTATTTGGTTGGGTCCAAAACCACAAGTACTAATCATGGATCCGGAGCTTATAAAGGAAGTATTCTCGAAAAATTATTTTTATCAAAAGCCTCATGGAAATCCATTTGCAGCGTTATTGGTACAAGGACTAGCATCCTATGAGGAAGACAAATGGGTCAAACATAGAAAAATTATCAATCCCGTTTTCCATCTAGAGAAGCTAAAGGTTTGTCATACGTTTCTTCGTTTTTCCTCCTTTAACGTATGACTATTTCTAGTAAATTCATCATTTGTCAAGACTCTTCTACAGTTCTACGTAAGTTCATAGGCTTGGACGGGGCATTAAGTCTATGTAAGTTGATAATGTCTTAGATATATTACAGTAAAATGAATCTTTTTTATATTAAAGAGATTTGTAATATTGCTGAACGTGTTTCACCTTAATTGTTATTTGAACGCTCTTTCTTTTTATTAAACTAGATGGTGATGGTATCACTATATCTGTATTCCTAATTCTGTTTCAAGTGTTGTGTCATCGTTATATGTTCCTTTACATCATTTTCTCGAACAGCATATGCTTCCCGCTTTTCACTTGAGTTGTAGTGAGATGTTGAGTAAATGGGAAGACGCTGTTGAAGGCTCTCGTGAGATAGATGTATGGCCTCACCTTCAGCAATTAACTTGTGATGTGATCTCTCGTACAGCTTTTGGTAGTAGTTACGAAGAAGGTAGAAAGATTTTTGAACTTCAAAGGGAACAAGCTCAGCATTTTATCGACACTGTACGCTCAGTTAATATCCCAGGATGGAGGTAAATTAATTTGCCTGAGAATCGAAAAATTATAGCCAAAGCTATGTTGTTCGGACTCTTAAAAAATGACGATGGTTGCATGTTGGATCTTCCAAATATTAGTGCATTTCTATAGGATCCGACATGGTTGCAGGAACTATTTTAGAGAGTCCGAACAACATAGAACCAAAGTTCATCAGGAGATGCACATAGCTTTTACTTCATCTAATGCATTTTGGTTTTCTGTCTTATAATATAATTTCAAAGATTTTTGCCAACAAAGAGGAACAGAAGAATGAAGGAAATAAAAAACGAGGTTCGGACCTCAATTAAAGGTATTATCGATAAAAGAATGAAGGCAATGAAAGCAGGTCATGATGCCGATAATGAGCATCTGTTAGGCGTATTGCTTGAATCAAATTTCAAAGAAATTGAACAGCACGGAAACAAGGATTTTGGAATGAGCATCGAAGAAGTCATCGAAGAATGCAAGTTATTCTATTTTGCTGGCCAAGAAACTACATCAGTCTTACTCGTGTGGACTCTGGTGTTGTTGAGTAGGTATCAAGATTGGCAGACACAGGCCAGAGAAGAAGTCTTGCAAGTGTTTGGGAGTCGGAAACCAGATTTCGATGGATTAAATCATCTAAAAGTTGTGAGTATTCTGTTTTTTTTTTTAATTCTTGGTTTAGTTCATGTGCCATGAGTTCCTTCTCTCATTGTTATTGCTATTGCTTGAGAGCTTTGTGATACTAATGTTTCATTGTCCACGCACCAGATGCTAAGCACTGGGCGTTAGGTGGGGTGTTAAAGATTCCTTATAAAGCTTGGTCAATCCTCCTCTCTTTGAGCTAGTTTTTGGGGTGTGAGTTAGACGTAAGATCTAATTTCACAATTACAACTTGTAACTTACAAGCTAACGATGATCTTGTATGAGTCATTAGATATAACTGAAGGAGAAGCCTTTTTTTTTTGCAGGTAACGATGATCTTGTACGAGTCACTAAGGCTATATTCCCCATTATTTACACATAACCGACAGGCAAGTGAAGACATAGTATTAGGAGAATTGTCTCTACCAGCTGATGTGCTAGTCTCATTGCCCACGATCATATTGCATCATGACAAAGATATATGGGGTGAAGATGCAAACAAGTTCAATCCAGAGAGATTTAGAGAAGGAATATCAAGTGCAACAAAGGGTGAAGTTACATATTTTCCATTTTCATGGGGTCCAAGAATATGCATTGGACAAAATTTTGCAATGTTAGAGGCAAAGATGACTCTGTGTATGATCCTACAAAGCTTCTCTTTTGAATTGTCTCCATCCTACACACATGCTCCTCAACCCATACTTACCATTCAGCCTCAGTATGGTGCTCCTCTTATTTTCCACAAACTATAATTTCATATTACGTGAGGTATCCATACACTCCACACTCTTCAGACCTCACTTGTACAACTATACTGGATATGTTATTGTTCAGACAAACTCAATAACTCTTGTTTGAACCTTTTATATGTACCAGAGAATAAATAACATAGTTGCAAATTATATGAAGAGTATATAAATCATCTCAAGAACCAATGAGAAGCTTATTGTTATGAACAATTTAGATATATTCTACAAACACATTAAGCTAAAGAATTTGTGGAAAAAGTAATTGTTTTTTTTTTGTCACAATAAAAACATGTGACATGCTAGTAAGCAGTAAGCACAGCCGGCCTTTTTGGCCAATGAAACCACTACATACACTTAGTACACTATTTTTTTTTTCATTTTTAAAATAAAAATTATGAGTGTCAGAATACGAAATAACAAGTAAAAACAAACGAAAATGATTTAAAATATAAGAGAAAATCAGAGCCACTCATTGGTGTCTTTGCATAATTACCTTTGTTCATCATTGTTGACGACGTCGTTTGTTAGACATTGTATATATAAATTAATACTCCTTGTTTTGACACACAAATTCAACTCAAACAAAATGGACAAAATTCAAATATTAGTAAGAGTGTGTTGTTCTGCCATAGCAATTGCTCTGTTTGTGTGTCTGTGGAAAGTACTAAATTGGGTTTGGTTCAATCCAAAGAAGTTGGAGAATTTGTTGAGGAAACAAGGGCTAAATGGGAATTCTTACAAAATATTGTATGGGGATTTGAATGATTTTATTGGAATGATTAGGGAAGCTAGTTCAAAACCTATGAATTTGTCTGATGATATAGCTCCAAGATTGGTGCCTTTCTTTCTTGAGACCATCAAGAAATATGGTACTCCTATATACTTTACTTATTACTCTACTTTCTCTGGACCGCACTCGTGGAATTACACTGTATTTTAAACTTTTTGGTCAATCATAATTTGATAGACGAGTAGGTAGAGGTTGTTATAGTGGGTCAAAGTTTATTTATATGGACTTGAATAATCCTCCTCTCGTGAGCTAGCTTTTGGTTGAGTTAAGCCCAATGTTATATCTTTGCATGTTGTATTATTAGAGCCAGGTTTATCCCCGTTTGAGCATCACACAACACTCTAGTTGGGCCTAGGCATGATAGGGGTGTTAGGATAGGTCAAAGTGCTATATTGGTTAGGGATTAGACCGGTGGTCTGTTTATATGACTATGGGCTTGGACAATTCCCTTCTCAGAGTCGGGTTCATCCCCGTTTGAGCATCGGTCCACACTATAGTTAGGCCTAGGCGTGATAGGGACGCAGGGGCGCACCCACAGAGGGTCAAGTGGGTTCATAAATAACACCATATATATATATATATATATATATATAAAAATTAGTTTTAAAAATTTTATATCTATATATTAACTTTTGACTCCACTAACATAAGTGTGACCAATGGCACAGTGGTGTAAAGGGCTTTATTTGCCCGCCCGAGTTTGAATCCCTATTCCCACATTTTAGTTTTAGGATAGGTCAAAGTGTCATATTGGTTGGGGATTAGATTGGTGGTCTGCTTATATGGCTATGGGCTTGGATAATCCTTTTCTAATGAGCTAACTTTTGCAGTTGAGTTAGACTCAGGTGTCGTATCTTTACAGAGGTCCTGGTTTGAATATTACCGCCACACACCTATTATCTTAAGGATATACACATGTTTGGTTCTTAAAAGTGAATCAAACAATGATTGTGATTAATGAAGCTGATTTAATTGAGAATGATTTGTACTAGTAGTTAATCATGAGACATATGCTTGCAGGGAAAAAATGTTTTATATGGTTGGGTCCAAAACCACAAGTAATAATCATGGACCCTGAGCTTATTAAGGAAGTGCTCTCGAAAACCTTTTTGTATCAAAAGCCCGGTGGAAATCCATTTGCAGCATTATTGGTACAAGGACTAGCAACCTATGAAGAAGATAAATGGGCCAAACATAGAAAAATTATCAATCCCGCTTTCCATCTAGAGAAGCTTAAGGTTGCTTTTCTTCCGCGCCCTCCTTCAAACTTTGTGATTGGTCAACTAGAAATTATTATGTTCGTACACGACGGATGCTCTTGCTTCTTTAGCTACTGCTCTCTACAAGTCTTTATATCCCCTTTGATTCACTATCCTTATCTTTCAATCTAAATTTTTACGTATTCTGTATATGACTATTGCAAGTAAATCCTGATATTTAACTTGAGTTAGACAAGTATAGAAGGGTCTTATGGTTCTTCAGTGTCAAATCTCGTCTGCATCATCGTTCAATATTCTAGTTTTTTCATCCACTAAACTATAAAAATGCTCACTCTTGCTTCTCTGGCTACATTTGTGGTGTAATGGATTTCTTTTTATTATAAAGAGATTTGTACTATTCCTGATCGTGTTTCACCTTATTTGTTATTTGAACTCTGTTCTTTTTTATCGAACTAGATGCTGCTGGTATCACTATATCTGTATTAGCTAATTCTGTTTTAAGTGTTGTGTCGTTGACATTTGTCGAACAGCATATGCTCCCAGCTTTTCACTTGAGCTGTACTGAAATGCTGAGCAAATGGGAAGATGCTGTTCCGCTTGGCAGCTCTCGTGAGATAGATGTATGGCCTCACCTTCAGCAATTAACTTGTGATGTAATCTCTAGGACAGCTTTTGGAAGTAGTTATGAAGAAGGTAGAAAGATTTTTGAACTTCAAACGGAACAAGCTCAGAATTTTATCGACGCTGTACGTGAAGTTTATATCCCAGGGCGGAGGTAAGTTAATTTATCCTAGGAATTGAAAAACTGTAGTCACAGCTATGTTGTTCAAACTCTTCAAAAATGATGACAGTTGGAGGATCCTACATGGGTGCAGTAACCTTTTTTTGGAGAGTCGGAACAACATAGAACCAAAGTGCTCTATTATAAACTACAAAGTTCATTAGGAGATGCACATAAGCTTTTACTTCATCTAATTAATGCATTTTGGTTTTCTGTCTTACAATATAATCTCAAAGATTTTTGCCAACAAAGAGGAACAGAAGAATGAAGGAAATAAAAAACGAAGTTCGGACCTCAGTTAAAGGTATTATCGATAAAAGAATGAAGGCAATGAAAGCAGGGAATGCCGATAATAATGAGGATCTGTTAGGCATATTGCTTGAATCAAATTTCAAAGAAATTGAACAGCACGGTAACAAGGATTTTGGAATGAGCATCGAAGAAGTCATCGAAGAATGCAAGTTATTCTATTTTGCTGGCCAAGAAACTACATCAGTCTTACTCGTGTGGACTCTGGTGTTGTTGAGTCGGTATCAAGATTGGCAGACACAGGCCAGAGAAGAAGTCTTGCAAGTGTTTGAGAGTCGAAAACCAGATTTTGAAGGAATAAATCATCTAAAAGTTGTGAGTATTCTGTTTTTTTTGTTTGTTTTTGGTTTACTTCATCTACAAGCAGAAGTAGTACTTTGGTAGAGGTGATTAGACAAGGCATAACGCAACTTCAGTTTACCGAAGACCTGACTTTAGTACTCTAGTGAATTCATGCTAAGACATATACCTAAAGGAGAAGCATTTTTTTTGCAGGTAACAATGATCTTGTACGAGTCATTACGGCTATATCCCCCATTGATAACACTTAATCGACAGGTTAACGAAGACATAGTATTAGGAGAATTGTGTCTACCAGCTGGTGTACTAGTCTCATTGCCAATGATTTTATTGCATCATGATGAAGATATATGGGGTGACGATGCAAACGAGTTCAATCCAGAGAGATTTAGAGAAGGAATATCAAGTGCAACAAAAGGTAAAGTTACATATTTTCCATTTTCATGGGGTCCAAGAATATGCATTGGACAAAATTTTGCCATGTTAGAAGCAAAGATGGCTTTGTGTATGATCCTACAAAGCTTCTCTTTTGAATTGTCTACATCTTACACACATGCTCCTAAATCCTTAGTAACCATGCAGCCTCAGTATGGTGCTCCTCTTATTTTGCACAAACTTTAGTTTGGTAATGTAATGTAATGTAACAAGAATTAATATAAAGACTCAAATAAGGGGTGGAGTTTGCAATATTAAATATGGATCGTTTGTGAGAGATGTCTTGTAATGTAGTAAGAGTTAAAGGGATGAAGTTGCAATTTTTAGGGCTCGTTTAAATTTGTGATATGATATTATGATTTTAATTTGTTTAGACTGTTAGGTTGTGGAGCCTGAATAATTAATATATATACCTCATCGCCGTGGAAGTTTACTTTCGGAGTGTTACCACGAAAAATACTCTGAATAATTAATATATATATCCCACCACCGTGGAAGTTTACTTTTGGGGTATTACCACGAAATATTGGTTTCTCTTTTTCTCTCTTTAGATCTCTCATTTCTTTTTCTTGAAAGTTCTTGTGTTCTTCATTAATCAAGTGTGTGTGGATTCGATCCCAACATAGGCATAATATGAATCATCACTTATACATTAATAATCTGTCTGTGATTTTAATATTTTTCTTAATTAGTTCTTATCTTAGTCTAATTATTTATTTGTCATGTTTTGTTAAATTTTACTAAAGTTAAGCGAATATTTTTATCTTTGTATTTTGCTTTTATTCTTTAAATAAATAGACAAAGGGACATAAAAGAAGAAGATAAACTAACAAAAGGGAAAAAGGAAATTATGAGGAAAAAAAGATTTAACTATTTTAGAAAGAAAAAAAATGACTGAGCCAACTAAAGGAAATGAAAATTTAAGATAAACAAAGTACTCAATTCCCTTGCTTTTAGCTAATACTCGTTCTATCTCGAATTATGTGATATTTTTGAATTTTAATGATAAAATTTATCTTTAACATGTAATTTTATTAATATGTTTTAACTAATTTCAATAGTCAATTATTGTAATTTAGAATAATATTTTTTTTATATAACTTTTAAAAATCTTAAAAATCCTATCTTTAAATTTACGATTAACTTAAAATAGTTAACTATCAAAATTTAGATAATATAATATAAATTGACTAATTGAGACGGATTGGTAACATGATCAAATAAGTCATCAATTATTGCAAACAGTTCATTCAACTTATCATGTTAAATATCGCTTGTCAATTCTTTTTTAAAAAAAATTATATGGTTCATGTCTTTTTCACTATTTTGCTTTAGTTATCTTTTATCATTATTTATATTTTGATAATCTTTAACATGGAAAAATTTTATGGACAAAATATTTCCAACTAAAGTATGAAACACTCCAGCAAACGATATTGAAATTTAAAGAATTTTGGGTTTATAATTACAGATCGCGTAAATTATCTTTTCTTAATAGCATATAGAAATATAAAGACGTGATAGAAGAGATTAGCTTAAGAAAAGAAATTAAGTCTATTTTCCTCTTAAATATTTGAGTCTCGATCCGTTTTCACTCCTTCGAGGCAAAGTATGTTAGAAAAAATAATATAACTATGATTCAAGAAGAAAATGGCTTTGAGATATGTAATTATTTTCTTTAAGAAGATATTGTTTATATATATATATATATATATATATATATATATATATATATATATATATATATATATATATTGTGGAGAAAATACAAACGAATTCCTTAATTTATTCATGCATATTTTTCTTAAGCTACTTCTAAAGAATCTTTATATATATAAAAATTAATTAAGAGATATCTTTTCATCAAAATCGTATTTTTTCATGAACATATGACAACTTTTTATAACGATTATGTTTTTTCATGAACATCAATTTAAGAACTCCTATATATAACAAAGATAAAAGACATAAAATCACCATCGAAGTTATTTTGAATTTTCAAAAATAAACTTTAACTTTGCGAGTGTCCTATTACTCCACGAAACTATCTAAATCTACAATAAATATACCATTTTAACAAATTTTAACACCACTCGTGTTGTCACAGCATATAGGCGCGTGAAGCACTGTTGATACAGCTTCATACCAATGTAAAATTGCCATTTGGCACTTCCTATGCCTTATTGAAAAGAATATAAAAACTCATGTATTAATTTTTTTTTAACTTTATTAAGAATAGTTTTTAATTTTTCAAATCTTTTTTCTTATCTTCCCTACCATCATTAGCTTATCCATGTTTCTTGAATATCCATATCTTCCTTCATATCTTTTTCTCCTTTTTCTTTCTGGCGTTTTTTTTATTAATGTTATTGAGTATTTTTTTTTTTTGAAAAACAAAATTAGTTTAATGATTTTTTTTTTCTCTTACAAATTAAGATTGAAATTTGGGAGTAGTTAAACTACGAAATATTCAACTTCGAAGTAAGAGGTGATTTAAATGTCAAATTTTGACTTTATAATATTTAAGTATTTCGATTTTAATTATTTGACGATATTTATTTTTAATAAATAAATTAATTGATAGTTATTTAACTATAAATTGATAGTGTTGCTGCGAAATCTGCTCACCCATAATGGATTTGAAGATTCTTGAAGCACAAAGAGAATGGGCAAGGTGAAGAAGAAAGAGAAAAACAAAGAACAATATTGAGGTGAAGAAGAAAGAGAAAGGAAAAAAGAATACAAAGAAATTACCTAAAAAAAGTTAAAAAATTATTTTTAACACGTGGTAAGTGTCTATTAGTACGTGACATACAAATATTTTTATATAAGTGATATTGAGTAAAAAATGAGGTATACATTCTATTTTGAAATTATTTAATGGGTTGATAGCACTCTCTCAAAATTAAAATATATTTTTAAAAATTGAAAACAAATTTCGATAATAATTTTATGGCTTTTCTTTATTACAAAATATATATGCATGCTTCCTAATTCGGTGTTTCATGACTATTGCACACTCGACTTTATAACTTGAACACGTATCTCGTCTATTTTTGTCCTATACATTAATATAAAATTATTAAAAATAGAGACACATCATCTATAAATTATTGTATTATTCTCAAATTAAAAAAGTGAGGTTGATGGAGTTGTGTCACTTTGTGCTTTGATTAGACGTGTTTTTCTATATTGATTTTCTTGGTGATTTGGCAATGTTATGCTCAGAAAAGAAACCAATAATGAATATGGAGTATAGAATTGTCATTAAACGAATATCAATAATATAAAGAAAAAAATAAACATAAGAGAAAATTAAATGAGATTTTACTATTTATATATAAAAAAATAAGTTTAATATAAGTAAATAATGTAATTTCTCGTTGAACGAATAATTTAATCTTTAATTCTACGTAGCTCCCCCCTCCCTCCTAAAGCAACAATTAAAATGAATTATGATGAAATGATTGAGATCTCGATATTCAAAGATTTCAAATTCAAACTCCAGAAAATAATTATGGTAATTAAGATAATTCAAAATATCGACAATATTCCATGTAGAGATGGCTCTACGGGATAACGTAGAGGATAAGTTATGAGTCCATTTAGATTTAATATTTTAATTCAAATTAAAATTATGAATAAGAATTTATTAATTGAATAAGTGCAAGTATTTAGGGTGGGTTTACTATTTGGTTAAAAAATTTCTTCCATACACATTTTATATTGATATATTCACATTTTTGAATCGTTCACCAATTCATGTTTGATTATTGTGTAAATGCGTGAAACTAGTAAAATTTATATTTTTAATTGAATAAGTGCAAGTATTTAGGGTGGGCTTACTATTTAGTTGGAAAATTTCTTCCTCACGCATCTCATATTGATATATTCACATTTTTGAACCGTTAATTAATTTTTGTTTGACCATTCTCTTGAGTAAATGCTTAAAACCAGTAAAATTTACAATCGATTCATATACTTAATCCATCGTTTATTTTATTTATCTATTATATTAAAAATAAAATATTTAATACCTTAGTGTTTTACAAATTTCAAATTATTTTCCAAATTAACTACTAACTAATACGTGTATAGTGAATTACTAAATATGCACGTCGTTAATTTTTCTTCATTACCTCATAATTATTTATTTATTCTTTAAATTATTTTTTTAAGATTTAATACTACACATTAATTTATTACATAATATATGTACGTCCATTTGTTTTTTAAAGAATCATTCAAAGTTTAAATCAGATAAATAAGATTGAATAGAAAATATTTATTGAGAACTAAAAATACGCGAGTGAATAAGTAAAAGCGAAAGAAATAAATTTAATATAAGCGGTCTATATAATACATACAATACCATGAAATGAAAAAGTGACAAAGTAGAGTGAAAGAGCTTATTGTTTAGTGAACAATTCTCTGTTTAGATCACAAATCCCTTAAACAAACAAAGCAAAAACCAAATCATTTTTCTAAGTAAAAAAAAAAAAAGATCTGATTTTTGTTTTTCTTACTGGAAAAAAGCTTCTTTTTTTCCTTTCTTCATCATCTGGGTTCTAAAATATATCAAGATTCAGGTACCCCATTATTTATAATACTCTTTTTTTCATTGCCATATGCTCAAAATTTGATCTTTTTTTCTGTTTCATGTGGACCCCTTAAAATCCCTTTTTTAAAAAATATTCTGTTTTGATGGGGTAATTTGTATTAAAAAATTATGATCTTTCTGTTCTGTCCCACTTTTTTATTTTTATTTTTAAAATAATTTTTTGCAGGATTTTGATTTTGTAGTTTGAGTAAAAAGGGGGTTGATGGCTACACGTAATTTGGAGAAATTTGCATCTATAGATGCACAGATGAGGCTTTTGGTACCTACTAAGGTGTCTGAAGATGATATGCTTGTTGAGTATGATGCTTTGCTTTTGGATCGATTTCTTGATATTCTTGAGGATTTGCATGGAGAGGGTATCAAAACAACAGTATGTTTATGCATTTCAAAAAATCAATCTTTTTTTTAACTGTGTTTTAGCTAAAGATTTGATTTTTATGTGTTATAGTATTATGTATGACGTAGTGGTGAATGAAATGGTGGGAGATGATAGATATTACATGGAATTAGTTGAGATGTGCTGTTATAAAAAAGAAGTTTTTTTTAAAAAATAGTACTATAGTCTCAGTTGAACATTTTGTATCTTTAATAGTGGTGATTTCTTAGTTTTATCAAAGGTGCGCTTAAAATGTGATTAATCCCTGAAGTGAGGTGCAAAAACATGTCAAGTGTTTTGCCTCGCTAAGATTAGTGGGCACTTTAGTGTCATTATCAAGGCTCTTAAGCATATATTTTTCCTTGCCAATGAGCGAAATCCAATTTCTTTGTTGATATGTTTGAAATAAATTCGTATATTTATTTGTCTTGGACGACACATGTAGTATTTTTTTTTTCTCCATTTCTGTGTAAAGCCCCGACAGACTTTAGAACATTTTTACTCTTTCGCCTTTGATAATGCTGGATTTTGTTGATGTGATTTTAGGTCCAAGAATGTTATGAGCTTTCTGCTGAGTATGAAAACACGCGTGATAAGAAGAAGCTGGAGGAGCTTGGCAGTGTGTTGACAACTTTGGATCCAGGGGATTCAATTGTTGTTGCTAAATCGATTTCACATATGCTTAACATGGCCAACTTGGCTGAGGAGGTTCAGATTGCCAACAGTGGGAGGGAAAAGTCGAAAAAGGTTCAGATTTCAGATGAGAGCAACTTGATGACTGAATCCGACATTGAAGAAACACTCAAGAGACTTGTAGTGAACTTGAACAAGTCTCCTCGAGAAGTTTTTAATGCTCTGAAGAATCAGACTGTGGATTTGGTCTTTACTGCTCATCCGACTCAAGCTATCCGAAGATCTTTGCTTCAGAAGCATGCAAGGTCTGGTCGTATTACACATTTTTTACAAGTTTGAATTTTGTTTATTTATTATTTCTATCGTATTAGTCATAACTCATGTAAGTCTTCTTTTTTCCTTTTTCTTCAGTTGTTTTACTTCTTTAGTGCTGACTTTTCTACTGTTTAGGATCCGCAATTGTTTGTCTCAGTTGTATGCTAAAGACATTACACCCGACGATAAAGAGGAGCTGGATGAAGCTTTAGAGAGGGAGGTAAGTATCGGTGTGCACATTCTGGCTGCATTGATATAAATATCATTTTGCTTCTTCAAATTTTGATGCTTTTCTGTAGACTGTCAAGCTCTTACAGCAAATATAAGGGTGCTTTAATCTCCTATCAAGTTGTCTTCATCTCTCACCCCTTATTTGGTCTATTCCCAACAGAGAGACGTCATTTCGACTAAAAGACATAGCAAACATTCCGTTGTTTCAGTTGCTAGGAAGTCAAATTTCATCTCCAAACAAAATAATTCTATAGAACTTTAGGTTTGAGAAATGAGATGTCCTTTATATGAATACGAGGATTCCTTACAACGATGCTACCATTTTCTGTTCACCTTTTCCATTTGTCATGATACTTGTGGAAAATGTGACGGATGACTGAAGTTTAGTTTGGAAATATTGAGTAATTCTTGGCATACTATGTTACATGAATACAATGAAATTGAAGCACTGCTCAATTTTTTTTCTTTCTCACACTATACAAGCAACACTTGAGAAGAAATTATATGGGATTAAAGCTTCGAACTTGAACATTCTGTGAATTATAATGTTTGTGTAAGACGGATATGTTGTCTTCTCACAATGCGTCCTGCTTACCAATACTGCAGATTCAAGCTGCTTTCCGCACTGATGAAATCAGAAGGACTCCTCCAACACCACAAGATGAAATGAGAGCTGGAATGAGTTACTTCCATGAAACAATTTGGAACGGTGTTCCGAAGTTTCTACGACGTGTAGACACAGCTCTTAAAAGCATTGGGATTGATGAACGAGTTCCTTATAATGCTCCTCTCATTCAGTTCTCGTCTTGGATGGGTGGCGACCGTGATGGTACATTTCCTCTCCTCTTAACAATGTTGTTTTCAGCTACTTTAGTTGGCTGTAGAGAACGTAAAAACCTTTGGTATTTGAATCGTGATACATTTTGAAGGGCATTGGACGGAATCAAAGCTTTTTATCTTCTAAAGATATTGCTTCATAGATTCTTTTGATAGAAGATCATGTAAATACTTCTTCCATCAGTCACTCAGGATGTGTCTGCCACTAAATGCAGGTAATCCAAGAGTAACTCCTGAGGTCACTAGAGATGTTTGCTTATTGGCCCGAATGATGGCAGCGAATTTGTACTACTCTCAGATAGATGATCTAATGTTTGAGGTAATTTACAACGCTTGCATAATTTTCTTTGTTGTCGATATTGAAAAGTTGCCATCATTTTCTACTCCCTATAGATGATTATAACTAGAATGTTATTTCAGTTATCTATGTGGCGTTGCAATGACGAGCTTCGTGATCGGGCAGATGAACTACACCGTTCATTAAAGAGAGACGAAAAACACTATATAGGTATCTAGCATGAATGCCAAGTAAAATAACTTGCTTGTTCCGTATAAATTTAGTAGCACTGCTCAGAGTACTGATTTAAGGTAATCTTTTGCTTCTCCATTTCAAGTGAGAAAAATGCACGTTGTTGTGTATGATTTTGAAAAGAAAAGATTTTCAGCGTCTGGTACTTTAGTCAGTCTTCAGAGGCTGCATGAATTTTTCTCTGTACCTCTGCTGAACAGAGCAATTGCATTACTCTTGACCTTCAAAATTTACTTTTGATGTAGAATTCTGGAAACAAGTTCCTGCAAGTGAACCATATCGTGTAATTATTGGTGATGTGAGAGATAAGCTATATCATACACGTGAGCGTACTCGCCAACTGTTATCCAATGGGTTCTCTGAAATTCCTGAGGAAGCAACATATACTAACATCAAGCAGGTGTGCAACACTTCATTATTGTTAGTATTTTTTCATAACAGAGAAATCCCTAAGGGCCAGTGGCCCAGTGCCTAATGGTTTTCTGTGGATGATGGGTTCACTCCACTACTCTTATGAAATATTTCGTTATTTTGTTATCTTTCTTGTTCTTTGTTTCCCATGCCTTGTTTGTAAATGTGAAGCATCTAAAATTAAGCAGCATTGTTATTCTTTGTTCAACTTGACGTGTTATTCCTGATAAAGGGACTTGAGAAGTGAATATGCCACGTCTCTTTGTTATTTTTTAATCATTGGCATGCACATTTGTATGCTGTCAGAATTGCATGTATTTCGATTTTCTGCCCCACAAACTGAATCTTTTGCCTGAATATATAAGTGGTTGCACATTTTGTGTAGTTCTTGGAACCTCTTGAGCTCTGCTACAGATCTCTTTGTGCTTGTGGGGATCGACCAATTGCTGACGGAAGCCTTCTGGATTTTCTACGACAAGTTTCCACCTTTGGACTCTCACTTGTGAGACTTGACATAAGACAAGAGTCGGATCGGCACACTGATGTCCTTGATGCCATAACCCAACACTTGGAAATTGGTTCATATCGAGAGTGGTCTGAGGAACGTAAACAAGAGTGGCTTCTCTCTGAACTCAGCGGCAAGCGACCTCTATTTGGACCCGACCTACCAAAAACTGAAGAAATTGATGATGTTTTGAATACATTCCATGTCATATCAGAACTTCCATCAGACTGCTTTGGGGCATACATCATCTCAATGGCCACTGCACCATCTGATGTGCTTGCTGTTGAGCTTCTACAGCGTGAATGCCATGTGAAGCAACCTTTACGGGTAGTTCCACTTTTCGAGAAATTGGATGATCTGGAGGTTGCTCCTGCTGCTATTGCACGTCTTTTTTCGATTGAGTGGTACAAAAACCGCATTAATGGGAAGCAAGAAGTCATGATTGGCTACTCAGACTCTGGAAAGGATGCTGGTCGGCTGTCGGCAGCATGGCAGCTATATAAGGCTCAAGAGGAGCTTATAAAAGTTGCCAAACAATATGACGTGAAGCTAATTATGTTCCATGGCAGAGGTGGTACAGTTGGAAGAGGAGGTGGTCCTAGCCATCTTGCTATATTATCTCAGCCACCTGATACAATTCAGGGATCTCTTCGCGTAACAGTTCAAGGTGAGGTTATTGAGCAATCATTTGGGGAGGAACACTTGTGTTTTAGGACACTCCAACGTTTCACTTCTGCCACCCTAGAACATGGAATGTATCCACCTTTCCCCCCAAAGCCAGAATGGCGTGCACTTCTGGATGAAATTTCTGTCGTTGCTACAGAGAAGTATAGGTCAATAGTATTCAAGGAACCCCGATTTGTCGAGTACTTCCGCCTGGTCAGTGTGCTAGGAAAATGCACTATATTACTTATCTAACAATATTTGTTACCAAAAGGTAACAAATATTTCTACAACTTTAACAAGTTATTTTTTCTTTTGGATCACAATTGCAGGCAACACCCGAGCTGGAGTATGGTCGAATGAACATTGGTAGCCGTCCATCAAAGCGTAAACGAAATGGAGGCATAGAAACACTTAGAGCCATTCCATGGATCTTTGCATGGACCCAGACTAGGTTTCATCTGCCGGTCTGGCTTGGCTTTGGGGCAGCATTTAAGTATGCACTTAACAAGGATAAAAAAAATCTCAATATGCTGCGGGACATGCACAAAAAATGGCCATTTTTTAGAGTTACTGCTGATTTGGTTGAGATGGTGTTTGCCAAGGGAGACCCCGGCATTGCTGCTTTATACGACAAGCTTCTGGTTTCTGAAGATTTGTGGTCCTTCGGTGAGCTTTTGAGGTCTGACTATGAGGAGACAAAGAGCCTCCTGCTTAAGGTAAATTACTTTTCACCAAGTTCTCGCACTTAACATACGTTTTTACTCATCATGCTTGATCGCATGATATACATGTTATCCATGTTTCTTTTGTATAGGTTGCTGGACACAAGGAACTTCTGGAGAACGACCCCTCCTTAAAACAACGACTCAGGCTGCGTGATTCCTATATCACTACTTTAAATGTCTGCCAAGCTTACACACTAAAGATGATTCGTGATCCAACCTACAAAGTCACTCCAAGGCCTCACATTACCAAGGAATACATAGAATCGAAACCTGCTACTGAACTCGTGAGCCTGAACCCACAAAGCGAATATGCTCCCGGCTTGGAAGACACACTCATCTTGACCATGAAAGGTATTGCTGCTGGAATGCAGAATACTGGTTAAATCTATTGCTATGTTTTTATGTTTTAGTGAACATTAAGAATCATGTATCCTTAAGTTCTTTTTTTTTTTTTTTTTTGCAACTTCCATAAGATGGATGAATAAGTATTCCCCTCTTTGTTTAGTAGCTTCTAGAATAAAATTATGATGTAAAAGAGTACTTCTCTTCATTTACCAAATGCTTTTTGCAATTAATCTCAGTTCCAATCTTTCAGTTTTAGCACTTTATGCTTTGCAATAAGTCTAGGTTTTACTTTAGCTTTAACCACAATATCTCTGTTCTAATTCCTAAACAAGTTTGAATCGGCTATATGAAACTTCGTGAAAATTGTGAATCTCCATTCAAGCTCGTCTTATGCTATTTAATAGTGTTTATCGTTTTAAACAAAATAAAATCATCTCACTATTATGAAGGTTCATTTCTCTAGTAATATATATGGATGTATTATTTAAATGAAAAAAAGCAAATATTGTATTAATTGGCATAAAGAGCGAGACTCAAATATGCTATCGAACTTTGAGAAAATGCTCATCTTCTATATTATCCGTTAAAAGTGTGATGACATGGATAAGTTTTTTTACAAATGAAAATGACATAGATAAACCTTTTCTCAAAATTCGATAGCATATTTAAGTTTTTCCCTTAAATTTAACAATCAAAGTTTGTTGATATCTGATGGAGACAAATATACTGGCTTTTAGCAAACATAAAGGACCAAATCTACACAAAATATTTTTAATGTATCATTTTGAACTTACTTCTAAACATAAGGGACCATAGTTATCATTTTCTTTTAAACTTTAAGAAGAAGCAAAGGATCTCTCTGAACCGGATTCTCCCAACCGGTTCAAATCAACCGGAAAGTCCTTTCAACTGCAAAAGAACCGCTCCGCCAAATGTAGAGAAGAAAATACAAAATTGAAACACAGACGAAAAAGGGAAGCTAAGCAGTGAAATTGCTATGGCGACGAGGCAGAGACGAGCTTTGACGTCGGATCCTCCGGAGACGGCGTCATCTCCGGCGTATACAAAGGTGGATAAACCGGAGAGATTGGACGGTGAAAATGAAGGCGTCGATAGAGGACTAGGTTGGCTTCTGCCGTTGCTTTGCCTAGGGATGTTGAGGCACATGAGCGCTACGTCAAATATTATTCACGATTGTGACGAGGTGTTCAATTACTGGGAGCCTCTTCACTACTTGCTTTACAAGTCTGGTTTCCAAACTTGGGAATACAGGTTTCACCATCTTCAATTCTTTACTATACAATGATAGCATTGTCAAATATTGTTGTGGAATGATTTTTTCTTAGCTGATGTGTAAGATTTGGTTTAATTTCCCCTAAAATGATCAATTTTTTTGCTCCGTTAGACAAAGTTGATGCAGTATTAAGTCACTAGTCCTTATTTGCAATCTAAATATGTAACTATCCTGGACTGCACTTGTAGCTTCCTCCTTCGGTACATATGCCTAGACATATAGTTTGAGATTTGGCTGCCAACTAGTCATAGAGAGGATATCAACTAGAGGTTAAGGTTTAGTCATTGTTGTTGCATATACATTAGGTCGACCATTGACGAGGGTCCTCTAATTTGGTCAGAGACTTGTGTGCCAGTGTGGGGGTATGTGTGTGATCTAGAGAATCCGGCGTTATTAGATGAATATTTATTAGCAAAAACTGGTATTGGAATAATTTAGGGTCACATAGAGAGGAATGGTTATCAAGGAATCTTATAGCCAACCTGAATTTTGTTTGGGATTGAAGTACAGTTGACTGGTTGATGATATTAGTATGATTCCCTTTTAGTTACTAGAGTTCAGCTTGTTATGATAATACTTTACAAAGTCCGGTTACTTGTCTTTGCAGTTCGCAGTTTGCCTTGCGATCGTATCTGTATATTCTGCTTCACAAACTGGTGGGTTGGCCTGCTGCTTGGTGGTTTGGAGAGGAAAAGGTGAATATTGTTTTTATTTCCACAGAAATTACTCATCATTACTCACTGATATAAAAGAATAATAACATCATAATTACTCATTTCAGTTATTCATTCTCTAATTTCTCCATTTTTCAACATGACAGGTGAAAGTATTTTATGCTGTGAGAATTTTTCTTGCAGGACTGTCTGTCATCAGTGATGCTGCTCTAGTTGTAGCCCTTTCCCGTAAATATGGAAAGCGTCTTGCATCATATGCACTCGCAATGCTATGCTTAGCAAGTGGTTGTTTCTTTGCCAGCACGAGTATGTTTTCTCACTAAACTATGTGTGAGGTTTTTCTTTGTTGGTGGTAAACAATTAATGAAGCACGAGCGTGTTACTTTCAGTAAACTATATTTGAGGTTTTTATTTACCGATGGTGAACAATTTAATGATTTTTTAAATTTCAGCTGTATTCTCTGTGCATTCATACTATGTGATCTAGATATGTGTGGGTGACTCCTTAATGTTGTTTGTCAATACCCTGTGTCAACTTTCTCATAATACTAATGCCTGTTACGTGTCCTTTATGCAGGTTTCCTTCCGAGTTCATTCTCAATGTATGCCATGTCTCTTTCTTCAGCACTATTTCTATTTAATAAGCCTGCCATGGCAGTTTCTGTTGCTGCCACTGGAGTGATTCTGGGCTGGCCGTTTTCGATCCTTGCTTTTCTTCCACTGACAATTTACTCACTGGTTAAAAGCTTCAAACCTGTGTTTCTTACAGGTGTTGTCACTTCTATCGTCCTTATGGTAAGTTTGATCATATCATATTAAGTTTTCTGCTGTGTTGAGTTTTCATGTATCAAGCTTAAAATTTGGGAAGTTCCCTTTTAGGGGAACAAAAAGTAAGTATTGGATTTCCATTGTATAGAGTTATTCATAATTACCGTAATGCAAAGAGATCATCTACCAAATGTTCATTTTGCTAAAATTCAATATGCAAGTCTGTCGTCCTATATCGAAATTTCAAATCACTTAAAGTAATAGGCTTTATCTGTTTTAGTGCTGCTCACATGCTTTTTTCCCTATCTGGAACACCTGATGACTCGACTTGGTGTACAAATTGTTCTAGGTACTCTCAGTTCTTGTTGACTACGACTACTATAAGAAGTGGACATCCTCTGTTATCAACTTGCTGGTGTACAATGTTTTAGGGGGTGGTGAAAGTCATCT
The DNA here is from genome assembly GCA_032847665.1 of Solanum chilense. Lineage (NCBI taxonomy): Eukaryota > Viridiplantae > Streptophyta > Magnoliopsida > Solanales > Solanaceae > Solanum > Solanum chilense. The sequence continues at coordinate 71,123,757 of CM064969.1, forward strand.
CTATGGTACTGAAGGGGCATCATTTTATTTGAGGAATGGCTTTAACAATTTCAACCTCTGTTTTGTGTTTGCTCTACTGTTCTTAGCAATACTACCCGTTGCTAAGAAGAAGTATGCTCCTGAGTTGCTCATTGTTGTTTCACCTGTCTATCTCTGGATCGCCTTTATGTCCTTACAGCCACACAAAGAAGAAAGGTTAATCCTCTTTCAGTTTTTCTTCTTGTCACGACAATATATAGATATCATATATATGTCTACTTGAATATTATGCTGAAAGTCCTGATTTTCTGAGCTCAACCCAAAAAGACCTTTATAGTGGCTCGTCTATGACAAGTGTGCTAGCTGGAAAGATATTTGGTCAACATGCTCTACTAAAATCCTTATTTAGTAACAGTGAAGCTGTAGTTGTCTTCTTCAGATATCTTTTTTTGCAGTGCTAAACTGAAACTCGATCCCATCTGGAATTTTTATGTCTCTCCTGGTTGTCTGGAATCCACCTATTATCTTTTTATTTTTTACCAGAAATGATAATTGCGTGGAAGATGCTAGTGTCATTGCTAAAATAACTTGGACTCATGACAGGACGCCTTGGTCAAAGTCATTTCTGTAGCCAAGAGACATGAGCTATGTTCTACTGCATCTGAGATTGAAAGTAACATGAATTACAAATAAAATCTGATGTAGCAACTCATTGTTTACTGCCTGTGCAGATTTCTGTACCCAATATATCCACTTATCTGTGTTGCTGCTTCTGCTGTGATTGAGAGCTTTCCTGATCTGTTCAGGGATAAGTACAATCCCAACGGTACATCCACTCTAGTTAAGGTAGTTCCCTATGTCCAAAGAGAACTTGCCAAGCTTCAATAATAGTGCCTATAGTTTGCACTTGCTTTGCTTTTGCAGATAGCGAAAATTCTCAGACCTCTAGCTCTTGGTTTGATTCTTTGTGTCTCCCACGCTCGGACATTTTCACTTATTAATGGTTATTCAGCTCCTATTGAGATTTACAAGCATTTGGACTACCATGATGACGCTGGACCAGGTGAGGATTAGCCTGTTTAATGGCAAGTTGATTATATGCTTGTTAAATGTTCATCTTCAGAACTTTTAACTTTGATGAATGGTGTATCAATCTTGATGCATGAATTAGTCTTTCTTCAGAGGATGACATGCATTGTATGATTTCGGCATTAAGATACTTGTCGGATTAAAAGGACCATATAATTTTTTATTGGAACTTTAGTTTTGTTGTAAAGAGTAATTTTATCCAGTAACTTTTGCCGATACTGGATAACCGAGAAGGTGAAACGATTTCTCATGTAGATCTGATTTTTTGGAGCCGAAGATGTGATTTTAATGCATAGGGTTGAAACTTGAAAGTGAAATACCTGATTTAATTATTTGAACCTAGATGGACATGGGAATAAAAAGGTCTCAGGTCGAGATATGAGACGTTGATTTGCTGTTACCATGTGGTTCTCCATTTATCTGGTCTTTAGATTAACGCCCTATAGTATGAGCATTTGTTGTTTTGGTTCCACTATCACAAAAATAATATGAGCATTTGTCAAATGTGAGCAAAAAGTTTCCTCGGGACATCCGTATGTGATTTTCCCCCATTTTACAGCTACTACTATGTTCTTGCTTCTCCATTTATTCTGTTCTTGCTAGATGGGTGCATTTCTGGTGCTTTGCTTAGCATATGAAGCTGGATGTAACATCATCTTTTCATGTTCTGAAAGTTGCATGCAGTATCCATTTCCCATGTATATTTTGAACTTCCCCATGTTGGTTCAGGTTCTGTCCTTTGCGTTGGTAGTGAGTGGCACCGGTTCCCTTCTTCCTTCTTCATTCCTGATTATGTGAGCCAAGTTCGATGGCTGGATGATGGATTCACAGGCCTTCTCCCAATTCCGTTCAATTCTAGCTTGGGTGGGACCTCGGCAGCGCCATCTTACTTCAATAATAAGAACAAGGCATCAGAGAGGCAATATGTAAGCAGACTCTCCTGTAATGTTTAACCAGAAAGAGTCTCATTTTTTTTAAGTGCGCAATGTATTCAACTATGAGATGACACTCAGCTTCTTTTGCTAATAATGTTATAGCTTAAGGATCCTGAGCAATGCACATTGCTGATAGAGCTGCAACTTCAACGTCCTTATCCTACGCGAGGGAGTGACATGTCTACATGGGAGGTACTTGGCTCATGATCATAATCTCATCCCTCTCTCCCTCCCTCTGCTTCATGTTATTAACTTGTAAGAGTTTTGCGTACAGATTGTTGCAGCACTTCCATACCTGGACAGGGAACTATCTCCTCCATTGCATCGGTCATTCTTTATTCCAAATCAATGGCAGCAGAAGAATGTCTTTGGCCAATACAGATTACTCAGGAGAATACAAAAGTGATTGCAGATGTACAAGCTGAATTTTCTGTTGTCTCTCGGGTATAGTACTACGCTAATGTTGACTAGTTTAGTTTTTGTAGTCTGAAACTGCACACACTTTCGAGGGTAGCAAGTTGAATTCAGTAACTTATTGGATCTTCCATTAATTTTGGAAGTCAGATTTTGCATTACTTTTTTGTTGGTGTAGATTACACAGATGGATGTTTAAATTTTGATTAGGAAGCAAATAGTCGAAGTCTCTTATTGGCATTGTTGAAAATGTAAGTTTAATTTGGTTTCAGTTACTATATATTATGCCCTTCAACTTTGTGTATTTACAAACAGAGAGTCAAAGTTGTAAAAAGTTAAGTAAACATGTGTCCTTCGTAGCATATACAAATCAGTTCAAGTGTATCTCACCTAAATTGCCGTGTAGTAGGGTAGAATGGAAGCAAACCTTACCCCTATCTGGTAAAAGTGGTTGTTTCCGAAAGACTCTTGGGCAAATCATAGTTATGAATTACTATGTATAGTGACAATTAAGCTAATTACAGAAATCGACAAATGAGCCTTGTCTTAAGCTGCAAAATTTGGCTATTGCGAAATGCAATGAATAATCTCACAGTTTCAACATCCCCAGCTATTCTTCAAGCTTGCTCTTCGATCTTTACTTGTAAGTCCTACACGAGTAAACCCGGAAGTTATACACATTATCTTTTCCAGACCTCACCTGGTGGGATTACACGGGGAATGTTGTTGTTGTTGTCCTTATGACGTTGGCACCGAGACCTTGAAGTTTCATTTCCAAACTTTCATAACCCCTATCAACATGGGAGATTCCACTGATTTCAGTAATTCCTTCAGCAGCCAGACCAGCCAAAACCAATGACATTCCCCCACGCAGATCAGTTGCGTTGACCTGAGAACCGCGGAGTGGACTAGCAGAAGATCCATAACAACATCAATACGCGATATAGTTTGTATAGAACATCAGGAAATCAAGCAAGAACCTATAAACTTACCTTGCCTTTCCCTTCCCATAAACAGTTGCTCTGCTTCCACAGACCTGAATATTAGCTCCAAATTTCTGCAGCTCAGTTACTGCACAAAAGAAGATAATGAAACCTTTGAAAGAAACATCGAATACAATTATCTGTCGAAAAAATAGCAAACGGTTCTGTAGGCATCCTGACCAGATATTCTTTAGCAATTATGTGAGACTTAAGTTGATGTCGACTAATTAAAAAATTATAGTAATCCATATTTATAGAATAACTTCTATGTGGATAAATGTCTAACACAAGCTATGTAGGAGATTTGGAAAGAAACTAGACTGTAGACGAACAACTAAAAGTTATTACATACCATGACTCATACGATTTTCAAAGACAGATTCCTCAATAACGCTGACACCCTTGCACGTTGATAGCAACGCCATTGTCAGTGGCTGGAGATCTGTTGGAAATCCTGGAAATGGATTTGTTTTGATATTGAACCCCCCCAAATCATCTCCAATCATCCGAGGTACTGCTGAAAGCTGATCTCGTGAACCACAATAACCATAAGAACTCAGTGCACGAAATGAAAGAACAGCAAGAGATTAGCTACATTTAGTATACCTCCAAAGTGTCATCACTGAGCTGTAATATTTTGCAACCAGCCCTTGAAAGCTTGTCTACTAAACAAGTTAAATTGCTGTGGGGCACAGGTGAAATTGAGATACACGATCGAGTAATTGCAGCAGCCAACATGTAGGTGCCGACTTCAATCCTGTCTGGCATTATGCTATACTCGCAACCATACAACTTTCTCCTTCCAGTAATATAGAGTGTGTCTGTTCCTGCTCCTTCCACAACTGCTCCGCAATTTGTTAGAAAGCCAGCAAGGTCAATAATCTCTGGTTCCTATGTGGTGTACATATTGAGGGTTAGTACAAAAAGATTGTAGATTTATCAAATAGGCACTTCAAGAAAGTATCATAGAAGTTGAAAAGACAATACACTTTCATACTTGAGCTGCATTTGAGATTACAGTTTTTCCCTCAGCCATACACGCCGCCATCATAAGAGTTTCTGTAGCTCCCACACTGGGGTAGCCAAGTCGGAAGCTTGCACCAGTTAAACCTTTACCATTTGATACATGTGCTTGCACTTTTCCATCCCTATGTGGACTCACAAAGTTAGTCACTACTTATTTTATGAACTCACTCACTTGCTATCAGTACCGCCTCAGCCAAAATTGGAGGCAATGGAGATAATACCATGTCAAAAAAGGTTAACGGGAGCTCCTCGTTGAGTTTTGTAATCGTCCTCAAGGGGGATAGTACAGTTTCAAATAATAGTGTCACGGGTTCCAATCTCAGTCCCTAGATGGACCTTTCTACTGTGGTAACTAGTAATCATATATATAACTAAAAGTGTGTCTAATAGCTAAACCTTTTAGACGAGATATTCACAAAATTCACCTACCCCTGTTAGTAACAACAAAACAACAACATAGCCAGTGTAATCCTACAAGTGCGGTCTGGGAAGGATAGAGTGTACACCGACCTTTTCCCTACCTCGTAAAGATAGAGAGTTTCCAATAGACCCTCAGCTTAAAATAAAACATTTTCAAGCAACTTGAAAAAAGGGACCACTGAAATGAGAAAAGTAACAACAACAAACTGATGTGAAATGGGAGACGCACACAACATGGAGGAAAAAATAGTAACGACTACAAAATAATGCAATAACTGAAGCACAAAAAAACAGAGGTGATAATCGAATTCGAAGAACAAAACTACGAGAGTAGTACTACTACCACTTGTATGAAAGAAGGTCCAAGTACTATCAATAATCTTATCCCGAAGAAAAGTAAGAGAACTTTCAACTAGCAAATTAACCTTCTACCCTACTCCGCAGCCTCCAAACCTCATATCTAAGGTCAAGTCCTCGGTAAACTCAAGATGCATCATTTCATATCTAATCACTTCCCCACTGCTTCTTCGGCTTGCCCCTGTCTCTCCTAATGCTCGTCATTTTCAACCTCTCACACCACCTCACTGAGATATCTCTAGTCTACTTTTAGTTAGTATGTGGAAAAGGAATAGAAATTCACTCGAATGATGTTCACTAACCTCAACTCAACCGTAGCACCAAGAGCACGGAGACCATGAATGTAAAAATCAACGGGTCGGGCCCCAATGTCACACCCACCGGGTAACCCGACAGTAGCCTCACCAAATTTAGCCAGTAATGGCCCTATCACGAAAAACCCACCTCTAAGTTTCCCAATATAACTCAATTCAGGCTCTACAGACACAATTCCATCGGTGTTAACCACAAAATCACCACCACAACTCATAACTTGAGCACCCAAAGACTCCAAGATTGAAGCCATTGTTCTAGTATCTGATAAACAGGGTACATTTTTAAGGTTTGAAGATCCAGAACAGCAAAGGGTTGCAGCAAGAATAGGTAAAGCTGAGTTCTTGGAGCCACTAACAGTGACATGACCAGAGAGTGTAGACCCACCATTTACAACAAGTTTTGGGTCTAAAGGTGGAAGAATTTGGGGAACATTGAACTTTGAAATCATTGATGAACAGAAACAAAATGTACCCATTGAACTAAAACAGAAAAAGAGACAATCTGGGATATTGAGGAGTTGAAGTTTGAAGAGAATGCCTATGAATTATTGTCATTGTACAATATCTTCAGGTTTTCATGTTACTTTCATGTGATCAGTGCATTATTGCATTCATGTAGGGTCCTTTGATAACCAAAAATTTGGTAACTATTCATGTACTAATTTCTACATAAGTTACTCAACATTTAATAGTTATTCACGTACAAAAATACAAAATTAACGCAAAGTTCTTTTTTTGCAATTTAGAAATCCGTATAACTAATACATGTACAAGTTATAAGAAAATTTGTGTATTATCTGATGCGGGATAGAAAATGGATTGGTTAATTAGGTTTAACCACCTCTAAACCATCTAACTTAGGAACTTAGCAGTGTTAGTTAAATAACTAACTCTGCATTTTGAGACTAGAGTTAACGCATATAAATCTTTCCGAATATCATGAATATTCTTCGTCGTGAACTAGCTAATCATAATACATGGAAACTACCTAGGTAGTTTCCTTTTGTACATATATATCAAGTAACACTATAGACATTCCTAGCTAGCCTCTCAAGTGCTCATGATAGACCTTTTCGAGCGAAAATTGTTGATTGATCACTCTTAAGTAAGGAAATTTTCCTATTCGTCTTTGATAGCTTCTTCGACGTGCCTCTCTACCTCTCCTAATGCTCATCATTGTCAACCTCTCACGCCTCCTCACCGAGACATCTACATTTCTCTACCTCTCCTAATATCCCATCATTGTCAACCTCTCGCGCCTCCTCACCGTGACATCTACATTTCTCCTTTTAGTTAGTAAGTGAAAAAATGAAAAATATTAGAAAAGTCACTAACCTCAACTCAACTGTTGCACCAAGAGCACGAAGACCATGAATATAAAGATCAACGGGTCGGGCCCCAATGTCACATCCACCGGGTAACCCAACAATAGCTTCACCAAATCTAGCCAGTAATGGCCCTAATACAAAAAACCCACCTCTAATTTTTCCAATATCACTCAAATCAGGCTCTACAGACACGATCCCATCTGTATTAACCACAATATCTCCATCAAAACTCGTAACCCGAGCACCCAAAGACTTCAAAATTGAAGCCATTGTTGAAGTATCAGACAAACAGGGTACATTTTTAAGCTTCGAAGATCCAGAACAGCAAATGGTTGCTGCTAGAATAGGTAAAGCTGAGTTCTTGGACCCATTAATAGTGACATGTCCAGAGAGTGTAGACCCACCATTAATAACAAGTTTTGGATCTGGAATGTGAGTTGTAGGAGGAGAAATGAAGGGTTTTGGGTATTGGGTATAGTAAAGTTCAGTTCTTGGAGGAGATACGAGATATTGGGGAGGATTGAACTTTGAAGCCATTGATGAACAGAATCAATATTGCAGAGTTTGAAGAGAACGGCTAGCAACAAAGTGTATCTTTAGTTGGCGGAAAGTGTATCTCGTGTATATATTTGTGGTATAACAAATGATACATATTTATCATTTTCATTTAACAAAAAAAAGTATTAAAAAATAATTATTTAACACTTTTTTTACAAAAATGTCACCTGGTTTTAGAAAATTACTTCACCCATCTTCAATTTTAAAAATGTGTTTCACCCAATATAATTTTGTGTGGTGGAATGTTTTAAGGAAGTGATTAAACGAGACGATGTAATTTCAATAAATATTATTGTGGATCAGGATAGCAGGTGAATAGGTAGTATTGTGTTTTCCCATTTTCTGACGGGTTTAGATTTGGTGGTGTTTATATAATATTATCTATTCCTATTCAGTTGTCCACTTTAGAAGTGACATATATATTAAGCAACAATAATCATCATATGTTAGTTACAATTTTATCCTTAAATAAAAAGATTATTCAACTCCGCAAATATAATAAATGTATTTTCTGGTTCCAAAAAGCATGCATTACAACTTAGTAGCACTAGAATTTTTTTAGAAATAAATAAGGGCACACTAGGAAAAAAATTATTGTCCTTTCTTGATTTATTAAAATGGACAAATAAATAGGGAAATATATAAAAAGAAATATGGACAAGTAAATAGCGACAGAGTAATATATATTAGTCTTATTCTTGTAGTGTCTTGTTTTTTCATTTCTATTATCATAGGTTGTTAATTGTTTTATTATAAATTGATATAATTTTTTCACCCTCCCCTTTTTCTCTTACCTATTTTGATTTGTTTTACTCAATATGAGACCCCTCCGAACATAACCTTTTTACCTTTTTGAGATAATTACACTCTATCTTTTCTATACCATACTTATAAAATTTTACTGAATATATAAAATAATTGTTTATACTTTACCACTTTTACCACAACCACAAAAAATTGTAAACAAAAAGAACGGGTCTTTTGTTTCATTAGCTTCATTAATTCCATAACGAAAATAGAACCAGAACGACAAAACCAAAAATAACGCTCAACCATTATTACCTACGACTCATTTTTTTATTATAAATAACATAATTCATTTTATTAGAAAATGCAGTCACACATCAGAGAAAGGAGAATAAATAAATAAACAAAAACAAACATCAAATCAAAAATAAAAATCAGAAATGGCAAAAGCTATCATTCTCCTCTCCACCCTTTGCGTTTTGGCTGTCGCCAATTTCGCGGTTGCCGACGTTGAAACGTTCAACGTCGAAGGCAAAGTCTTTTGTGATACCTGCCGTCTTGGTTTCGTAACCTCCCTCAGCAATACCCTTGAAGGTATAGTTATGTAAAAATTTTCATAATTGTACATAGTTATCATTATTGTACTACTAATTAATTTCATTATTATCCTCTGTCTCAGTTTATGTACTCCCATCTGTTTCAAAAAGAATTATTCTATTTCATTTTTAGTCTGTTAAAAAAAATGATCTTTTTTTTTTTACAATACTTTAACTTTTTAACTTTTCACGTGACATGTTTAATACCACAAGATTAAAGAGCATTTTGGTACATTTGACATAACTTTAATTTAGAATTATAAAATTAAAAAAATTATTTATTTTTCTTAAACTCCGTTTCAAGTCAAATTAGGTCATTCTTTTTAAAAAAGAGAGAGTATCATTGTTTTGTACCACTAATTAATTTTATTACTCCCTCTGTCTATCAGTTTATGTAACATTTTTTCATATTTTTTGACAATTGTCCTTGTATAGTTACCATTATTGTTACGTAACATTTTTCATATTTTGAAAATTATCATTATTGTACTACTAATTAATTTCATTACTCCCTGTACCTGTCTCAGAAGTTTACGTACTTTCTCTGTTTCAAAAAGAATTGTCATATTTTTTTTTTAATATGTTTTAAAAATAATGATCTCTTTCTTTTTTTGATAACACTTTAGCTTTAATTTTCTATGTGACATGTTTAATATTACAAAATTAAAAAGCATTTTGATATATTGATAAACTTTAATTTAGAACCATAAAATTAAAAAAAAAATCTTTTTAAACCCGTTTCAAGTCAAATTAGGTCGTTTCTTTCTTAAACAAACAGAGGGAGTATCATTGTTTTGTACTACTAATTAATTTCATACTCCCTCTGTCTATCAGTTTAGGTTACATTTTCTCATATTTTGACAATTGTCCTTGTATAGTTACCATTATTGTTATGTAACATTTTTCATATTTTGAAAATTATCATTGTTGTAAAACTAATTAATTTCATTATTTTCCTCTGTCTCAGTTTATGTAACATTTTTTGTATTTTGGACAATTATGCTTGTATAGTTATCATTATTGTACTACTAATTAATTTCATTACTCCCTCTCTGTTTTCATATTTTGACAATAGGTGCCACGGTGCGTATGACATGCAAGGACATGGAAACACACAACGAGACATTTACAACTGAAGGCAAAACGGATAGTATTGGCAAATATACCTTGAAAGTTGAAGGTGACCATGAAAATGATATTTGTGAGGTTACATTGGTGAACAGTCCAAAAGATGATTGCAAAGAAGTTGTTCCAGATATGGTTAATAACAGAGTTATTTGCAGTAAAAATGTAGGGATGCACAATGCTGTTCGTTTTGTGAACCCATTGTTCTACCAAAAGGACAAACCAATCGATGGTTGCGCAAAACTTGTTGAGGAGATGGAGCTTGTTGATCTCTTGATTCTTGAAAATGACAAAGAATAGAATTAAGAGACAACATATATTTATAGAGAGCTTTTGCATCATTCATCATTTATATATTAAGAAGAATATTAAATCTGTTATAATTTCTCCTTTTGATGTGTAACTCAACATGGAAAAATTAAAAAATTTCCATGATTTTCTAATGAGAAGATCAATAATAGCTTCTTAGAAATTTTTTGTGTTTGATCATCAAATCATTATCTATCTTCTTTTTTTCATTTCTCACTCATCGGAATAATACTTGATAAATACTTTTCTTTTTGTATGATAATTGATATGCACATATACAAAATAGTGTATATTTTTTATAAAAGAAAAATGTATGAAATATATTCAAACTTTGATCGAATTGTTGTAATGATACCAAACATTAAAAAGGATCTTTTGCTTCTGCACTATTTAATAATGTATTTTAAAGGTATATATATGTCTACGTGGGCATAAAAAATATTATATAATTATAAATAGTAATGCGTCCACGTGGGCACATACAGTGGTGCTGCTAGAATTTTCAATAAGAGGGTTTAAAATCCGTAGAAATAGACACATGAAGTAGTCAAAAAGCGGTCGATATCTACTATATATACATAAAAAAATTAATTCAATTATCATGTATACATAATATAATTTTTCGCCGAAGGAAATTCGGATGAACCCCCTTACTACAAGGTGGCTCCGGCCCTGAGCACATATATATCTTTTAAATATACTATTAAATAGTGTAAGAGGATAAAAGGTGTTCCATAAATTTTGGTATCGTAACAACAATTTCGGTCAAAGTTGAAATATTTTTTAGAACTTTTTCCCTTTTTCTTTTTAATGTTTAACTAGTGCATGTAATTTTTTGGGGCATTTTTTCAAGATCTTTTCCATATGGAGAATTGAACTCGAACCCCTCCATACCTAAACTCGTACTCCCCTCCCCTTTCCCCGACTAGTTTGTTTCTGTATATACTTATCATGTCATGATTAGAAAGTTAATTTCTCAGATAATTACTCAATGAATCAATAATTGAGTGATTATTTTGATAAATCACGATCATGCGAAATTAAGCCTTTTTGCACAAATATAGGTTTCTTTAACGTTGTTCCTCAATTGGATTAATTATTGTGTCAATAAATTCTCTTTCATTGAAGTTGTGCACACAAGTAGTATATTGAGAAACATATGGAGAGAACTAAAGTTCATACATATGAGAAAATCATTAGAATTACCATAAACGATAGATTTTCAAAAGAGAAATTTTTTAAAGTGTTTAAGATTTTTGTGCTCTAGTAAAAACTTAAATGTTGAAAGTATTGTATTAAAATCCTAGATCCAAGATACTAGCTTTATTTATTTTCATTAAGATCACGATAATTGAATATAAATGTATATTTGAATAATTACTTTTTGATTTAACAAAAAAGAATAATTAAAATTTTATCCGTAAATTTGAACACTTTTGTTTTTCAACATTTGAAGAACCATAATTCATTTATTTCTAAGCATGATAAATATGCACTTAAAATAAAAATAATAAAATATTAGCAAAAATATATAATTTTAATAAAATAAAATTACTATTTGATTAAAAAAATTAAAACATTTATGTTGATTATGATGATGGAGTAGTTTCTAGTAGCGGTGGCAGTAATAATTGATGTTAGTGACTATGAACTAATAATAGTGATGGTAATAATTGTAATATGGGGAATGGTGATATTATATTAGTTACTAACGTAATATTAATGATCGATAATAATTATGATAGTAAAGTTAATTGATATGATTAATAACGACATTGATAATCGTGACCATAAATCAATGCTAATGGTAATGGTGGATGTTTGTTTATGTAATAAGAAAATTGGATGTAATAGTGATGGTAAATGTGTGAAGATAATGAATAGGTCAAAGAACTATCATTTGAGGTATTACATAATTATGGTTCAATTCAATATATTTTATCTTTAGCGTAGCTTTCTAGTATTATTTATTGTTTATTTTGTTTTAAGACGAATAACTCTAATATATATGTAAAAAAATGTTAATTCGCTATATAATCAATGGTTCTTTTTGTAATTATCGTACACATCTCTATTTAATCATTTATATAAGAAAATTTCAATTAGTATTATTGAATGTTATCAAGTTGAAATAAATAATAGTCGTATAATTTATAAATATGATTTAAAAAGGATAAAATGTATATAAATATCATTTTTATCTTATTAAATAGAGACAAAAAATTTAGAATAAAAAAGTAAACAAAAAATATTTATGAAGATATAAGTTTGTAAAAAGTATAGGGTAGTACTTAAAATAAAATACTTCCTTTGTCTCAATTTATGTGTCTTTAGATTTCGAGATTCAAACAAATCTATTCTTTAACGGTAAATTTATCATATATATTTTAAATTGTTAATTATTATGATTTATAATACTTCTTACGTACGTAAATTTCATTTTTAAAAAATTGAAAATTCCACAAGCATATTTTCGATCAAATTTAAATTATTTAACTCTCGATAAATGAAAAATGATATACAAAGTGCATGGTTTACATTTTTTTTAATTGGCACCACTCCCCCACCATTACGTAAAAATTATAAAATACACCCCTAAAGATTCTGAACCAATCCTTTTCACCACATATATTTTAGTGATAGTGTGAGAAAGAGTTGTCAAATTCTCACAAAACTATTCTCCACTTGCTCCCCTTTCTCTCTCTAGAAAAGAAGAACCCTTAGCGTAAACTCTGCGAACCCCAAAAAGGCTTTCAATTCAATGGCTAACAGCAATCTTCCTCGAAGAATTATCAAGGTTTGCTCTTCCTTCATGTTGATCTTCTTATGTTTCACTCGATCCATATCGATTTCATACATAAAACTTTGATTTTTTAATCCATTGATGGTTTTGATCACTTCATTCGGTAGGGTTTATGATGATCTAACTTCGGTTTAGCTGATAATTTATTATTTTTGATCTTACAGGAAACTCAACGTCTTCTCAGCGAACCAGGTAAATCTTCTGGAATTTTTGTTTTTATTGTTCGTTTCGTATAGCCGTGTGGAATTTTGAGCTTCGTTTATGAGTTTTGAATGCTCTGGGATGTAATTTGTATTGTTGATTTCAGTATGTATGAGTGTTTTTTTTTAAAAATTCAAGTTTACAGTAAGTGTTGATGTATATTAGTTATGGTGGAAGTAAAGGTTTAAGAGGATCTAATGTTGATTTAACTGTGGTGCAGCGCCTGGGATAAGTGCGTCGCCGTCGGAAGACAATATGCGATACTTTAATGTCATGATACTTGGTCCAACACAGTCTCCTTATGAAGGTAATGAATGAGCTCAATTATAAGATTTGAGTAAGCAGGGAAATATGCTTGCAGCTTTTACTTGTTTTTGTTGATCGTCATATTGTTTGGTGCGAATTGACTCCTTTGTATTGGCTAAAGTTTGTCTTTGTTGCTAGTTTTTCTTTTGTTCTAGCATTTTACTTGTGCATTAACTGGCCCAAGTTGCTCTCCTTTTCCCTCTAATTTGTTCTATTCTCATTCTTTATATAGTTTTGGCACTTATCTACCTTTTTAGTTGCTGCATACTAAATGAAACAATCATGAAAACCGGCTAATTTTCTGAACTAATTAATCCTGCAGAATATGAAGTTAACTTGACTAGTTTATAGCAGTACTGATGGTGTGTTGGAACTGCATTTGGAAAATTTTAAGTAGTTACATATACTTATATTTGCAACTCCCGGAGTTTGGTTATATGAGCATGACCGTGTGCATGTTTGTTATAAATGTCTTAATGTTTGTTTGAATCCTCAGAAGCATAGCAGAAAGTTGTCTGCTCTTACTTTAAAATGTTGAGTATTGTTGTCTAGTAGAAAATGTTGCTATAATAGCTAGCATTCAGCTGCAAGACACCCATCAACTACCTTCTAATGTTATGCGATAATGCATGTGTGCATTCTTTTCTTTTGGCTCTTCTGATTTTCCTTCATTTTGTTGAATAATGATTTCGAGGATACCGCTACAGGTGCATTTTGAATAATATTTGTTTTGACCGCCGCACACTTTTTCCCCTCATTTTCTCCTTTTACCTAATCTCCTTGCCTTCTTTGTGTAGGAGGTGTCTTCAAGCTCGAACTATTTTTACCTGAAGAGTACCCAATGGCTGCTCCTAAGGTATGTACACACATTAAGGATTGGCAATTTTTCTGGCAATGGCTGTTTTAACAAAGTTCAGTTGATGTTCTTGATTTTTGGTTCTTGAAATGGTATCTCAGTACTTTGGAATGGATAAAGATTTATTTGTTTTTGACTGATATTTTCTGAAAGCAAATATCAAGATACAGTTTAAAATTTCTTGCAATCGATATTGCCTTATCTCTCCTGGTGGAGTGTTATATCTCAATTTGAATCTGCCTTTTCACTCATAGCCAGATGTCTATGTCTTTATGTCCGGCAATATGTTGCGACATTTTAACTTTGTGATGTATCATTATGGATTTGAAACTTCTTAGATGTTAAAACTCTGCTGCTTTCTTTTACACTGTTACTATCTTTTTTTTGGTCAATGAATAACATTTTCATTCAACAAAAATTATTCATACAAATCAGCAAGCTCTTTTTGGACTTAGAGCTAGCTCTCACAGAACCTTGCTATACAATTTAGCTAATTCAGGTAGTAACCTATCAACTGTGTAAAAGAAAACATTTAACTAGGATATCCTATTAGCTGCTCCAGATGAGGCTTCTACCCGTGGTGTCTTTGGCCTTCAATGTGCACCTGTATAACAATCTCCTTTAGTCCCCTTGCTGTGCTCGCCCTTGTGATAGTAAATCTTCTTTTGTTTCTTTCAGTCCAGATGTTGTAAATGGTTGCTGCAAAACAGAATCCCAAATTTCCAGCTCTTGGTCTACTATTCTTGATCCTATCTATCATCCATTTGACTTCCCAATCCCAGCTGCCTAGTTGTCTGTGATAACCTAACCAGTTTAGTGTTGCTGTCCATATATAAGAAGAATAAGGATAGGTCTAATAGAACAGGTGATCGAAATTCTTTATTTCAGCAATCTGTCCACAGTTGATAGTTTCCTCTGTAATGCCATCCACAAAATGAATTGGTGCCTTGGCAACAGACCTTTGACCTGTACCAAATGTTTCCATTCAACTGGAGGGTATTGAGGTCTAAGTATCACATAGTTGTTCTTGATGCTGGATTCAGGGTTCTTCCTTCCATCAATTTTCCAGGACATATTAGTATACTGCTCTTGCATCATATAACTTTCTTATAATCTAACATGCTTGCTTTGGGGTGGTCATAGTAGATAGGTTCTTATTCTTGATGTATAAAGTATGTACCCACTTTATCCACAGCTTGTCCTTCTTCTGTCCTAGTGCCATAACAGTTTAGATAGAGCTGCCTTGTTCTATATATGCCCATCAATCACACTCAGTCCCCCTGCTGCCTTTGGCATACAAACTTTTTTCCCATGCTACCAGTGCTTTCTTTGAACAATTGTCGCTACCAGTCTGGAGCAAGGTTCTGCACACAGTTGTCACCATTTTTGTTATCTTCTTTGGCAATAAAAAGATTTGTGCCCAATAAGTCTGCATCTTAAATAGGACACTCTTTATGAGTTGAAGTTTGCCACTATAAGTAAGGAATTTTGATGTCCAGCATTTCACCCTAGCTATCATTTTCTCTCAACTAGGGGTAAATACTGATGTACTAATAATATCTGTTATTTACTGCTGCCTAAGTGAATATGTTAGGTTAAATGTTTATGCAGTTTGTACTTTTTTCTTGACAAGGAAAAGAAGGTAAAAATCTATGCAGTTTGTATTGCAATTTGATCATGATATTTGTTAATAGATGCTCAAACCTGATGTGAGATGCATTGACAAAGAAGCTCATGACAGTTGAAAAACTAAGAGACAAGTGTATTAATCCTGTCATGTTTCACAACTTTGTACATGTTAAGGTTGCTTTTCTAGGAGTACTGGTTAGATGACTGTTTCTCCTACATTCTGCTTCCATTTATATGCAGTGTAGGGTTGTGAAAATATAGTACACTCGGGCTACGTAGATATTGGTTTTACTGGAACTATGAGTAATGCTGGAATAAAAGAATTACTTAAAGTCTGTTACTCTGTGGAAGTGACAATGTGCAAATACCTTTGGAACTTCATCTAGTAATTTGATTTAAACCCAACTATATAAATGATCAATTTGTTTTGTATTATTGACTTTTTTGAGAAAGGAAACTTTCTTTTTGTATTATTGACTAGTTTGAGCAGGACTCTGATTAGATTTTTCTTCTGGAAAATGATTTGATTGTCCATGATCAGGATATCAGCTATTGAAGGAAATTAAGATTAGGATAATTGTAGCTCTTGTTCTCATCGACTATTTTTTTTTTTTTTTTGCTGAACTGCTCTTTATGGTTGACATCTTTTAATTCTCTGTCTTGTCTAATCTCAAATTTATCTCACTTTCATGGTTAAGGTTTACTTGGACCGCTTTTGGCTACAGTTGTTTGTACCTTTGGTTTCAATTGAACTGATAAGTGAGATGCTTGTTTATGAACTTTGCAAACCCTATTTCATTTGGCTTACATGTATTGGCATAGCCTCTGTTACTTTTCTTGGAAACTAGGTTGCAGTTATGGTGCAGCTTTGTTTCAGTAATTAAACAGAATTATGATGAGATCTATTATTTGGGAGTACATTTTCCTACCAAAAGATTTAGAATCCTAGGGGCTGAGATGTATAGGACTAAGAAAACCCGGGTTGTGAGAGGATCTGTTTGTCAAACTTGGATTTGCTGCTGTAATTCTATGTGTTTTTTTTTAGATAATTCTATTAAATAATTTTCAAAAAAAAAAATCTCTGTTTTTTTTTTTCTTTTTTAGATAATTCTATCAAATATGAACTTACGACAGTGATTCATATGGACATGTGCCGTTTGAGGGTTTCTTGGATTTATTATGTTTAGTTGGTATTCAGACTTACAATCCATTGTATAATTGAATATAAAGGATGTCATGACCTTAATTCTGCCGTGCACAGTCCTTAAAATGCTAGGGTTCCCTACTTTATTTTTTTTAGATGCATGAAGATACTAAATCTGGATGTTAGATAAAATATTTCCACTTTTCCTGGGTGCTTTTCATGGTACGTTTTTAGATGTAGTACCTGGTGTTGCTTAGCTTTTGCTGGAAGCTTACTTTTCAAATGATTCTGGACTTCTTAAACATGACATATGTACCCTTCATCTTAATAATTGTAGATTATATATGCTTGTGCACACTTTTATTTTCTGTACGCATTTGACATGTTGTAAAGTTTTGCTATGCGTATAGTGTCTGTTAGTCATTGATCAATTTGCATCCCAACAGGTTCGATTCCTCACCAAAATCTACCATCCGAACATCGATAAGGTCCGTCTGTTGTCCTTGTCAAGTTTTTCATATCCATACATATAGATACAAGCCATAAAATACCTTGCTTATTTATGCCTTTTGATGTGAAGCTTGGAAGGATATGTCTTGATATTCTTAAAGACAAATGGAGTCCTGCTCTTCAGATCCGTACTGTACTTTTGAGGTATTAATAATTTATCATGCTTTGAAATATGTTTCTCATCTCTGTGTACATCAAAAGATGCAAGACTGATGAATACTACGAAAATGAGAACCAGACTAAGCTTTTAAGGTGTTAGAAGTTCAAAAACTTTACTACTGTTTCAGCATTCAAGCACTTTTGAGTGCTCCAAATCCAGATGATCCACTCTCTGAAAACATTGCCAAGCACTGGAAGTCAAATGAGGTCGAAGCTGTTGAAACGGGTAAGTTGTGTCCTGGTCTTCCAATTTAGAGCTGTAAATGTAAAGTAGAAAATGTTAATCTTATGCAAATCTGAATACGCATTCTTGTTCAATCCTTGATTTGACTTTCGTTTTTCTTCAATGATCCAGCTAAGGAGTGGACACGCCTATATGCTAGTGGTGCATGAAGATAAAACAACGAAATGTTCAAAATAACAAAAATCATGGAATGTAATCAATATTGACTGGCTTATCAATATGAACCCGGATAGCACCCTCCAAATTTGTATAATTGAACGTGACACCCTTTTGTTTTTTAATGTTCAGGAATGAACTTTGTTACAACAAAACTGGAAATGGTAAGGATTTTGTCACTGCAAAGAGTAGTAAATGATTCAGATCTGTGGGTTTGGAATTGAAAAGTACTGTTGCTGCACAGCTTCTACCAACCTCCATAGATTTGTTTCAGAAAATTGAATTTTCGAAGGGAAATCCTTTTGTTTGACCCTTTTTGTTCTCTCTTTTCCTCCCTATCCTGCATCGTTTGTTCCGGTTCTGTATGCTGCTTTTTCTCCTCTTTTCAGATAAATTATCCTTCATTCAACCTTTTTGTCCTGCCCTTCCCTATCTAAAGACCCCAAAACAATGTGAAACGACGATAATCAAACTGTAAATATGCTCTCATGGGCTTTTTTTGTCTGGTTGTATTGTCAAAGAACAAGTATGTTTACAAGGTCTACCATGACTAAAGTGGTTGCATTATCTATCGGTAGTTCCCCAAAATGCATCTTTGCCATATTATTCATATTAAGGTCCTTTTCAAGTGATTAGGTCCTTTGCAATTGTTATATTTTAAAAAAGTAGTTTGAATTAATTTGTTAAATTCCGAGATCAATAAAATGGAGTATTTTGATTAATAGGATAGATTATATAGCTTTAACGTAATTTGACGGATTAGACTATTGTCTAATTTCATTTATAGTCAAACTGAAGATTATTAATTGAGCATTTAAACATCTGATAAAATCATTTTTATTTAATCTTTGAAACTTCCTAGTTGCGTGTGTTTTGAAATGTTTCTCAATTACTTGAGCTGTAAAATCTCAAACATGTCGCAATTAAAGATCACATATTACATGTTTTAATGGCGATTAAAGTTACTAATTTGTGGGAATAATATATAGATATTGGAAACAACAACCGTTGCTTTTAATACTTGCCTTCGTGATAGCAGCAACAAAATTTGCTAATAATGCCAAATAACTGCGACTGGAAAAGGCAATAAATATATGTTTTCAAGACGATAAAAGTTGCTATTATTACAAATTTTTAGTAATGATTTATGTCGTTAAGCGGGACTGAAGTTGCCGCCGATAAATACTTTAGGGCGACAAATATAACTATTTCTGGCAAGTAAACTTGCCACAAACATTTCAATGGCGACAATTAAATCCTTTAGTGGTGACAGCAGCTTCCTTTTATGGGAACAATGATAACCTTTAGCGGCGACAAGAGTTGCCAATAAAAACCTATGGTGGCAACACTTTTTTATAATTTCAGCGGCGATAGCCACCAATAAAAAAACTTCTCGAAGCGGCATTTACAACCTTTAGCAGCGCTTCTTGTTGGCAATAACTACTTTTGGTGGTGATAGTCAGATATAACTTATAGCGGCAACTACAATTGCCACTAATGCAAACTTTTAATGGCAACGGCTAAAACCTTTTGAGGCGACTGAAGTTGCCAGTAATAATTACTTTTAGTAGCGAGACTTAAAACCTTTAGCGGCATTTGTTGTTGGTTGCAACAATAACAACTTTTAGTGGCGATAGACATAACTTATAGCGGCGACTATAGTTGCCGCTAAGAACTACTTTTAGTAGCGACAGTTGTAACCTTTAGCAGCGAATGCAGTTGTCATTAAAAATAACTTTAGAGGCGATACTTATAACTTTTAGCGTGACTGTAGTTGCCACCAATAACAACTTTTAGTGGCGACATGTATAACTTTTAGCGGCAATTATAGTTGCAACTAATAACTGCTTTTAGTGGCAGCAAATATAACTTATAGCGGCGACGGGCGACCAGGTTGCCACTTATAACTATTTTTAGTGGCGACAGATATAACGTATAGCATCAGCATCAACTATTGTTGACATTAATACTAACTTTTAGTGGCGACAGTTATAGCTATTGGCGACAATTGTAGTTGCTGCTAATAACAGCTTTAAGTGGTGACAGTTATAACTTATAGCGGCGACCATAGTTGACACTAATACACACCAGCGGCAGATGAAATTGTCACTAATAATTCCTTTTAGTGGCAATAAATATAACTTATAGCGGCAACTAAAGTTGCCATAAATACATCCTTTAGTCGCGACAGATAAAAATCTTAGTGGTGACTTGATTATTTTTGGTGGCGACAAGAAATACTTTTAGTGGCGACAGTATAATTAATAGCTGCGACTGTATTTAGGACTAACAATTACTTTTATTGGCAACAAATATAACTTATAGCAGTAACTAAAGTTGCCACTATAATACGAACTTTATTAGCGAGTTATAAGGCTGCCATAAAAGACGTCAACATACATTCTTTTAGTAGTGACTTATATATCTTTTAGCGGGGACAATAGTTGCCACTTCAGATTTTGGTTGCGACTAGTGCTATTTTACAATTAATACCAACTTTTAGTGGCTTTATAATTGATCTAATGGTTTCTGTTTGGTGGTGATTATTGGGGTCTATTTGATGAGCATTTGTAAAGTTTCATTATTATTTTATCGAGTTAAATTTATTAGAGAAATCATAGATTTGTTTTATAAGCATTTTCTATTGATTAAATCGAAAATCAGAACCGTTAAGAATAAAAATTGATAAGCTGAAAACCAATAAAAATATCTTATTCGTTTAGTTATTGAATTAGCGTATTGGTTGTCTTGTAGCTTATATTGTCTTTTTTCTTGTCTTAATGCTGCTTGTTCCACTTTTCCCCAATACATCCTTCAACAAATGTGGTGTACTTTTTTACCCCTAAAAAGAAAATTTATCCAAAATTGATTTATCCATCAACTTATTTTATCTAATTTAATACTTATAGTTGAATGTAAAATTGTGGTGTAGATGTTAATTTACGCAGAGAAGTGTATTAATAACTAATTTTTTTGTCTTAATTTATAGTAATTATTTTTTTTAATTTATCTTAAAAAGAATATTAATTTTTTATAATTAAGATCAATTTTAACGTTAAAATTCTTCTTTTTAATTTTAGAAAAAAAATTTCATAATCACACGAATATTTAAAACTCGATAAAGACGCTTAGGGAGGCAGACATGCTATTCTCTTAATTACAAAAAGAAAACAAATAAAATATCATAGGATACAAGGTGGAGGTATTAGGTATACGAGTAGTGATATTTATAAAATGAAAAAAAAAATATTAAAGCAAAAATAAATAAATAAATAAATAAATAGACTATAGTACATAAAATAATATTTTATAAGTTTAAAGAATATCACGTTTCCCCAGCCGAAAGGTATTTGTCATTTTCAGCCGCCCAAATATTTTTTAATAATATTTAAATACTTATTCAACTACCTTTTTGCATTTTAGTTCTTAATTATATAGGCACAAAATACTTTGTATTGGATCCTTTGAGCTAATTATTGAGATCAAAATTACCCCTACTCATATGTTTATATTGATTTCGAATTCGATTAATTTAAATTTTTATGAAATAATTTTATTTTGAAAAAATTTTAAAAAAAAGTTTATTTTTAAGATTTAATTAGAATATACTTATGAAGATAAGATAATTCCTTTTTTTAAGATATTCTTTTTCACTTGTCCTAGTTAAAACTTGTATGTAATATTTGTACAAAACATAAAAGGTCCGAAACTCTTTTCTTATCTAAAATTTCAGAATTACTCTATTCTCGAACCCTTTATTAAGCTCTATTTTGTTCGCATTTTCTCGTGTTTTGAAATGGAAAAAATTTCTTTATGTGTTGTCAACAGTCTTTCTTTGAAATTATTTGAATGGATCGATTCTTTCATCCTGTTTGGTTTTTCAACTTATCGTACATTTTCCTTGCCAAGAGCTCCCGATAATAATAGAGGAAGCAGCATGTATGTTGTGGCGAAGCAATTTTTTCTTTCACAATAGACCTAGATAATTATCCCTACCTTCTATACCTAACGAATTTACGTCCATCTCTAATTAGAGAATGACAAAATACTTACATAGGTTAACTCAATTTGTAAAAATTGAGGATTTTTATCTTAACCTTAAGTCACAAATTCAAACCTTACACTAATCAAACTGAACTTTAATATTTAAGTAGACAAGAATTAAAAAAAACGAGCTAATCAAGCTTTAATTTCACTACGTAATTAACTTTAAATATATTTTTCGTTATTTTAAAAAACTTCAAAAATATTTAGCATCACACTAAAATCTTTGATGATATATACACATTATAACTATCCATACCATGGACTCTAATTTATTGAAAAATTAAAATTTTATTTGTTCAAGATTTCGAATATTTGTTCAAAATCTCTTACAAAGTCAACAAAATTCGTATATTGTCATAGAAAATAGAAATATATAGACAAAAAAATGAGCTTACGACTGACAAAAGTCGGCGCAAAATATTGCACAATTTTCATTATTATTGGGAATGGGGACTCTTTTAAAAGTTGGCAAATTAAATGCTTACATGTGATTTTTTTATTTTATTTATTTTATTTTTGTACAAATGAAAAAAGATCAAATCTTAAAAGTATAACCCTCTAGAAGAGGGCAACTTTACTCAACCCATATACAAATAAAGACAACTTATTGACAACTAAAATGGGAATAAGTTTATCCCAAAACTTATCCAATTTTTCAAGTACATGGGATATGTTTCAGAGTCGAGATATTTTAAGATTAAGTTTGAGATTAAAAATTAACTTATTTTGAGAATAATTTGTATATCAAATTTGGTGATGTATCTTATTGGCAAACCAAAAGACTTATTAGAGCTCATTGTAACAATACAGATTTTATGTTATATTATAAGTTATTTATTTATCGTATTTTGGTAGAGAAATCAAAATATATTATCTTTATAGAAAATTTGATTGTATGGAGATTTTTTGTAATTTAGGTGTTCAAGCACATAAAAAACGAAATCGTTTGTTGCTTTTACCTTTCGTTAGAATTGAAACTTAAAATCAAAGTTTTCGAACTATTTCATTGACTACTAGGTCAATCTTATATGGAGTGAGGTAGGTTAAAGGGGATAATAGATTAAGGAGTGTGTATTTCATGTGAATAATAATAATAATAATAATATACAAGCACTACGACCTAATATTGTTCGTGAATAGAGTTATCTAATATCACGTATTCAAAATAACTTAGAATTATTTGATTTCCATACAAATAACTAATAAAAGACTCGATAAAATGATTGTTTATGCAAATTGATTCAAACGCCACGATATTTTTTTAAATGATGGAAATAGACAAACCATAGAAAGTGACAAGAGCAACAACCCCCCCTTAAGAGAGTAATTAATTCTATCAAAACCCTGACACTACACTTCTATTCACAAGACCTACCACGTCATTCCATTAAAATTTGTGTACTTGTGACAAGCTGGAAATTTAGAATCTTTACGTTAAATGACCATATTACCCCTACACCTTATGATTGAGAAGAAAAATGATATTATAACGATATACCGTCAAACCACTCTACAACAACGTTACATAATATAAGATGTTAAAAGGTAAAAAAAATGAGAAATTTTATTGATAGAATAGTTGAGCAAAGAAACATAGTATCAATAACATCATCATATTCATCCTTCTTTCACTAAACCATAAATAGATCCAACCCCCACCCCACCTTAAAACCCAAATAGGCCTCCTCCAATGGTTTTTGTATATATATAATCATATATATACATGTTTATGATCCTCATCCAAAGCCAGCCACTTGTTCATCTCTTTAAAATGGCCATAAAAATCAATTTTACAATGTTCACTATTTCTCCTCACAACTCAAGTTTATACTAGGGAAATGTAACCTAATTTTTTTAATTTTTTTTCATATAATAAGAAAAGTGATGTGAAAAGAGAGAGATTAATGTGGAGATGGGAAGAAGTAGGAACCAAGACAGCAATGAATGAATAAAATTAAAAGGGAAAAAAGGAGACTAAACTAATCCCTCTGAAGGTTGCTGGCATTTGGCTGCATTGGCTCCTTAATGAGATTTGATTATTATGTAGTAGTAGTAGTAGTAGCAGCTCAATTTTGTCATAGGTAAACGGCAAGAATACCGGGTGATTGGAATGATGAGAGAACACGAAGAAGCACGATGACATTGCAATCATGGCACTTAAATACTGTAATGCCTCACCGATGATTCTAACACCTCTTGACTTGGGCAGATCATCTCCTTCACGCGGCTTCCCTTTTTGTAAATCTTGAATGTTGGTACGATTCTAACATTCTCTGCATTAGCAATTGACGGGCTCTCTTCCACATCAACCTTCAACACAGAAGAGGAAATGAATACAAGGCATATAAAATAATCAGAAATCGCGGCAAGACAAGGCATTGCTAAAAGAAATTACCTTGAGAAAATTTATGGAAGGATACTTGGTGGTTAAAGTATCTAAGAAAGGGGATATCTGCTTGCATTGTAGGTTAGATGCTGCTTTGAAATGGACCACAGATGCACCTGCAATTTCCAATATGATAATTAATCTCTGAATTGCGGAAAATGACTAAGGAGGGTCAAGCTACAAGTGCAGGGGAAAACATACAAGGTGATGAAATCGCAGCTTGAAACTGCTCGAGACCAGAAACTAATTCCACCTCCCCACCAAATTTCATATTGTGAATGTCTTCTCCGCGTGATTTCTTTAATGCAACTTGAGCATGGAATAACGATTCAGCAACCTCGGTGTCATATGGAAGCGCTTTCCTCAAAACCTCATAATCTCTAACAGCTTCAGCCCATCTCTCAAGCTATAATTGATCAACAGTTAAAATTAATTTTACTCAACAACAGGAACAAGCAAGTGATAATATATTAATATTTTTCTAGGAACACACTGGCTAGAAAAGATTTTAATATGGCATGTTACCTTGGTATTTGAGGCAGCCCTTCGAAGAAGGGCTTTAGTGTAGTGTGGCTGGAAAGTGAGCGCTCGATTGCAGTCATCCACAGCTTTTTCCCACTGCCCGAGTTTATACCAGCAAGCTGCTCTATTACAATAGAGAACTGAATTTGACGAATCACGCCTGAGACCTTCCCCATAAGCAGCACATGCTTCAGTATACCTTTCGGATTTAAATAGATCATTGCCACGGGTACGAGCCCGTCCCACCGACCTTGTATTGTTGAGAAAAACTGATACTTCAATATTTCGAGGATCAATATGTCCAGCTCTCTCTACTGAACTGATTGCACTTTCAAACCTGCAAGTATCCATGATCCAACTTCTCTTACTCCCCCACAACCTTATAAAAACTTAGCAAATCATTCTATACTGACCTTCCCATAGCCAGGTCAATCTGAGCTTGAACAAAGAACACATATGCCTCTGAAAGCATCCCAAAAATTTTTGACTGTGGTGATCCAGTAGATTGTTCATGCTTCCGAGTAATTGATAAGCTCAACTCTGCATCCTCTACTTGATGTAGCTTCAAAAGAGCTTCTGCTCTACACGCAAATAGCTGTAAAATTCAATTTCAGTAATTCAGTATCAGCATTCAAACTTGCATGCATTATTTTCTTCCACATTTGGATCACTAGTATTGCTTTACCTGAGGAGACGCATCTGCTCCAGAAGCAATGGCTGCATTGACTTCTCTTAACGTGCGTGTCCAATCACCAACTCTTCGTGCGTCGGTGAATTTGCCAATATATTTTTCCACTGCTTGCAACTTCTGCAACTCAGCTTGATCTGGCTGATGCCCTTGGAAACAAATGTGACTTCTGGCTTTCTCAACCTGCCCGAAACTGCAAGAATTAGATTGCTTACATCACAATGCAAAATAAGCAAGGTGAATTTCAAGAACATAATTCAGATAAGGACGCGACACACATGATGCTGAAACAAGCATGTAACTGGGAATTCATGAAGAAAATTACGTGTTCGATAATACAAGGGTTAGTGGAAAAACTATCAACATCTAACTATAGGTACATTCATTGGAAAAGGAATAGAATTTAACTATTAAGCTGAAGTCCGATGGAAATAAAGATGACTAGAAACATACTTGGCCTGCTAACACCCATCGCATTAATGCAAACAAACGTCATCATAACACATAAAACTTGAACTAGGATGATGGTGCTAGCGATTACTAAAAATAATCAATAAACCACAAAGTAAGCCACTACAGCAATCACAATTAGATTGAACAATAACATAGTGTTTCCACCGCTAAGAACCAGGAAAAAAACAGTTTTGAGGGGTAAAACAACAGGAAAAATGGTGGAAAGATAACCCTTGAGATAAATGGGTTGTCCTGTGAAAAATGGGCAAACATAAGGAATAAGTAACAGTGAAAAATAAAGAAAAAATTGGGGAAACATAGGGAATAAGTAACAGTAATATGTCCAGGACAATCCAAAAGAGGCCAAACCATCAACTCCAGATCGGCTAAAACAACTAGATTTTTGGCAAACAAGAAGATGCATCCCCCTATGCACAAGTGAAGATCAAATCATCAAAGTTCATAAATTTTGTTCTTTTTATAGAGCAAATCACACACAGGAATCTATAAACTGTAGCATTAAACATGTCTAACCCACAAATTTAATCACACATTGCGAAGATTTATGCTAATCAACAAGCAAAACATTCATAAACATTATAAAGATTCAGACTTTATTCAACTTACCTAAGTAACAAAGATCCCAATCGATGGTGAGCTCTTACATACGATGGATCCAACCTAATGGCTTCTTCACACTCCCTCACCGCCTCCGGTAACCGCTTCAGACCGATCAGCGCAGCCGCCCGGTTACAATGGTAAGCAGCATTGCCTGGAGAAATAGCTATAGCTTTATCATACAGATTTAAAGCTTCAACAAAATAACCCTTTTTGTAATTCTCATTTCCTAATCTCTTCAACTCCTCTGGATCAGTATTCAACATTCCTCTTTTCATTGTGTCTCCACCCATTACCCCTCTCAAATTCGCCGTCTGTGTAGCACCGGTGTCAACCCCACCGACAGCACCGCCACCAGGTTTTACACCGGTACCTCCACGCATTATACTTCCGTGACCGTAATAACCCGTTCCAGAACCTAAAACGTCAGTCTTCGATGACTTACTAGCCATGCCGGTTTTCAAAATCTTCCCGGACGGACAGATGTTCCCGGTGGGAAGCACATTTAACGGAGGTGAATTCACAGCAATGCCACCACTGGAATAAGACCGCGCGTGACCTGGCTTAAACCCACGCGCCTTCGGTGAGCTCTCCACTGAACCTGAAAGCTCACCGGAGTGACTGGATTCGGACTTTTTCCGACCCAAATGAGATCCATTCCGACCCGATACCGATCCAGATCCAGATGAATTAGAACTGCTACTAGTAGTTGTTGTAGTAGTCGTAGTCGTAGTCGTCGTCGTAGTAGTAGTAGCGGTGAATCCACGCGGTCGATTCCGTAATGGAGAAACAGGTGAACCCAGATCGAGTTCTCGAAAATCGGGCTTGTTAATTTCAACTCCATTTCCATCTTCCGCGCAAGTCAATGAGTTCTTCAATCGATCAGTTACCCCATCAAGTCCTATTTCCGACATGGGTCTTCCAGATTCCGACATTTCCGAAACCCCTTTCAGTTCTTTGGCCGGAAAAAAAATGTGAAGTTGAATAGCTCCCAGAAAACCGATTGTTTCAGTATAATGAACTGAACCTCAACAATTGAAAGAAATCGTATGAAGAAGACATGTAAAAGAGAGAAAAAAATGGGGGAAAAGAAAGAGAGGAACAGAGATGGGGATCTCGTGATATATAAAAGGAAGAAGCAAAGAATGAATGCGAGCGTTGGGAAGAAAGAGAGAGAGAAAATGGAGTTCTTTTTTTCTTTATAGATACAAGATGAAGAAAGAGAAGTTGATTTATGTAGCCACTTTGTTCACTTTTACTTGTCGTATTTAGATAATTCGAAAAATGATTTCATAAAAATTTGAATTTGAGATCTCTTGATTAAGAAAAATTTAGATTATTACATCAATGAAATTATATCGTATTAACGATGAGATATTATTTTATATATAACGATCAAGTTAATGTGATTGCATTGTTTTTATCGTACCTCTTCGAAATAGTTTCATCTTATATTCTAATTTTCTTAATACTTTTATATATGTAACTTTTATCGATAGAGAACAAATATAATTTATTTAATTTTATTTATTTTGATATAATACGATAGATTATGAAATAATAAAAATAAGGAGGTTTTTGTTTGGGGTTGATGGGATGGTGCTTCACGAGACAACCTTGCCTTTGTCACTCTTGTTTTCCTCCATTTTATCTCCCTCATTTACTCTTCTCCTTGACCCCCTCATTTTCCTCCTCAATAATTTACTACTCCTTGTTTTTGTTTTGTTTATTTTTTTATATAATATATATATATATATATATCCTTATATGTTCATCTTTAAAAAAAATGATATTTATATTAAAATTTAATTAAAATTGTATTTTATACATTAGACAGAATTTTTTTAAAAGCTTGAATTTTCTAATATAAAGTAAGATTTTAAATCATTCAGTATTAATATTGAGATTTGATTAAATTGAAATTTATGAGATGAAGGATCTATCTTTGAGAGTTGTATTTTTATAAAGATTTTTTATGTTCTCAAATACTTTAAAAACGTATAGTTAATAAGAATAGAACAATCCAACTTCAACACTCTTTCTTCTTCTTTTATATTTTTTTGTTTTACTAGACTTTTTTCTTAATCATCACTTAAAGCGCGTTAACTCAACTAATCTAAATTCATATTAGGTAAGCATAAATATCTTTTTTATTTTAAAAAAATATTTTCTGAGGTTAAAATTAATAGCCGTAATATTTTAAAAGTAAAGAAAAAATCTTAAATTATTTTTTTGGATTATACTTTACTTTTAGCACACACTACACGTAATATAATAGCCGATCAAGATGATTGAGAAAGATTCGACGAATTAAAATGTTCACACTATAATAGTAGTAGCACAAAGATGGTAAGTCGAAGGGCGGTCATAACATTAGACTATTACATTCACTTATCTTTGCCATATATAATTTCAAATCATACTAAGGACAAAGAAGGAAAAAATATTATGTATATGTTGAATAGAATTATATTGCTCGATTTTAATAAATAAAGTGGAGTTGAAAACAATTAAACAAAATTAATATAATAAACTTATTTGTATAAAGCATTTACTGTCAAACCATATTAATATCAATACTATGATTGAGCGACCTCATGAGGTAAGATTAAAAATTGATTTACGGGTTCAATCATATAATTCAAAAAAAACGTATTTTGACTATCATATGTATCGACTTCTCACATCAAAGAATCTCACCCTTCTTAGCTCTCTTCTTCAACCAACTTCTCATACAAGAAAGTAAAGTACTATCATATATATCATCGTAGTTCGAGTTCTTTTTATCTCAACGTTATACATGAGATGATTTTTCAGTTATTTTAATTTAAACTAGTGTATCGATATATATGAAGTTTGTATCTTAAAATTTATAACTCATAAATTTTAAATTCTCAATAATGCCTCTAGGATGAGAATCTATGCATATTAATTATTTTAAAAGTGATAAAAGTACGTGTATATATATGTGCAAACATATAATATGCATTATTGGTATGATAGTAAATCTTACCATAAGAAATGTTACAGGCTTTTTCTTTAATGGTCCAACTGTAACTATATTGTACCATTGTGGGCACAAACATAACATCATGCATGTACTTCTTTTATCCTATGTTTGGATTTACCTCTAATTAATTAACTTCAACTTCTTCTTCTTCTTTTTTTTTTAAAAAAAAAGAATTTTCATGGTCTTATCCATCTATCGAGCCTTGGCATTTCGAATCCCGTTGAATCCATTTCAACACCAACAAATATTTAACTAAACACTCTATTTTGTGCTCAGAGAAATCCATTCAAGGAATTTTCCAATTTGAAAAAGTTTTGCACAATGTTATTTTAGTTAACAATTTTTATTTGGTGTTTGATACACGTTTTAAATAAGAGGAGCAGTGCTTTCTATTAAGGATGTTGTGTAGTAGATGGAGTTACTGTTTAATTGATCAGAGATCACGAGTTCAATCGATTGGATATGAATAGCACATTTCTATATATACTCAAACACACCTTAACCTAAGCATGGGTAAATAAATTATTCTATTAGTTATCTTTTAGTATCTAACAATTTGTGTATTATATTATATAAGAGTTAGGACGAGTGTCTTTTGTATTTTGTTGAATTACATATGAATATTTTTCTGATAATGTTTATTTATTTTACTTACCAAACATTAAAAAGTAGGTAAGAAATTAATTTATTTCGCAAGAAAACACATTATTCAGAAACATCTTTTATTATACATGAATAAAATTGGACAGGATTATTACCCATATGGATCAATCCAAATTCATGTCTAGAAAAATTATTTATATAATTATGTCATGTGTATTTGTACATGTAATATTATAATCAATAAAAGGGAAGACACAATTATTGAATTTTTTTTTAATAAAAAGTTGTATTACTTCATACTATTAAACTAAGTGAAACTAATTTAATGATTCTGCAAGTATTTGATTAAATTCTTCAGTCAAGAACACACCCTAAGTAACAAAATTGTCAATCACATAAACTTTATAGTTGATGAAACAGTGAATTATATAATGATTTAATTCCCTTTGCAATTCAACTTTTTTTTTTTCTAAACATCAAATTTTACACCAAATTTAATGTTTAGTATTATTTTTTGTGTAATCAGCTTTAATCTACTGCATCAAATTTTACATCAAAGGAATATATTTTTTTCTTCATTATTATATTATTATATTTTTTTAATTTTATAAAATAAATTCTTCCTAAAACATTCACCATATATAATTCCTAGTGAATGTCAATTACTAATTCGTTGAATGATTTTTATCTTCGGTTATTTTTGTATATTATATTAGTCGTTAAAATTTATATGTTTGCATTTTTTATTTTTATGAAGGTTAATTTAGTTCTATCCAATTATAATTTATAGTAGAATTAACATATATTTATCTTAAATTTTTTTATATATATATAAAAATTAATTTATAAAAAGCTAAATATAATATCTAAAATTAATATTATAAAAATATTACATAAGAAATAATTAAATACACAAGAAATTTAATTAAAACATATAATTTATATAATGTTAAATTAATTTTTTGTATAATGAAATAATATTATTAAAAAAAGTGATTTGATGTGATAAATAATGTTACACCTAGTCAAATTTGACATAAAAATTAGTACAAATTGAAGCTCAAAATACCAAACTTTACACTAAATTTAGATTTCGAAGTAAAATTTAATTTTGAGTTAAAAATTGTCTTAATCATAAAGGACTGATACTTTTTATAGCTTGACATCTTATATTCAACAAATAAAACATAATCTATTAGACAAACAATTATGACATCAATCTATTGACATGATATTAATTACTAATGTTTTAAAGATTACGCATTAATAAAGCATCTCTACATCATATCATAGGGTCCATATTTTTAAAAAGAAAATATATTATATATTTCCAAAAAAAATTAAAAGAAAGAACAAAAAAACTGAATTTGCTATGTAATTTGGAGACAATGAGTCCGTTAATTTATGTTGTTAACAGAAACCTAACCAAGACTTTTGATTTTCACTTGGACCCACATATTTCTTCCGTCTTAAATTATTTATCGCAATTATAATATTTATCTGAATTATTTTTATCATTTTAGAAGTTCACGACAAAAATCTAAACGGATAAGTCACAAGTATCCTAGATTATGATCGAAATCTCAGACATACATCTTAATCAAAATAAGGTCCTATCACCCCTGAATGATATTTTTTTACACCTTCTATCTTACATGGCATACTCTGTGACTCCACACAATTGAGGCGTGTGGGGATATTTGAATGTCACGTAAGTTATAAAGGTGCACTAAATTACAAAAAAAAATGAATTAGGGGGTAATAAAACCTTAATTCAGTAAAAATATGTCTCTGAAATTTCGATACTTGAGCATTTTTCTAAATCTAAATGAGGATAAAATAGTCCCAATCTTTTTAAGTCTATATATTTTAAAGAACGTGTAAAAGAGAAATTCTAAATAATTTGGGAAACAAGAATATTATATTTTCCTTCTTCAATTATCATTTTTTTCAAAATCTTTTTAAATTTAGTGTTGTTACTACTTTATTCATTGGTGGTATAGAAAAAAATATACAATAGGATTACTTATAAGATAATTTCTTAAATTAACATAAAATATTAATTATATTAATCATTATTAGTTTACATTATCGAATTATCTAAATTAATGTATAAATATTCTCTTTTATTCAATTTCTTATTCTCACTTTCTCATGGAAGCCAAGGAATTGGGTATCTAAATTAATGTATAAATATTTTCTTTTATTCAATTTCTTATTCTCACTTTCTCATGGAAGCCAAGGAATTGGGATGGCCATTCAAATTACCAAGATGCCCTTTTAAGTCGCACATAATTTCATTGTTAACCTTCATTACAATCAATGATTAATGCGGAGAGTGTCGGGATTTAAGATTTGAACTTTAGATGTAGATTTTTATGATTACAACGTAGAGAAATCGTTCCCTTAGCAATATAATGAAGCTGAGATAGTAAATCAATTACGTTATTAAGATTCTCAAAACTAACTAAATTCAGATTTTATTATTTGTAGATTTTTAATAAATATTTGTACGTATTATGATTTTTTTAACCGAATTCTTTATATCTATTACGATTTTTCAATATAAACTAAAAAAGATTGTCCATTAAACTTATAACATACACATGGTAAATGCTAGTTAGAACTTGATTAAACGATTAAATCATCATTTTTATTGTTATTAAAAATACACAACCCTCTTCTCGATATAAAAAAAATGTAGGAAAAATCTCAAAAATACACGTCACCTTTTCAATCTCACTTTGTATCCAACTTTTGACCAACTTTGGTTCAATGAGCTAGCCAAGTTTTTATGACCACAAATTAACGGTGGAAAAGTTCCACTATAGTTACAAAATTCATCATTTGAAAACATTAAAAAAATAATATTAAAACCAAAAAGAAAAAAAAATACAATTAAGAGGACAAAATCTTAATAAAAATAAAGATTTTTTTCAAAATAATTAACTTATGTCAACTTCCTAACTAAAACTGTAATTTTGTCCACTATAATTGTGTCATTTTTCTAAAAACATATATTATATTAAAGTTGTTATATATTTAATAACTCGATTAATTAAAAATAATAAAATTATATCATTAATAAATATTTCTCTTCTATAATTGTGTAATTTTTTTTAAAAAAAACTATTGTAACATATATTATATTGAATCAGATACACATTTAATCACTGTATCAAAAATAATACGATAATATCATGAACAAAATTATGTAATTGACAATTTTGTGTGATTTGTAAACAAAATTTAAAAATTTTATACTCGAATTCGTATCGAAAATAAAAAGGGAAAGTAATTATGACTTTATATTATAAAATAAAAAAAGTTATTCCACGTGGCCAGTTATGAGCTCGAGAGAGTGACGTGGAAATGTCCACGTCAAATATGTCTAGTCAAATCCTTTTAACTTGGCATTTACGTGAAATCCACATTTAAACAAGGGCAATATAGTAAAGTTTTCGATATTAGTAGCTGGCCATGTGCTGGATAGTTTATTTTTGCCAGCTGGCCCCATACAGGAAAAATGAATTTCTTAGGTGTTTACAGTGTCATCCAGCTAAGCAGATAATGCGAAAAAACGACACCGTTTTTTACGTCTCTCGATATTCGATATTTCATTTAACCGAAAAAACTCTCTAATACAAATTATTATGAGTGTTTGATCGTATTAATCTTACTAAGAAAGTACAAAATCTGAAGAAGTAAGTTGAAGCAGGTTCAATATCTACTATACAATACGTAAAAAAATATTTTTTTATCATTTTTCTAAAAATACTTTTGATTGTTATTACTTCCTTTCATTATTTTTTTTAAAAAAAATTAATTTAATCTTAAATTATTGTCTAAAAACAAATAAATTTGTACTTTGGTACTATATATAGAGGATAAAAATTCCAGTTATTTGATGGAGGCGTAACGTTAAAGGCTAACAATTGAGACAGCAGGAAGTGACAGAGGCGTGGAATGATGACCTGGCAATCTTCTTAATCCATGCCATGTCATTAATAAGTAAATATATCGAGATATTAGTTAATTTCGAGATTATTTGTATTATCTCATATTGAATGTGAAATAAAATAATTATATAGAATATCGTTATTTATCTTATCACTCATATCAAAGGATCTCTAAGACAGATGAATTAATCTAAAGCGCTTGTTTCGGTCTGCTCATCAAAAATAGTTCATAAACATTAATTGTTGATGATTATAGTGAGGTAGTGAAAATAGAAACAAATATATTGAAACATATAACAATTTGTTATTCTATAAAAAAAAAATATAATTTGAAGATTACATAAAATTGTTGAATTAAAATTGTAAAATACATGATCGAATCAATCAAAAAAAATTAATTTATAATCTATAAAATCAGATGTTTAAGTGATTCGTTTATAAGTTTAGCCAAATATCGTTAACGAGTATTATTATATTAAAACTTTTATAATTTTGGATGTGATATAATATTTTTTTTAAAAATATATACCAATTTTTATTTAATATGTGACGTGGAAGTAAAAGAAAAGGTGATCACATGGTGAAGAACTTTACAAGCAAAGAAATAGAAGTGTGTGATTTGGCAACAAGGTGGCCATGTGTACCCCATGCTGCTTTTGGGCCACATGGTCCTGAGGTGGCTTACAGCTGGAATTATGCCAACGTGGCATCTTCGATCGATCAATGGAATAAGAAATAATAATTTTGAAATTATTAACTTATATCGTAATCGTAAGACTATTCTAGCCCATATTGAAAGCGAGATGATATTTCTGACATAAAATACTATAATGATAAATATCTTTTCTTTAAAACTTTTTTCGCAATGATGAAAAAATTAACAAGTATTAGAATTAATTTATTTCTTGATCCTATTTTTAGAATTGTATAAATACTAGTTTAGAAAATTTATGATTTTCTCTTTTGTGACATTGGATTTTCAATAATAATGATTTATATCATCTAATATATACATCAAACACATGTTCTATATTATATCATGCTTATCCCATTATAATTAGATTAAACAAAAAACGTATGAAAATATTGTTTTTTTTTTTCTATTTGGTATTGAATATTAATATTTGAGTCTCGATAAAATTTGAAATATGTTTTATAGGGCTTAATTGGATAGTTTTTTCAATATTATTTAGTTTATATTTAGAGTTCGAACATAAGACTTCTGATTACCATATTATAAGTGGTAAATGACTCTTTGCTCTTTTTTTTTTTTCATAATGAAATTTATATCATTAAACAATCTTTTACTGTATTCATGTTTTTTCAATTTAAATTTTATTGGTGGAGATTAAAATTCACTTTACCCATTCAACCATTTTTGTTCTGCTTTTGGAAATTAATTTGCATGTTTAGCCTAATTAAGTCAAAATGTGACTTAAGTTACAAGCAATTAAGATATTGTTGTCGTTTAATTACAATTAGTATATGATTTTTTGCTTAATTTTTTTGCATTCATCAGAATAATAACTCTTTGGTTAATTGAATAACGACATTATTTGAATGCTAATTTTTCAAACAATAATTGTAATGTGTTCCCTAATTTAAGAGGCCGTCATGCAAAGGAACAAAATTAATTACCCTAATTATGATATAACAAAAACGGCAGGCGCTTTATAAAAAAAAATATTATTTCTTTATTTTTATTTAATACATATATTAAAAAATAATCATTTTGGTACATTTGCTTCTTAAAGCCAAAAGAAAATAATATAGTATTCACTCGATTTAAAAAATACTTGACATGTTTCGTTTTTTGAAAGTTAAAAATAAGGTCATGATCACGAGAAAAATAACTGTAATCGCGATGAGTTATTTTATTTATTTATGTTGTATAGTGATGCAAGGAAGCAGGCTTACTATTTTTAAAATATGTTTAAGGTGGTGATTTTTAGTTTAGCATATTTTTTATTTTTATAAAGGTCGAAAACTAGGTCAAAATTAGAAAGAAAGCTACGTTTAACCAAATATGTATAAATTAGTTATTGTATTATTGTTAGAAAAGAGCCTACTCAATGTGAATATAAATATTAATTAGTTAGCTTACGTTAATTATATGAATTAATTAAGGCGTCATTTTGTTCATTGTTTGCTTGTAATTTACACTTGGCATCATATTAATTATTTATGTTTTTATTTTTTATAAATTAAAAAAAAAAAAGGAATAAAATTCTTGCCATGATGGGGACCAAAATTAATCCAAGATCAGGTGAATCTTTATGATTTTATATACTCCTATTTTTAAATCGTTTCATTAATGCCTCATTTATTGATGTGATGAAATAATTACTCAATTCGAATAAACTTTTATCCTTTTTTGTTATTTATTATAGAATCGAGTAATTATGATTTCAAATTTATCTGAATCAGTGTTTTTAAAAATATTTTCAAGCCAGAGTAATAGGTCGTAAGTATTAAAATTAAAGGCGTAGAGTTAATATTTTTTTATTTATCATATTCTTTATTATTATTAGTGTAATTAAATTTATATTTTTTTTCGTGTTCTAGTGATTTTCCCCCTTAAAACGTATAAATGAACTAAAAATGACATTGCTCTTATTTATAAACAACTGATCCTAATTGAAGACTAATTAATTATTAATCGTCCTTAATGACCATGCTTAAGCACTAGGTAATTAATTAAGCCACGTGTAATCAACTAATCGTCATGTTTAGCCTCAACTGATGATTAATTTTTTCAAAGAAGCACGATGATAAAATACGTATATCCCTCTTATCGTAGCAGGTAATTATGAAGATATTTTAATTAATTATACATGAAGTTGTTGTATACTTTGTTACGTATTTGAAAAAAAAAAAGAAGTGGAATTCTCTCACATCGGTGGTTGATAGCTATCGTGCATCGATAGTTTTCTACTTTATTCATTTAATTACGAATATTTTTGTATAATATTAAAATTTAATTTGATTTGAATTAAATGAATAAGTATCTCTTCAATCTATGTCCGAAATCTCATAGACACACTTATACTATACTAAGGTCTATCTAATTACCCCCTTGATTTATTTTATAAGTAATTTTCTACTCCTTTTCGACCTACGTGACACTATCTTGTGGGCTCAACGCTAGTTGATTTTCTTTTCCAAGCTAGTGTCACGTAGGATGAAAATTAAAGGGATAGGAAATTATTAATAAAATAAGTTCAACGATAATAAAACTTTAGTATAGTATAAATGTATATCTGAGATTTCGGGCACAAATCAAAAAGTGGTATTTGCATTATTGTTGATAGTTTGTTACATATTTGAGGGAAGAAGTGAAATTCTATAAATAACAATATTTTCGCGATATAAAGAATATCTTTCTTTTTTAAAAAATGTCATTTTTTCACACCTCAAATCTTCTTTATTTTGATTTTCAAATTATCTATTTATCTTAAAAACAAGTTGAATTTATGATCGCTATTTAAAATCTTTGTGAAATGTTGAATTTTGGCCATTGAACTGAGATTCCTATATATAAATTGAACTATATATTATAAGAATATTACCTTAATATATATATAATCTTTATGTTAGATGAAACAACGACCAAAAACATAATATAAAGTATTGACGTAAATTAAAAAAAGTTTTAAAGTCATGTCATTTTTGTTACCTAAAGGTGATGTATAAAAGGCTGAATTTTACAGCCTGTGAATCAAATCATTTTTCTACTTTATCCACGTCAAATTAATAATTATAATATGTTGAGTATAATTGATCACTTCTTTACTATTATTTATATACACTAATTATTTAGGATTACAAAAATAATTAAAAAAAAATGCTAACGAATCTGATTCTTTCTATTTAGTCAATATATGTTACAAGTTAAATACATTGATAATTTTGCCAACAAAAATCATTCGAATGTTCAAACTATGACATATTTCGATCACATTAAACACATAATAACATGTTTGAATTAGTCACTTTAATTCTCAAAATTTTAATGAGCTTATGCGTAGATTCTCAATCATTCATTACGTAGAATCACAGAGACGTTAATCACTTAAAATAGCTCATTTATTATAATTGATTATATATCTTATATCCTCAATATATAAGCAGTAAAATCATCAGGCGAGAAGATACATTTTATGTGATTGAGTGCAACGCATGCATGAACTTTTCCGAAATATGATCCTGTGGTATGTATTACAAATACTCTATTATTCAATTAACATAGATTATAATTTAACTATTTAAATAAATTTTACTAACAAATTTAAGAAAGGAATAAAGAATACTTATTATTGGTAAAGACAATATGTAACTCTTAAAATTAATTGGAGTGTACTTAAATTGATCTGAATATAACGATTATTAAAAAAAAAACATACTCTATGTAAGAAGAAAAAGAGGAATTAATAATAGGGAGTAGAGTAGCTTTATTAGACAGTAAATAAAATAAAATAAATATACGTGAAAGTTACAAAAAGTTTGATATAACAAACTGTACCTATATTTGTAGACATAATTTAAAATCACCTACTTAAATTCCCCACAAAACTATTGGTTCATCAATATTAAATTCCCTAATCAGCTTTTTTTGGAACCCTTAATTATGTTTAGCCCACAGATTTAGAACCTAACTAACTACCAAAACCTCCTTAATCAATAGGTTGATTAACGATTAATTTATGAAAAAAAAGACTTAGGGAGCATTTTGAGGTCGATCGCATATGGTTTACCTAGTGTAGTTTACATTTCTCGTTTGGTTTATAGGTTATTATATAGTGAGAGATTTATCTAATGCGTGCAAAAATACTCATCCGAAGGACAGAGATTGTGACAAGTTTATATTAACAGTGAGTTTTCCTGAAATTTTCGTAAAGTATTTATTTAGCTGTAAACCATTTCATTAATGATAAGATTAAAAAAAATTAAAATATTTTAATTATAGAAAGATGATAGTATCTTTTATGAGAGATCAAAGAAGAATATGTGTTACGTAAATTAGGCCAAAATTAGTAGTATAAACTAATAGCGGATCTAACATTTTGATTATGAATTCAACCGAATTTGATAGCTTTTAACAAAAAATTGTATCGTTATGTCAAAAAATTTAAAATTTATATATTCAAAATTTAAGTTTCATAACATATATCTTTGTAATTTTCCATCTAATGTTAGGTATTTATATTGAAATTCAATTAAACTAAAATTCATGACAAAAAATATCATATTTAAAAAATAAAATACTTTCTAATAAAAATGATTTCATATTCAGAAGGATTCGAACTCGAAACGAACATTATTAGAGTGGAAAGGTATATAGACATGATTTGATAATTCCAAAATCTGAGGTGCCATGTGATTGACATATGGAAAGGAGAAGTGAGAACTAAACTAAAGAATGTATTGATTTTGGCAAAATCTCAGAGTGTGGAAAAAAGAAATGGATATTTTAATTTTTTTTGCATATTTTATTTAATTAGTAAGTTCCTTTTGGAGTTTTTTTAATTTTATTTATTGCAAAGATAGCCAATAATAATCATTAGATCTAGCAAAACACACCATGTTCTACCCTCACATGAAAGAAATATATTATAATATGACTATCATTTAAATAATGGCCATTTTTATAGTTTCAAGTTTATTAAACTTAATTTAACCAAAAAAGTTTGAACTTAATTTAGTCTAAAAGATGGAAATTTGTAGTCAATATTTTTTTCCTTAAATAAATAAATGTGTTTTTATTTTAGTGTATGTCCAATTTATTTTTAAAAAAATGTATTTCAATGTACCCAAAAGAAAATGTAAGAATGACTATATTTTTTATTATTACTGATTAAAAAAATATACGTTTTTATGTTATACAAAATATTTTAATTTATTTATATCTTTTGTTATTGATTAGAGATTATAAATGTTACAATGCTGATTTAAGTTTATTTCACTTAATTTGGAGTATAAGGATCAAACTAATTAATGTTTGATCTAACTTAAATTTAAGATTTATAATTCTTTTTTTTTAAAAAATAATTTAAAGTAGGTACATTGAATTATAAGTCAATCACAATAGTTAAGTAATTCGACATATTTAGAAAAGTAACTATGATTAAAGAAAATATTCATTAACCTTCTAATAATAATGAAAATTCGTTTGATCATGAATATTTTTCATTTTATTTCAGTATATTATCCAAAAGTTGTTTAGACATAGAATTAGTATAGTTTTAAGTTAACTTCTTAAAGTTATTTTTTATAATTGTCAGTTGAAATCATTTATATAAATTCAAAAACAACCACGATTTTTATTTATGTCCAAACATAACATTAATTTTTAAATATTATATTGAATTTTATTTTCGAAAAATACTTTTTCTAGACTAAATATGATTTTCTACCTTCAAACTTCCACTAAAATAAACAAATTAAAACGAAAATAATAACAACTAACTACTCACCCCCCCCCCCTCCCCCCCCAAAAAAAAAAAAAACCATAGATTATTAATTTCTCTTTATGGAATATGGAATTATGGATTTCATGTAGAAAAATGGGACTTGTTAATTTGTGGTATTTTTCTTTTCAGAAAAAGCTTGTGCCTTTCTTAGCTTACATACATATTCTCAACTTTCCCTTTCTTTTTTCTCAAACATTATCCTAAATTCCAAAAAAATAATTACACAATATTAATGTAATTTAATCTATGGTACATTATATGTTAGATTTTTAGTTAATCTTACTCTTATGTTTCTATTTTAGTTTGATTGATAAAAAAAATTTAATAAATATATTATATAATCATACACTTCAACACGATATCAAAACAAACAGAAGTCTTGAGATCCAATCTTACTATCATACATATAAATTTTAAAAAATATTCTACGTACTTGACTCATAAAAAAGAACTTATCAAAAATATCATTAACTAAATGAGATGATCACATAGTTCGATTGCTGACACGTATAACTTAGACATAATAGACAGAAGTCTTCATATCCAATCTCACTACCATACATCAAAATTTTTTTGAAAAAATTTACGTACTTGACTCATAAAAAAGAACGTATCAAAAATATCATTAACTAAATGAGATGATCACATAATTCGATCGTTGACGTGTATAACTTAGACACATCTCCAATACTCAAAACAAGAAGAGGATAAGAAAAATTTCTACATACTTAACCATAAAAAGGAACATATCAAAAATATTATTAACTAAATAAGATGATTACATAATTCGATCATTGACATGTATAACTTAGACACATCTCCAACACTCAAAACAAGAAAAGAATAAGAAAAATTTCTACATACTTAACCATAAAAAAGAACATATCAAAAATATTATTAACTAAATAAGATAATTACATAATTCGATCATTAATTTGTATAACTTAGACATATCTCCAATACTCAAAACAAGAAAAGGATAAGAAAAATTGTGATAGGTATTCTTATCATAACCAAAAACTCCCATACTGAATAACAAGAATCTAACTATGCTATGTTTGACTGAATTTATTTTAAAAAAAAAATTCTCTTTTTTTTTTCTTTTCCCAAGAAACTGAAATGCCACGTGATTTAAGAACCAGAAAGACAAAAGGTTGATCCAATTTAGGATGTCTTTTAACCTTAAAATAATTAGAAAAAATAAAAATAAAACTAAAGTAAAAAACAAAAAAAAGAGAAATGAAAGGACTAAAGAGAGTACATTTTTTTTTTCTTCACAAAGTTCAAGGGAGAAAAAACTACAGACAATATAATGATCATCATCAGTTTTCACACTTTCCTCTAAGAAAAGTAGCAATTTTCTCGATTTTATTTTAATTATCGTTTTAATTTTTTTGATAAAATTGAGTTTGATAATTAGTTTTTTTAAGTAAATTATGTAATTTTTAATTTATAAGTTAGAAATCAGTATTAATATATAAATAAGTTATGAGAAAATCTAACAGATACATGTATAACTGATATATGAATAACGAATTCTTATAAAACTAATACGTGCTAAAATGATACGTAAAGTCTATTATGAGTAATTTAACATTATTAATATATGCATAACTCTTATATATTAGCTATCAACGACTTCTTAATATAATACTCTCCTGGTATACTTTTATTTGTCATGTTGCGCTTTTTGAAAGTTATTTTGACTCATTTTTTAAGTTAAATTAGATTAAGTTAATTTCATATTTTTTTTAAAAAAAATTTAGATATTCAAAAACTATATGAAAAATACTATAAGTTGTAATTTCTTTGCGTATTAATATGATATAAATATACATCGTAAAATATTAATCAAAATTCTTATAATTTGATTCTGAAAAAGAAAATTATGACAATTAATTATGGATAGAGAGAGTATATGCGATCGCTCTTATTAGAAAGTGTATTTATCGAATGAAACTTTTGCAAGCAAATCTTAATTAATGAGGATTCAAAACGAATACCAAAAAAATAAAAGAACTAAAAGAAAATGAGTTATTTTTTGAGAGAAGATTTAGTTATGAATATTGTTTTTTTCTTAAATTAATACTTCGATCTCTATGAATTACTATATTAACATATATTCCCATAAGTTAATTAACAACTTTTTTTTTTTTAAAAAAAATTAACACTTTCAACCTTATATTCATTACTACAAAATCATAACAAGTCTAATTTCTTCTTTATACAAATATTAAGTTAATTTAAAA
Organism: Solanum chilense; assembly: GCA_032847665.1. Lineage (NCBI taxonomy): Eukaryota > Viridiplantae > Streptophyta > Magnoliopsida > Solanales > Solanaceae > Solanum > Solanum chilense. The sequence continues at coordinate 71,166,950 of CM064969.1, forward strand.
CTAACAAGAAGTAAATTTTTTTTTTATATATACTAAACAAATCTGAATTCTCCAATTATAATTAAAGAAGTATATAATATACTAATAAAATAGTACTAATAACTATAGAAGCTAGCCTATGCTAGTATATATTCTTCTGACTTCTGTTTCCTTTGCCAGATTTAATTTATTTAAATCTAATAAAAAATCACAAAGATAAAACATTTCAAAAAATTAAAAAATTAAAACCATTGTGTAGTAATTATCCCAATTGTCTCTTCATGGGGTTCATTGGATTCCTCTTAAATTCACACAAAAAATATTTTTTAAAAAATAAAAGGGGTGGTTGAGAATTTATTATTATTATTGTTTTGGGGGGTGGGGGTGGGGGGTGGGGTGGGGTGGAGGGGGGGGTATGGGCATGATCAGAAATTCAGAGTAATTTAAGTTATTCAAGAAAATGGAGTTCTCCTCATGTTTGGGTTGTGAACATTTTTTGTCATCAAGTGTATTTTTGGTTACTATTCTTCACTACCTATTGGACACTATGGTCCAATTTACTACTATTTATTTTTATAATTTGAAATTTGTGTATATATATTTATATTTAATGTGAATCTTTATTGTTCAGAGAAGATGCCTCTGCCATTACATTTTGTTGGATTTTGAGTTAATTTTTTCTTTTTTTTGGAGAAAAAGATGATAGCATAAAATAATAATTGTATTGTACATCAAAGGACATAAATTGGGATGTCAGAAATGCTTAGCCAAAGATTAGACTTTGGATGTGTTTGGCATGAAAAATATTTTCTAAAAAATAAAATGAGTAGATTTTTGTGTTCGTTACGTAAATAAAAAGTATTATTTCAATGTTATTTGTATTTAATCTAGACAAATTATATGAAAACGCCTTAGATAGTTTAAGAAACTTTTTTTTTCTATAGAAAATTTCAAAAATCTTGACCAACCAAATATGAAAAAATCGATACAGAACACACTTAATCTCAACTCAAAATATATCCTTTAAAACAATTCATAATATGTTTTACACCGAACTTAAATGCAAAATTAAAGATGCGTGATTTCAATCAAATTCCTTTCGATGAAAAATTGAGCCTAGTATACAAATAAAAAATTACTCTCGTATATTTATTTTTTTATATTCTGAATTTTTTTAGTGAAATCTTAGTTCCACCGCTAATTATTCCAACCTAATAAATAAAAGTATATATATTTTTATATAAACACTAAACTAAATTACTTAATTACATATATTTCCTTATTTTATCACTAATTTATAATACAATAATAGTATAATTTATTGCTAATTTAAGAGGAATATATTGTGAAAGAATTGGCCATGTGAAATTTGACAATTTGGGTAAACCATAAATATGGTGACCATTTTCTCGTGAAGATTGACTTAGGATACTCTTTACAATATATAATAAATATAAAGAGGATCTATACACAAGCTGCTCCTTAATATAGTGGGGTCCTCTTTCACCATCCTAAAAAGGAAAAAATATAAATAAATAAAAATTAATATTTAATTTTCGAAATAAACATTTATAATATGATAAAACCATATAACTATATTATAGTTAAGGTAATTTAATGATGTGAAAATATGGCTACACTTACGTAGTATCACGTATATATATATTGACTTGATGTAAGTACAGAAAGCACGAAATTGTTTACTAAAATACCATTATATCAAGTTCTCTTATACGTGAATTTGCACTAGAATAATTTTTCTTCCGACATATCTAAATGGAGACATATGTAAACTTGATGATTTCAACCTTTCAACGTCTTTATAATTAAAGATATTGTATTCACTAGGAGAGTGTACACTACATGTACACTTTGGTTGTATATGTTGTGTATAAGTAGCTATATATAGTATATGTATATTTTGTATAAGGTATACCACTTGTATACTGTATACATATTTTGTAAACTAGATAGCATATAGGTTCATATTGTAAGTTTACCCATTCCTTGCAAATGTATAGTAACAACATACCCGATGTAGATGGGTATGCGTAGGGTAGAATGTACAATATAGTATAGAGGTTGTTTCTGAAAGACCTTGACTCGAGTATCGTTTCAAACTTATATCTTTTTATGATTTTTGCTATAGAAACAATCATAAACATAATTTACATATGAATTCTAAAAAAAAAATTGGATTGTTCATAGATGAATATTAGAACTACTATATTTTCCTTCAAACAGCTCTAGGATCTCAAAATTACAACTGTGTAATGTTACTCATTAACAGGAGAACTAAGGTAATCTCTTGGCCCCCCCTACAAACTACTCCTACTGTTACAAAACTTTGATCTCTAAATGCAACAAACAACCCGAAAAAGATATATTTCAACTAGTGTTGAACATGGTAACGTACAAAAATGGACGTGAACTAATGTTGCACAGGTAACTTACAAAATGCACGTGACATATAGCGGGGGCAAGTATCCAGCTGCAACGTTGACTGAGCTCGTTAACCAAAAGGAATGAATCAATCTGTAAAGAATCTGTCAGCCTACTGTGCTTGATGGCGATGAGTTCTAATCATCCTCATCTGATGGCAGAGTAGGACTCTTTGAGCAGGCATCTTTCGCATGAAGTTCCAACATTTTCTTCTCGGGGTTACATAGCCCTAGAGCATAAGTCAAGAACGGTATCAGCTAGTTGGCAAGAACAAGTACTGCAAGTGAAATAAGCTGGTGTACTGATGAATAAATTGCCTAAATAAAAGCACCAGTATCAAGTGCAGTTCTTTCAGACAACTGAGATTCACATATACACAGAGATAAAGAAATCAAGTGTTGAGACGCGACAAGATGTTAAACCAACTGATTCAATAGCCTTGGAATGGAGTATATAATGAGAATGTGACTAATAGCGTTGTATCCTATGTTGTGTTATTAAAATACGTGTCATTTAAGGAAATGGCCGAAACTAGCAACTTCAATAGAGAGTGCTGCATACAACAAAAGATTTTTTTCTCACTTATCCCCATGCGACAAGTTCAAATTCATGATCATTCAATATGCATCAAATAAAAAATCCGCAGGCTATTTGCCTCCGAACAAAATCACCAAAGGGAACATATGTGAAGCAGTGATTTTCAAAAGAACAAGAGCACAGACCTGAACACTTGGGAATGTCCCACACAGCAATGGATGAAGGGGTACACTCTGATTCACATAAGTGTTGATTATTCTCATGATTAACATTCATCGCAAGCATCCAGGAACCAATAGTAACATCCTCATTGCTAAACATTCGGAAACTGAAAATTCAACAGCAAGGAGATAACTTATCAGCAATTATGCTTTTGACTGGGAATTAGCAGAGACACAATAATGGAGATAACTTATCGGCTATTATTCTTTTGACTGGTAATTAGCAGAGACGCAATGTTGAATAAAAATAAAGAAAGAGGTACTGAAAGGCAAAAGCAGTGTGATATGTGTAATTTGTATCCAGCTTATATCAAAGATCTCGTGCTATTAAGAATTTCAATTTGAAGAATTAACTAATGTAACAATTTAAATAACTAAGGCAAATCTTTCAAGATAATAGTGTGATAGATGAATATGCAACACATGTTTTGAAAAAAGCGAAAGTATGACACTAATAAAGTTAGGGTATTTTTTACTTATGTGATGAGAGTAAAAAAAACGTCTGCCCAGATGTAATATACGCAACAGCAGTAAACAGTACCTACAACTACCTTTCTGAAAATAAAAATGCATGGAGTAATATTCTGCACTTCAGGACAGATGAATTACAGAATTTTGTATAAAGTCAACTTACCTGTTGTTCCTGAGGGCAACCAAACTCATAACAACATCAGCAGAAAGAGCATAAATAGGACCATAAGCATGGAGAAAATACTCCTTCCCAAGCATATATCCAAGTGGTTCATACCTGCATCAGTTTCACCGAGAATATATTAAATTGTTTTTGCCAAAAAAAATGGATGGAAATTTATGGTATAATAAAGAAGGATCTTCACATGATACATTTTCACCTATAGAAAGCATATGAGGGAGTCGAGAAAAGTCCTCTGATGATGTTCAGAATAAAGGATTCATATCAAAGCTTTTTTTTGGGGGGGAAAGACAATTGGTAATTTTGTATTCCAAAGCAGGGATTCATATGAATTCTATAAATGCTTATAAAGGATATGTACAATAGAACTATCAGAAGAAAGAAAATAATTGGAGAAGATACAGAGGAATTTCACATAATGTAGGTCTACACCAGATCTGCCTTGAATGTTGAGACCATACTTGTTTACCATAATTCTGAATGAGCAAATCAATAATATACAAGAGGAAATTACATGGTGTATGTTACTTGCGGATGATATTGTGTCAACTGTAAAAACCAGAAAGGAAGTCACAAAAAACCTGGAATGACTCGAAGGAAGTAAGATTTTAGAGTAAGTAATAGGTAGGATTAAAAAAAACGCGTTACAAGTTTAGCCCCTGCCAGAAGAATGAATAAAGTGATACTAGACGGGATTATAGTGCTAAATGCAGACAATTCAGGTTTCTCGACTCGGTTTGCAGGAGAATGGCATGACATTAAAGATATTGCAAATAGAACTAAAATGAGAGACGCCTAAATAGAGGAGTGCTACAGCAAGATATATGCAAAAGTGAAAGATAAGTACGATTGTGAGACCAACAATACCCATACGGTAGTAAATGTTGAGCCTACAGTAGCAGCATATCTAAATCGAGAGAAGGTCATCTGAGATGGTTCAACCATATCTAACGTTGACATTTAGATGCATTTAAATGCTCTACCATATAGGTGCAATACTATAATGATTAAATGTGTTAAAATGGCATGGTAGACATAAAATCACATAGAGAAAAATGGTCTCATAAAATTTACATAGTATTAGTTTCTCAGAGCATATTTTATTTCTTTCTACAGGGACCCAAACAAACTTTATATTCTTCATCCCACCATCATCACAGGCTTCAAATCATGTATCAGCAGGCATACATACTGCTAACAATTATTACTTTATCACCCTCCCATCCTCCGCAAACAAAAAAGAAGAATGAATTCATTTGCAAGTCATCTAGTAATTACTGGATCTTCTCACCTTTTCCCCAACAAAATTCATTTACTTGTAGAAAAAAGAGATAGGAGAGAGTTCCTAAAAGTAGAATGGAACTGTAAAAGGCATAAATGAACGTTGGCATTTTGTTAGCTACATTGCCGTTGATGCACAATTTGTTTCTGATAAAAATCCAAAACATCCTTTCTCATGGTATAAATATCTGCAGGGAGAATAAACTGGGTTTAAAGGAAGGCTCTTCTCAACAGAGGTGTTAAGTCAAAAGGAAGAGCAGGAGACAGTATTAACATATACACAGAAGACCCGCTGGATTTTGTGCAGTCCACCAAATACTATAGTAAACACTTGCAGTTTTTTACACCTTCAAAATCAAGCTACCATTTCCTTTTGGAGCCTTATATTAGTGTTAGTGCTGTTTAAGGTAAAAATGCATCGAAAAGTGCCAAAATCTGCCGAGGCTCTCAGCACAATTAATGCCCGACATTAGTGAAGAAACATGCAGATGAAAAAAGTTCTATATATTTAATGGAAGGGAAAATAACTATAAACTCAAACAATAAGTATATGGGCAAAAGAATTAGAAGAACAACAATTAAGATAAATATATGAAGTAAATATCATATGAATCAAGGTCAAGAACCACCTTCACATTTCTAATTTAAATGCAAAGATGCATTATTTGAATTACTAAAATAGATTTAGCAACTAGTTTTCTTACTAGATTCTAATTTCCTATTTTTAGTTAGCATCATTCATACTGGTTACTTAGCAATTAATATTTTTTCTTTTTTACTAGAAGGTAATTAATATTACACTTTGCTAGCTATGCTTGTTGTTTAGTGCCATCCTTTTCCATATAGAGCCAATGGGTGATGTAATGCTTGGCTTAGCCCTCGAGTGTCTACACTTAAACACATGTAAGTGTCGCGTCCTAAACTTAAACAAGACTGCTAATACTGTGCTTAGTTTATCTTCAACCCCTTCATACATATATATAGTTCTCTGTTTTTGGTGCAAGAATTTATTACAATCTTTTAGATTCGCTACCATGATCTGTTTAAGAGTCAAGTTGTAAAATTAAGTAATGTGAGTTTGTGTAGTACCTCAGTCAGCCACCAACTACTTACTCGCAAAACATAGTGAACTCCCATCTTATTAGTCCTCCAAAATAATACTGAGGCATTCAACTAGAAATGGAGGGACTAAGTTCCTACATGTATGGAACAAATAATCTAGATACCAGCATTATATTCGAATTTATGGCATGCAGGCAAATTATGAGACTCACCATTTGAGCTTGGGGTCAGTGAAAACTGGACCCTTTTTCATGCATCCAAGGTATGTTTGGGAGTGAGGGCGCTCTTTGGCCAAGAGCAGTGAAAGACGGTCTGTAATGGAAAATTCAAGCAACCCAAGTACATCAAAATTCTAGGACACGGTAAATGCATAACAAGAATGACAAGTAAAGAGCAGTAAGAATAGAAAAGCTTCAAAATTCTTGTTACCTGGCCTCAAATATATGTCGTCATCAGCTTTAACATAAAATTCAGAGTCATAAAGCGCATAGGCAGCTTTAAAAAAAGCTATGCTGCAAAAACAACTTGAGTAAGTATGGGAAACCAAAAAAGGAAAAATGATGAATTACTACATGAGAGCAGCCAGAACTAACGTTTTGTACGGCAGCTTACTGTACTTCTCTTCAATGTCTAATAGTAAAAAATCATCATATTGTGCTACCTCTTTTTTAAGCTCTGCCATTTTGTATTGATCACTTGTTCTACCAATTACAAATTTAAAAGCCAAGCCAGTAGCTTCTTCTAACCTGCAATTTTATTTACGTCAGTTTAGCAAAGTATAGATTCAAGAAACGCATAGAGACAGAGAAACACAACTACATATAAACATAACAAATAAATGAATAACATTGAGTTCATTTGTGAAATATCTAGTTCTAAGTGCTTATCGAAAAAGGAAATTCTTTTTTTCCTTTTTTCTTTTTTTTTCCGCAAAAGGAGACAAAAAGAGGTATCATCGCCGATATATATGGCAGGAAACTTCCAGTTCAATTCAACAAGAGTATGATAAAATTGTTCTATGAATAACTCAATTTCCACATAATTAAGAAAATGTCTTTTAACCACAAGTCATACACAACAATTTATTCCCTATGACACAAACATATAAAACTACAAGAGCAAGCTACCAGTAAAACAAAAAAATGATACAACGTTTATAAAATCGACTAAACTAAACTAGATTTTTAATCTGATGACTATAAAAAAGACTACACAGTAAATACTCAAACACCTCACGTCGAATTTCATTAAAATGCATATCTATTAGATAATGCGAATTTCCAAATGAAGTTAAATCTCATACCTATCCCTTCCATTGCATCTTTCATAAAACCATGCGTGATCAATACTTCTTTTTTTTCTGTCTCAAAAAAGTTTGTATTAATTACGCATGGTTTTATGAAATCTCACAACCATCCCTTCCATTGTATCATTTACTTAACTAAGTTTGTATTATTTACGCATGGCTTCATGAATCTCAAGCTATCCCTTCCATGTCTTTCTCTTAGCTACATTTGTATCAACTGCACATGGTTTTATGAAATCTCAGAGCTATCCCTTCCATTGCATCTTTCTCTTAGCTACGTTTGTATTAGTTACGCATGGTTTTATGAAATCTCAGAGCTATTCCTTCAGTTGCATCTTTTTCTTAACTAAGTTTGTATTAAATTAAACATGGTTTAATGAAACCTCACAGCTATCCCTTCCATTGTGTCTTTCTCTTGACTAAGTTTGTATTAATTATGCATGGGTTTATGAAATCTCACAGCAGATCAATAAACTACTAAAAAACAGCAACAACATAGCTAGTGTAAGAGTCTGGGGAGGCTACGGTGTATGCAAACCTTACTTCTACAACATGGAGGTAACTCACATCAATTAACTACAACAAGAACAACAAAATAGAGGGTAGCGTGTATCCAAACTTTACTTCTAGCTCGTGGAGGTAGAGGCACAACAATAAACTAAAGATTACTTTTTTTTTAATTCCACATTCATAAAAAATCACAGAGAGAGTAGTATTCATACTTTTGAAGGCCTTCATGATCAGAAGGAAACCAAGTTTGCCTCAACGACCGGCGACGACCAGTGGAAGTAAACCCAGTTTGGATCCCAACAAATCCCATAACTTTATGCCTCTTTTGCCCTTGATCTGAAACTCCATCAGTATCTTCACTTTCCTTACTACCAGTTCTATCCCAAACAACAGAAACAGATCGAGGTTCAGCATATTTACAATTTGACCCTACACCCTGCTTCGAAATTGCAATAAAACCGAACATAAACCCAGCTACACCGATGAGAGAACAGAAGATCAGGACCGTCGATCTGCGGGAGTAGATAGTTGAGGAGGAAGAAGAAGATGGCCAAGCATTGAAAGATTTAGGAGATGAAGGCATTTCAAATTATGAGTAAAATTAGCACAGGTTCAAAATTGGTGTTGGGAGTTGAGATTTTAGCTCTGTTATGGAAGTTTACACTTTCTTGTTTGATGAATTCTTGCAGGTTTCCTCCATCTTTGTCCTCTTACTGAAATTATTATATTTAGCAAGTTTTTGATTCTAGATTTTAAAAATATTTATCTTTTAAAATCTGTGAAGAACAAATGCTACACTGATCAATAAAACGTGAAGAAATAGCCACCAAAAGGAATCAGCTAGCTATTCTTAGACGCATTGAGAAATGGTTTAACTTGTAAATTAACTCCATTAATCTTTTGACCACTTGTAAAATGGATAAAAAGAAGATAGTTTTTTTCAAATATTTTAGGTGTAAAAATCATAAAACTTTTGAAAAAAAGAAGAAGATTGTAAATGGCTTGAAAAAGCAATTCGCCCAAAATTTTCATTTTCCGCATCGTTTTGCTTATTTTTTTTAATCCTGCTTGACAAAGTCACTGGTGTATAGCTACGAAATTATAAATTATCAACGTCATTACACATTCCCCTACAACACATTAATTCACTTCATCTAAACAAAAATGACTATCCACATTCATCTGCAAATTATCTACTCTACAACCTGCTTCCCCATGGCTGATATACGTCAGAACCGGTTCCTCAGAGAGTTTTGAGCACTTGCTAGGCAGAGCATCAACAACACACAGCACTTCCACTGGTTGCAAATCATTTGTGTCCGGCAGCCTGGTTTCGGTTTGATGCTCTGGGTTAATGGTGTTTCCTTCACAGCCTTGCCCAAGCTCCTGAATACTACCACCTTGATCTTCACAGAATTGCAAACTCTCAGACTGAGGTGGGTCTCTGACATCAGCTCCTGCATTGACATCTTGAGATGGCACGCAATGTTGCATGGGCTCGATAATGGTGAGGCCATTTTCACCCGGACAAACTGATTTCAAGTATGAAACAGATCAGTTCCAGTTTGTAGTGTTTAAGAAAGAGAATATATCTTTAAAGTTGAAGAACATCAAACACTAAATACTCACCACTCGGTTGATCTGCATCAGCAGCTTGAAACAAAGACTTCTTCAACCATACAGTTCCAGGGAACACCATGAGGTTGATATGACTTAGACTTCGTTTCTCGTGATCTTCCAAGGGTTCAAAGCCAAAGCCACAAGTCCATGTTTCCACTAAACCTGGAATAGCTGATATGACAAGTTTCTCAACCTTGAACGACTTTAGCATCTGGAAGTCATCACAAGGGAAACAAGTAAGCATACATGGCAAAACCTTGCTTCACCGTAAAATAAAAGATAATGTGCATCACAAGCCCCAGTACTAAGTAAAACATCTGAGTGGAACACCCGGCAATTATAACACTGTTTTCCTGTCAGATTACCTCCAGTATAGAATTTAGTAGGCGTCTGCACATTCCCTGGCGGCGGTATTTACTGCATGTTGCAATTAGAGGCATCTCAGCAACTGTTACCCCATGGATCCTGCAAAAGAACCAAATTCTGATTCAGAGAAAGATCGTCGCCCCAGAAAAAGTCCTGATTTTAGTGAGATGGTTTCATCAAACAGACAGCAAGGAGGCCACAGCTTGCTAGTCACAGACTCATAATTAATGATCGAGGTTATGGGAAAAAGGTCTCAGGTAAACTATAACTCCTTTTGGCATTCCCATATAGTAAACGTAGGGATTGAATAGTGATAGTTAAGAAATTTCTATATAATCTTTTTCTTTTTCTTTTTTTTGGTCAGAGAAATTTATATACTAGTCAACAATACTTGAAGTATCTTTCTTCCAAGCACCTTCTGTAACAGACATGAATGCACCAGTTATCCAGAAACCTCCAGATGAAAAAATTTTCTATAAAATTCAAAAAACACCTAATAGTCTATCAAGCATAAATAACAGAAACAAACTGCAGTGCACATGCAATATGAGCAAAGGCCATCTCTTACTAAATCACAGTCTAGCCTTTCAATTTTAAGCAGCCGATAGGAGAAAATACTTCTAATACTCGCAAGAACAAAAAATTCTTGATGTAATTGAAAGGCATACAGTAAGAAACACAAACATAGCATAAAAACCAAAAGATCAGGTCAAGATGGAACCATGAAATTGAAATTGCAAGCTTAAGATGTCATATTAAAGAACTTAAAGGAAGCTTCAACTCCAAATGTTTCGGTTTTCCTTCTAAAGTTCCAAGTCCAATAACACTGACATTTTTTCTTTAAAATAAACAAAAGAAAACAGGCCACAAATAAAAGGTAAAGGAGCACAAAGCAAATCAGAAAAGATGCATATGCTCCAAGAATATCAGCATTGCAATAGAGGTGTCGAGTTTATAGAACAAGCAATAACAATGGACAATTGCATTCAAGATTGTAAAGAATTACCTTACTGATGCTACAGCTACTGATATGTCATCTTTCTCCAGGATCATCGTGTAGAATCCAAGATAATTTAACCGAGAAAATTGTGATCTGTAAATATTTTAAAGATAAGTCTTTCAGCACCACTTAAGTGTCATTGTATTTTGTGACGTTGATATGAACATAGTCAAATGACACCATGGATGCAAGACCCAAAAGACACCTTTTGATTTGGCGCACTGAATAGATGAAACTTATTCATAGTTACCAATTTCAAAAAAATAAGATGAAACTTATTCAATTTTTTGCATATTGTCATTATATGCCTTACAACATAATGCTTCAGATAAAATTGCTCTTATAAAGTTCCTCTGTCATTTCAACATAAAATATATTATTCTTAAATTTATAGTTCAACCTTCCATTCAATTAGTTTGAATAATTGAATGAGAACAGAATGAACAAGACATGCTAGGAATAATGCCTTATCTATCAAGTGCGGGAATTTTGGCAAAACATGTAGGCTGTTGCTAATTTCACAACCGCTTTAGAAGAATGTGGAAGAATAAGCATTAAGCGATATACCCAACCACAAAGGTAAGCACAGCAGTATGCCAAGATAAAAAAGAATTTATGGGAAGCAACTCACCCCCAGCTGTATATCACATGGGGTATCATATCTATGCCAGTTCTTGGATCCACCATGGGAAGAAAGCACTCCTCCATAATCGTAAGGGCAACTGCTAACTTTGAGTTGCATTCTGCCTTCAAAGCAATGAACCGCTGAGAATGAACTTTGTGGTCACCGAGAATGCACCTCAGAATTGTCCATGAAAAGCCATCAGCCAGATGATTAACGAACCCAATGCGAGAGTGAAGACCTTCATAAACCTGCAAAAGAGTATCGCTTAAGTTTTTCTGAAAGACAACCAAAATAATTCATAGTCAACCTTGCAATGAAGTTGATATTCTCTCATGCCAAAATCTTTCACTTATCAAGGAAATCAAGCAGGTGAACTTAATCCAAGGCCACAGAACAGTACTTTGCAGTGAAAAACAGATATTTTTTACTATTACTATAGATGGTGCAAAAATTTCTGCTTTTAGCTTAGCTGTTACTTTTAGATAGACCTACTCATGATACATTGACGATATAACAATCATATTTCATATCACATTCTCCTGCCATGACATATCACATTCAAAAGGAACTAGTAACCACCGATAGAACTTCACACTCCACACTAAAACTTTAGAAGAGAGAGAAATATGAAAGTTGATTTGTTTTATCTTACACTGAACTGCATCAGGGATTTACATCATTGAACAAGCTCGTTTTATAGTAATGAAAAAGGTAAAGCTGAGATGACTAGCTCACCTCTTGACAGCTTTCGCTGCAGAACCATGTATCAGAGGCCAGACCAGTTTTTGTAATCCTTAAATCACTGCATGCTTCATGATCTGTTCAAAAGTCATCAAAGCCATTGAGGAATTTAGTAACAGAAAACCAAGACTTTTGAGAAGGAATATATATTTTCCGCCCCCCATAACTGAACAAATGTGAAAGAAGATGATAATTCTCTGATCGAGGCTTGTGAAGTTTGCCAAATGCAAAATCTTAGTATTATTTCAGACCATGCATTCTGGTA
>CM064969.1:71179656-71269665 GCA_032847665.1 Solanum chilense
GGAGGAAAGTTTCGATTTTTCGGTTTCTCCAATCCCAGTTGTTGTGTTCTGTGCGTCGTGTTTCGTTTGTTTTAGGGTTAGGGTTTAGTTTCTTCATCCCTTTTGGTTGTTGTTGGGTTGTGATTACATGTATGGATTCAGATGCAAACGATTTGAATTCAAGAAATAGGTTGCGTTGGGGCGATAATCACAAAGTTTATACCCGGAAGCGCCGTAGAACCCTAGAGAATAATAGTACTGACGTTGCTCCGGCCGCCACAGCCGCTGTTAGCTCAGCCGCAGCTGCACCGGAGGTTATTTCGAATAGCGGGAGGGATACGAACGAGAATGATGAGGTGCCGGAGCCGTCTTTGCAAACCCAATTTCGGGATTGTTCGATTGTTAAAGGTGGGACAGGGGGTGAGCAAGTAGCTGTGAGTAATGGTGGGGAAGTGCGGGAATTGACGGAAGATTCATGCGGTAGAGATGAACCTAGAGATGGTGGTGCTGGACTACTGGTGGAGCATAAAGCTGGGGAATCGGCTGACGGTTCATTTGGTAGAGATGTCCCTGAAGTTGGCCGTGGCATTGACACTGGTGCAGCGGCGGCGGTGTCTAGTGGTGGAGAAGTTCCAGAAGGCAGCAGCGGAAGTCAGCCAGCAATGCAGAATCACAGAGATGAACCACGAAGTGACAATCTTGAAATGGAGAATGGGTATGGTAAGCCGGTTATTTCAAGAATTCAAGATAGAATTAGGATTAATTTAACTGGAGTGAGGTCCAGTGATGAGATTAGAGAGCTCGGTATGAGCTTAGAGAGTGAGCTTGATCAAGTTAGGGGCTTGGTAAAGCAGCTTGAAGCTAAACAGCTTCAGCTGACAACATATAGGACTAGTATAAATGGTGGTAATATTAATGCTGGTAGTGTTACTACTTTCCCTGGTAGTATTAATGCTGGTAGTATTACTACTGTCCCTGGTGGTTCTATTAGCTCTTACAGTCATACACAGTATATGGATGATGGTGTGATCAAGAATAGGTCTTTAGCGCGAATGAATTCAGAAGTGCGTTCTGCTGGGCACATTGGATCAAGACCATTCCAGCGACCTAATTTTCTGATTGTGGACAACAGCAATGGTTCTAGTGACTTTGTGGAGAAGGAGAAGAGGACCCCAAAGGCTAATCAGTTTTACAGGAATTCCGAGTTCCTCCTTGGTAAGGATAGACTGCCTCCTGAAAGCAATAAAAGACTGAAGACTAATGGCTCTGGGAAGAAGCACAGTGCCAATTCAGAGAATGGCTTTGGGCTTGATAAGCACAGACTTCAGGTTTTTAGGAATTGTAGCAGCTTGCTTCAGAGGTTAATGAAACACAAGCATGGTTGGGTGTTTAATGAGCCAGTGAACGTGAAATCTCTTGGGCTACATGATTATCATGACATCATTAAGCATCCTATGGATTTGGGCACCATTAAGACTAGGTTATCTGATGATTGGTACAAGTCTCCGATGGAATTTGCGGAGGATGTACGACTCGTCTTTCGTAATGCCATGACTTATAATCCTAGAGGGCAAGATGTACATGTTATGGCTGAACAGTTATCAGAGATCTTCGAAGAGAGATGGGCAGTTATAGAGGCTGAGTACCATTCAGATTGGAGGTACCAAACGTATCATGATGTTGGTGCTCCCACTCCCACCTCAAGAATGACCTCTTATCCTCCTCCTTTTCTCCACACCCCAGTGTCTTCTCGTTCTCTTGCTCCACATGCCCGTCAACTTCATCCTTTGGATAGATCTGAGTCAATGACTAGGCCGGTTAATCCCAAGATGAAGACTTCAAATATAGCTCATGTTACTAGGACACCAGTTCCTAAGAAACCTAAGGCAAAAGATCTCAATAAGAGAGACATGACGTATGAGGAAAAGCAGAAGCTTAGCACTAATCTTCAGAATTTACCTTCAGAAAAGCTTGATGCAATTGTTCAGATAATTAAGAAGAGGAACACCGCACTTAGTCAAGACAACGATGAGATTGAAGTAGATATAGATAGTGTTGATGCAGAAACACTCTGGGAGCTTGATAGATTTGTAACAAATTTCAAAAAGAGTTTTAGCAAGTATAAGAGAAAAGCTGAACTTCTTCGAGCCAGGGAAGGAGCTGCTCAGGCTGCTCGAAATGTGGTGAGCTTTGTTCTTTCATGCATCCTTCTCTTATTCCCCACCCACCCCCAGTAGTCATTGTGTGTTGTCTGGTTGAGATTCTTAATGTGTGAAAATTACATTGCAGAACCCTACATCAATGGTTGCTGATGCACTGAAAGAAAATGGAACTGGTAAGTGTCTCATAGGAGGAATTGTTGCCTCGGATAGGTTTCAAAGATGCATTGGGTGAAAAATACTTATTGTTCTTGCTGTCATGTATGAGTAGGTGAAAAAGATACAGCTCCTGCTACCCTTGAAGGTGGAAGACCGGCGGATAGTGCAAGTAGCAGCTCAAGTAGTTCCAGCAGTGATTCAGGCTCATCCTCTAGTGGTAATTATGATACTCTCCTTCAAGTCTCAATGCTGCACACATAATGATTGTTCATTGTTTGACTAATTTTCAGCAACTTCTTCTCAGTATCTCTAATTTAATTTGCTACACTATGTGCAGATTCTGATAGTGATAGTTCTTCCGCATCTGGATCAGAGGCGGCGCAATCACCCAGGACATGACAAGCTCTTGATGTGAGTAAGACTGATTTAGCTAGTGTGCTGATGTTTCTATTGTTGTGACCCCCCCCCCCCCTGGGGTTCTTTTTTTTTTTTGATGAATGTGTACTTATTTTTTCCCCTAGAAGCATCTTTTATTCTCATATATATTTGAAATGTGAAGTTTGGATTCTGTGCCATGTGCTTTTTTGAGTATGCTGTTTGTGTTAAGTTCTCTTGATTGCTGCAGTTGTTAGGTCGATGTTTGATGAAATGGTATGGTTGGGAGAATACTCTTTGGCATTGGTTTGATGGTGTCTGTGATTCCTGTTGTAACTATTTTTTGAAATATGGTTGAGGACTATTACTATGTCTTATATGGTGTTTTGCAAAATTACATATGAGATGAATGGAACAAATAACCACTTTTGTTGATGGAATGTTTTGTTGGACTGGGAGCATGAGATTCATTTTGGTGTAGGAAGTGGAAGTCTTAGAAACTCTTCATTGTGAGGAGGGGCCATTTAAGTCACCGTAGATTAGTTTTAATAGAGTAGCTTGACAATGAATGTTACGACTGCATGAGAACCGTGAAATAGTTTGGGTAGGACAGCTTCTGTGCCTGATAGATGTGGGAGTTGATGTTTTATCCAGTGGTGTAATGAGACAACTTTTCATGACAAGTGGAGAGGGTCTTTTTAGAGTTGCACATTTTCTTTTCTGGTTTCCGACAGCTCTTTAGTGAATGAAGCTGACATTTTGAAATTTCATTACTTATGGGCTCATATAGCTGATGATTAACACACTTAGTATTAGGCGTCTCAACTTGGGCTCCATTTTCGTGGTTACACAAGTTGTATCAAACTCTGTGAAAAATACCAGCCTAGTTTGAACAAGTTGAGCAACACTTCTTCTCCTTGCATATCTAATATGGTCAACTGCAACCATTGATTTCAAAACTTGACAGTATCTGATATTGGATTTGTTCAATAAGTTCGATCATTGCATTTAATTCAAACAGATTGGTGATATATGTAAAGAGCCAATGCTCATCTACTTTCTTATTAACAAATTAATAAATCGAATTACCAACCGTACAATTTTATTTAGCAATATGATTATTTTACCAGATGAAAACACGTGTCACTTGAAAACCACTCTAACTTTGTGTCTTCTGATCAAGAAAAAAAAGAGAGATATGAGAAAGCAGAACAGGAAAATTACAAAGATATTTCTAACTTATTTTGGGTTACTTCTGTTCCATTTTTTAGCTACTGTTTCCAGTTTTGTTATGTTAAAAGATGAGTTGTTGTCCTAATATCCTTTAAACCATCAGCAAATCATGCTTTTTATCACATGAAAACTCTTGGTTCTAAGGTTCTGCTTTATTCCGTTGAGGTGCATTCACTTTTTGGGCCTTCTCTTTACCGAACCACCATGCAGATTAGCCATTTAAGGAGGGCATTTCCATAATCATGGTTATCCGATGCTTCAGTGACTTAGTGAATGTACTTTAGTCTGATCAAAAAATAGATAAAGAAATGTGTTGTGCCCCCTGTCTAAGAGTGGGGATGGATTTATGCTTTTTCTTGAGTAACCACAGCTGAAAGGGAATTAGGGTAGAACTGCAGGATTATATTTGGTAGTCTCATTGTACTTTGACAGAAAACGATAGTATGTGAATAAACTTCCCTTATTATTCTACAAGGTCAATGAGAATTAACACTTTTTTTTTTTGTTGAAAATCTTGTTTTGTATTACACCCAAGGGCATAGCCTAGATGGATAAAGTCATGGGAGACTATGCTTCAAATCACATTAGATGCAAAAGTGCTAAGTGATTTTTTGCCATGTGCTTAAGCCTTATTCAGCAGGAACTACTCGGTCATGAGCAGGTGGTAGGTGGTCGGTACCCAGGGAATAGTCAAGTTGCACACAGATTGGCCAGTCATTAATAGAATTGATCTTGCTTTGTGTTTCTCTTTTACAACCTAAATGTTTGGTTTTGGAACTGTAGTATGTTAAGCTTAATCTACAAGGAAAGTCGATGGATTTCAATTTTCTGTAGAAACCTGCGATGATCTCTCTCCGTCCTTCCGCAAAAAAGAAGGAAGAACAGGGGAAAAATCACTGTATCTACACAATTCTCATTTGTTGTCCATGAGTCGCGTATAATTAGAACAGTGCTTTTTGAAATTTGAAAGGAAGAATATGTCTAATTTACTAGTGTTTCTGCCAGATCCTCCCCAAGGAGAAAAAAAAAATACTTTTTAGTAGTTTCGGAGAAAGTTCAATATCACTTGATCCGAAAAAAGAAAAGGTTGTATAATCAGCAGCAGATGCACCCATTTTCTAGCTCTGTTTCCTTAGGTACCGTACTATACTTAGCAGGGCAGAATTGCAGCAAGTTTCCCCTCCCTAGAACTAGGAACTACTGCTGTTTTCCTTTATATCCTCTATCCACTCTGTTATTGTGGCTCCCCGATTTTTTCATGCACCTAGGGACACCGTGTTATAGTGGAAAGAAGGGGAAGATAAGTTGTGTTACCCTTTTTTTTTTTTGCTTGTAATGCTTTTTTCCCCTTTGAATTTGTCTCTGAAACTGTGGCAGAGTAATTATGTGAAACGAAGAAGTTGGTTGAGGAACTTTGATTGACTACTACTTGATGCTCTGTATATTCTATGTTTCTTTGCCTTATATTTTAAAATGTTCCTTGCCTATCATGAGGAAGCGTTGTGTAAATCTGTCTCTTTTATAATTATTGCAGGAAATTTGGATTATGAATGCATCGGAGCAGACGGCTGTTCAAACACTCATCTGCAAGACGTCGTGTGGCTCTTGCATGATAAGTTTCTTTCAAGAACTTCAAGTATGGGAAGAAGTGAAGTCCTAGTGAATTTGGGAGCATGTTAGCTGTTGGCGCTCACATTCTTCTCTGTCATATAGCAAGCTATATACAGAGGGAGGTGGTTATGGTGGTAGTACTGTGAGGGTATTTAAAATATTGTGTGCTGAAAAAATCTATGTTTTCAGTGTCATTGTCAACAATTTGGCAGGATCATGATTCATGCAAGGTCCTGCAGCTGTAACCTGGATGTACAAAGAGCATAATAGGCTGATGATGTGTATTGTTTGTTTGCTTTGGGAGTATTTATTGCATTGTAATATCACCATCAGGGATTTAAATGGAAATAACAGTAGGGGGGTGTACATACTTTCTCAATTTCTTGTCTGGCATAATATGCGGCAAGTTATTAACTGACGCATCGATGCATTTGCTTATTTTGAGCTTTATATAACACCCTTCTTGGCTTCTCCTGTCATAGTCAAAAGTATAACGACAGAAAATGGTTAATGAATTTGCAAAACAATACAGTAATTAGTCATGAACATTTCTTCAGTTTGCATCAATTGTCTGCTTCTAACGATAATTGGAAAACGATTCATGTGAGAATAACACCTCCACACTAAGGCAAATGGGATAGACCCCAGTTTGCCATACATTATTTTGTAGAAATGTTGGGTATAATTATCAAAAGAGCTAAATCTAAGCCTCCGGCTGCAAGAAACTTGCAAAGGATACAAAAACAATTGACCCAAAAAGATCCAAAACTGTCACTACATAATTTTGTTTTTTTAGTTTTCTTTGGCAAACTTGATTCCCTTTTCAATGGAGGAGAGCAGCTCTGGCTTAAGAGCCTCAAGTCCTTGCTTCTCGTAGTCGTTAAGTGGACCCAACCCTAGGACTTCCTCCACTCCATTTTTCCCAAGTCTTACCTGCAAAGCGATCAAATTGAATGACATGTATAAGTAAGCAAAATGAAAATAGTGACCTTATACAGTGAATTACCCACAAGTCAGTTGATAAGAGGAAGTACAAAATTTAGCACATGATTCAAAGTTAACAAGCTATCTACGTTCAGATGCGTGACTAACAACAAATAATAACCTAGGATGTCAATTTAGTTCTTGACACATTCGACTTGCACTGTTCAAAAGCTACCAACCATTCCACATGAGACATGCTTAATCAAGATCAATCGATCGATGACTCATGATGTAACTACCCCTCAACACATCCAGAATAGACACAGCTTCAGACATGCTTAAACTTAAACTTGAACTATATAATTTGGTCTTTACCTTTTCATACCACATGATAAGAGGGCAATGACCAAATGAATCAGACAGTTCAAAGAAAAAAGTTAAGTATCCAGCTAAATGATAAATTTCATCAAGACACATTTGCAGTATACATGACCTCCAGTGTCTTTGTAGGAAAAGAAAAGGATTATTACCTTGGATGCAAAAAAGGGAAGCTCGGTGACATTGGACTGCACAAAAGCACATTCAACAACATCGGGAACTCCATTCAACCCCTTCAAGCAAGCATCGGCAAAAATAGCCCCAGCATAGCTGCACAAGTAAAACTAACTGCTTAGAACCGAGTATGCAAACAGGGAAGGCCAGTAAATGAAGTGGTTTGGGGCAGTAAATGTCAAAAAAGTTTCTTTTTTGTTTGTTTCTCTACATTCCTAAATATTTGACTGTGACATTGGGCAGCACCATAACTTATTCGTAAACAAAATCTTGCAATCAAAGTGAAAATCCTTCAGGCAAAAAAAATAAATCAAGAAAAACATTGAAGTGGAAACGTACGCCATTGAGAGGGTGGCTGAACCCTTTCCAGCCTTGGCCTCTACAACTTCTGTCCCACCATCTTGGGTTCGCTTTGTGAGTGCAACAATTTCCTCATCTGACAGATTTGCCTTTGGAGTGGCCTGTATCCAAAATTTAGTGATAAAAACAAGACTCAATATGCCACAATATGGAAATTACCAATAACAACTTAGATAATACATACTAAAAAGAGTTCAATCAAACACTTACAACATGAAAAAGATAATAATAGATACTAAAAAAAGAAAAAGCTTTATAACAAGGGACAAGAAAAGAAAAATTACTTGAGAAAATAATGGGAGGATAGTTATGCCAGCATGACCACCAACTACCGGGAGATTGACCTCTGAACAACGAAGCAAAAAGTAAGTAAAGTAGACAGATAGTATTGTATGAATTTACAGTTTCATGTAAAGCGAAACAAAGTCAATTCAAACAAAATATTAGACAAGAAGACGCACCAGCAACATTTACTTTAGCTTTTCCAGCATAAAATGTCTTGGCCCTAACCACATCAAGCATGGTAACTCCAAAGAGCTTCTTTTCATCATAAGTTCCAGCTTTCTTAAACACCTCAGCAGCAATTGGGACAGTGGAATTCACTGGGTTGCTTATCATATTGACCAGAGCCTTTAAGTTATCAGAACAAGCAGCAAATGAGAGAGGAAATCAGAAACTTTTACTAGAATCTCCTATATATAACCCCCATATACAGAGATAATTACACAAGCATACTCACATTGGGGCAGTACTTAGCAATAGCCGTGCATAGAGATTTAACAATACCCGCGTTAATGTTGAACAGATCATCTCGGGTCATACCAGGCTTTCGGGGCACACCAGCAGGAATGATAACAACATCAGCTCCTTCCAGTGCCTGCCCTAACTGCTCTTCTCCTGCAAAGCCGGCAACCTGCGAAGTCAAATATATTTACAGATCAGAATTGCAGGAAAGAAAACCACAAACTTCACAAACACTATTTAGAGAGGTTTAGGACACAAAAGGTGGATGGGCTTCAAATCGTTAACTACTGGACAGTGGACGCCTTAAACAACATTGTAATCAAATCATCTTGAAATTAAAACAGGCTACTGATGCAAAGAGTAAAATGATCTGGTGTTGAACTCTTCATTGCTGATAAACACCTAATTTTCAGCATAAAACCTTGTACTTTAGTAACTCATTCACGAATCTATATATACTTATGTGATACACAATCGAAAAATAGACTAAATAGTGGACTGAAGTAAGCAACAAACTCAGACTCACTAGTGAAATCGACTATCATAAATCAGATCGGAGCTCGAGATTCAGGAGATCAAAAAGCATGTTAACAGAATCAATCAACCTACCAGTTACGTCTTAGTTCCAATTTAGTTAATACAAATCCTCATTATCAATCTTCGCCAATACTTATACAAAATGAACAAAAACAGAGAATTCCAAGTAGAAAACGTAAGGGAGAGAGAGAGAGAGTAGAAAACAACCTCAGATCTGGTGTTGATGTGACTAACATCGGCGGCAACACCGGGAGTACCGGCGATATCGTAGAGTGAAAGGCTGGATACTAAAGGGTTAAGCTTCATTAGAAGAGATAAAGGCTGTCCAATCCCTCCGGCTGCCCCCAAAACTGCAACTTTCCTCTCCGGTGCGGATCCCGATGCGAATCCACGGCGAGAAACATAGGATGCTCCGGCAGTGGAGCTCCGGCGGACGATGGATTTCAACATGGAGGTCCTCATTTCGGAATATACAAAAGAAATGAGGAAAAGGTAAAAGCTACGGCGGAGAAAATAAATTAGGAGTTATGGTGTGTTACTGTGTGGGCACTATTTATTGGCAACAAAAAAAGCCTGTCAAAACTTTCATTTGTGATATCGAGGACATCTTTATTTCTTTTATCATATTAGATCGCGATTAAATATAAATTTTTTTTTATTGATTTGTAGACTCTTGAATTCAAACAAGACGATTGTTCATATGTTCAGGGGATGAATCTTGTTTGAAATAGATGGTATAAATTTGTCAAACATTCAACAAGAAATTCTTCGTGGTCATACATAATTATTTTCAAGACTGTGACTAAAGACGATTGTTCGTATGTCTGGGGAATGAATCTTGTGTGAAATTGATGATATGAATTTATCAAATATTTAACAAGAAATTCTTCGTGATCATACTTTATTGTCAAGCATGTGATTAAAGACGATTGTCCGTATATCTGGGGGATAAATCTTGTCTGAAATAGATGGTATGAATTTGTCAAACATTCAACAAGAATGATCATGCATAATTATTTCCAAGAATGTGACTAAATACGATTGTTCGTATGTCTGGGGGATGAATCTTGTTTGAAATAGATAATATGAATTTATCAAATATTCAACAAAAAATTCTTCGTGATCATACATAATTATTGTCAAGCATGTGATTAAAGACGATTGTTCTTATATCCAGGGGATGAATCTTGTTTGAAATAGATGGTATGAATTTGTCAAATATTCAACAAGAAATTCTTTGTGATCATACATAAGTATTTTCAAGCATGTAATTAAAAACGATTGTTCGTATATCCGGGGAATGAATCTTGTCTGAAATAGATAGTATGAATTTGTCAAACATTCAACAAGAATGATCATGCATAATTATTTTCAAGAATATGACTAAATACGATTGTTCGTATGTCTGGGAGGGATAAATCTTGTCTGAAATAGATAGTATGAATTTATCAAATATTCAATAAGAAATTCTTCGTGATCATACATAATTATTGTCAAGCATGTGATTAAAGACGATTGTTCGTATATCCAGGAGATGAATCTTGTTTGAAATAAATAGCATAAATTTATCAAATATTCAACAAGAAATTCTTCGTGATCATACATAATTATTGATTTCTCAAAGTTATAAACCAAATTGGTTTTCTCACTTGCTTTATGTTTTGTTGTCATACATACTTCATTTGTCATATTTTTCTTTTGCTACCATGCTTTGATCTTTTTTTTGTCTGTCGAATCAAAAGTCCATCGGAAACAGACTCTCCACCCTACAAGAAGTAAGACTTACGTACATCTAACCCTCCTCACACTCTACTCTTATAGGATTACGCTGAATACGTAGAAGCAATAGCAGTAGTAGTATACTGACACAAGAAAAAGAGCAAAACAACCACTGCATATAGATTGACATTAGAAATTTGGGCACATTGCTTAGAATCAAGAAATAATACTCAAAACCAGCTGGCCTCTTTGATCATGTCTCCAAAACCTTTATGCTGAGACAATGTCACAAGTGAACAAATCAAAATATTTATCAAAAATTGTTATCTTATTAACAAGCCTGAAAAGGGAAAAATAAGATGTATTTTCTACCATTAATCTCACAGCAGGACTAATGATTAGCTCAATTATGCTAACCGTTATAGCGGAACCTTTACAAAGAGAGACTTCTCAGCAGAAATTATTATCATGGGGTTGTTTTCACAGGGAAAAAGGCTCATTTACAGGAGCTCCCACTCAGGTTCACAGATGTTGCATGTGGACGATTCCGTTGAGTGTAAACATGGTGAAGGAAGAGAAGGTAATTGAGAGAGCTCAACGTGCTGGCTCGTTTCAGCATCCACGTCTGCATACAAAACAGCCAATTGCTCATATTCCTTTATTCTTCTCTTTCGAGGAGCAAATGCCTCCTGTATCAATTCCTGTAGTGTAGCAGATAAAGTTGAACGTTAATTGAGTTCAGGATTTGAAGTAGAAAGGGAAGCTTATAGATAGAGACGTTACCTTGTACGACTTGTATTTTCTTGGCCTAGAAGAAACGAGATGGTGTAATTTATAGTCAATGAAAGCACAACTTTCCTCGGGCAATTCCTTATCAGTTAGATCAATTGTTTCCATGCCCGGAAGATCAATGGAGCTATCATTCATACATCCTGCAAAAACACATCAAGCAGTAAGTAGATCTCAGATGAAAAGAAAAGATACAGATGCTCAAATTTGAGAAGCAAGCCACCAATCGGAAGAAAGTAGTATCCATGACCATGTATAATTCCACGTTATTTACTCTCAACCTATAAACCACCAAATTTTTTCTAATGGATCCGCATCAATCCTCGCTAATTTATACCTCCATGAAACATATCGAACCTTATTCAGGCAGACTTGGCCAAATACTGATATTAAATCTCAAAATACTATGTGTTCTATGAAATGATGAGGATACAATATTAAGTGAAGTAGCGATCAACTGGTATGATCTTTCCGAAGAAGGAATATCATCCAGAAATCTTCTGTCAATTCTATAAAAGAACAATCCTTTTATTTCTTCAACAACAATATACCCGGACGCAAAAAATAAAGAAAAAAGAACATAGGTTATGTCGAAGGCTATAGGTTAAAATAGAGTCCAAGAGGAGCAGCACGAACCACAGAGGTTCCTCTAGTGAAATCCCACAACCCTTTTATTCTTCCATAAGTCTTATAGTCGAAGAGATACAGCTGATCCAACAATATTCATTTCGGTATACTGAAAAAAATTAGACAAAGCATTCGAGTCAGAATCATCCCTTCACCCTCAAATTTCCTTTTTCATTTCTTTTTTATATGGGAGGGGAGGAGAACAAGGAAAATCTGGGACTAATTAATTTTATTTTGATCATATGATGATGATGCCTTATAGAGCTCAAATTTGCAAACCCACAATTAAACTGTCAACTCTCCTTTCGGGAAAATGATATGTTATAGCATCCCTGCAGCACACACATACAATCAACTACTACGTAGTAAGCATGTATTGCAGCAAAGAACCGAGTTTGCACTATTTCTCATTATTCTCATCGTTTAATACATGCATCATCATCTCAGCTACATTGCCGTAGTTTGATTGTGACTTTGTTAGAAACACACGAATTTCAAAGGAGAGAGAGAAAAAAAAAACAAAGTTCCTCCATATAGTACCTATTTCTGCGGGATATATCAGCTGAGGGCTTGGACAACACTCGAGGTCATTTTGAACGGACCTACCATTTCCAACCAACTCGTGAGAACTAGAGGCATTTACTTCTGCAAAAGGAGAAATCTATTGAAGCAATGGATACAACAGAAAGAAAAAAGAAAGTAGAAACAGAGGGAACAAAAAACTGGACATTGTTTATCGTTTACTACTAGACCAGAGGGTTGAAAGAGGAATCCACTTACCACTGAAATCTGTCAACGGAGTACTTGAGAGAACTGGATTGGCAGAAACAACATTGTCTGCACTCACTAAGGAAGTAGGCAAGGCAGATGAGTGGCCAGTGAAGATACTTAAATCAGACTCGGCTTCCTGCATACAGTTTCCAATTGAGGAAGTTGACAGGCTTGAAGATTCTTTTAACAGAGAACAGTTTGATATTCCAGTGTCAACATCCATACTTTTGTTCTCCATAACACGAGAAAGTACAAGTTCAGATGACTGAAGTGCGCTTGGAGCATCTTCTAATGCCAAGGTTGTACTAGACTCTTCAGATACAAAAGTAACATCACCCACAAAACTCTTACTCGCGGCAATGGACGCCCCAAATCCTGCATCATTTCGTGAAGGAGGTATAACAGAAGCAAATGCTGGGGTTAGTGGCAAACTTTTATCTTCGACAGAACTTGATTCCTTGGATGCAAGTCGATCCTCACTGATGATATTGTCTTGCAAGTTCGTCAGAGTTATTGAAGCATTGGAAATGCTCTCATCCTCTGGGAAGGTCCTAAGTTCTGTATCATAAACTGAAGTTGGACGTTGTAACTTAGTCATGGTGGGATTTCCTTCACTTTCCTCCATTAAAAATGATAATGACTTTGATAGAGCCATATCTCCAAAGGAAATTGATTGATCAGTGACAGGTTCCACCTCCCTAGTGATGTTCCGTTGCAAAACTATTTGACTACTTGATACATTAGAAATACAGTTGATAGCATCAGGAGAAGTATCAAAGATTTTTTCATTAATAGAGGCCGTGAGTTGTGATGTAGACAAATTATCCAAAAATGAACTTGATCCCTTAGCCAGTGGTTGTTCCTCCCCGACCATATCATCTTGTTGTATAATCTGAGAGCTTGATACATCAGAAAAACACTTACCATCATCTGAAAAGCTATAGCAAAAGGTATCTTTCGAATCTTTGTCAGAACAGGATTCAGATGAAATTCTGTCTTCCGAAGTACTTGGTTTGTCAACTACCAGTGCTTCCTCCCTAGTCATATTCTCTTTAAAAACATTACATGAGTTCTTACAAATCGCAGTGGCAGACTCATTTCCTACAGAAAGATCAATTTCTGCTTCTTCAGAAGCTACACCATCAAGTTCAGTTGAAGTTGAAGCAGCATGACTTTCAAGGGAATTCTGATTCTGACATGATTTCTCTTGGATAGGATTCTGAGTAGTGTTGGCCACTGAACTAGTATGAGTGTCACCGGCGTGCTTTGGCTTCTCATTGACAGCGTGTGCTTCTTTTTTTACATGACTGTCCACTGGGATAAGAAAATCTGGCACCACACCAGAGTAGAATTTTTTCATGTTTGAACCAACAGTTTGCACCTGATTCTCGACATACTTAACTGTGTCCTAATATTTAAGAAGTAAGACAAATAAAAGCCGAACTACTCGTAAGATAGTTACAAAGTTCTGTCCGTTCCAACAATATATAAACATATAGATTCCAAGGAAACAAAACAACCAAAGAGGAAGCAGATATACCGAAGTATTGGAAGTAGTAAATGGCCAAAAAGGATCACATTTACATACCTTAGTTACAAATTCATCGACCTCCTGACACACAACCTCAAACTTGTGGTAAATGCTCCCAACCCAACTTTTGCTTCTGGATTTCTCCATTGGTGCAATCTATGAATCAATCAGGAAACTATATCCTGATAACACTTCACGATCATTTAAAGACTAGGCGATGTCTTTATCCAAAATAGCAGTGTCACCTGCCAAAAGCAAAATATGCATAAACATCATGATTAAGCATTTTGACACATAACTCGGGAGACATAAATCTAGGCAGCCAAGCACATCACTGAGAAACCCCAATGCAGCTTAATTCAGCTTTTTTGGAAATTTACAAAAGGCAAAAGTTACAGACAATTTTAAAAGTTATGATATCATCTTAAAATCCTTAAGGGTAATTTCTTAGCAACACAAGACAAGTCAATATCGACTACCTTGGTATCTAAGTACAATAGAAAGCTGTAAACTTCTCAGACTTATCAATTAGAAACCACTAAACAAGTAACCAATCTATAACACACCATTAGCAGATAGAGTACAGAGAGATTTCAAGCACAAAAGGGGTACACCACACTACTAAAAATTGAATTAATGTCATGCAAGTCTATGAATCAATAAGGAAACTATATCCTGATAACACTTTATGGTCATTTAAAGACTAGGCACTGTCTTTATCCAAAATAGCAGTGTCACCTGCCAAAAGCAATATTCTGCATAAACATCACAATTAAGCATTTTGCCACATAACTCGGGAGACATAAATCTAGTCAGCCAAGCAAATCACTAGCAATCCCAATGCAGCTTAATTCAGCTTCCTCAAAAATCTTCAAAAGGCAAAAGTTACAGACAATTTTTAAAGTTATGGTATCATCTTAAAATCCTTGAGGAAAATTTCTTAGAAACACAAGACAAATCAATATCGACTATTATGGTATCTAAGTACAATAGAAAGCAGTAAACTTCTCAGACTGATCCATTATAAACCACTAAACAAGTAACCAATCTATAACACCTTTAGCAGATAGAGTACAGAGAGATTTCAAGCACAAAAGGGGTACACCACACTACTAAAAATTGAATTAATATCATGCAAGTCGATGGCCCAATATCAAACTAATAAGAACAAATACTACACACTATTAAGGGATGATTAGATTACAAGTTTGGGGTATTTGAGTAGGAAAAAAAAGAACTAGGTCGTACAAAATTAAGAAGCAAAGCGGACAGCATAGCATTTGTAATGATCAAGCTCTTACAATTACAACAAAGGGACAATATGAACAAAGATTCAATCTTTTTAACAACAAAAAAGTAATCACTGTAGTCCCGTAAAGTGGAGTCTGGAGTGGGTAGACTGTATGGAAACGTTACCCCTACCTTAGAGGTAGAAAGATTCCATCCTTTCAAGAACACAAAATCTTATGTAAAACAAAACATCAAAGCCAACAAAAAAACATAATCACACATCAAAAACCAACGATCATCACCTTAACGAACTAAATTACAGTATAAGCCAGTCAACTTCATCATCTGAGAATTCCCAAAAAAAGAACTAAACTATCACAAGGTCTCAACTTTGATTTCTATACTAACCAAACAAAAGAAAAAAATTACCCATATCCTCAACTACAGTAATACACCAAGAAAAAAAGTATCAGATAGAGTACATAGAGATTTCAAGCACAAAGGGGTCCATCACACCATTAAAAGTCGAATTAATATCGTGCAATTCGATGGCCCAATATCAACGTAATAAGAACAAATACAACACACTATTAGGGGATGAATCGATTACAAGTTTGGGGTGTAAGCATTTGTAATGATCAAGCTCTTGAAATAACAAGAAAGGAACAATATGAACAAAGATTCAATCTTTTCAACAACAACAGCATAACCACTTTAGTGCGGTCTACACAGACCTTACCCGTACCGTAAAGGTAGAAAGATCCTATCTTTACAGGAACACAATATCTTATGTAAACAAAACATCAAAGCCAAGGAAAAAAAAAAAGCATAATCACACATCAAAAAAACAATGATCATCAGCTTAATGAACTAAATTACAGTAGAAATCAGTCAACTTTATCAACTGAGAATTCCCAAAAAACAAGAACTAAACTATCACAAGGTCTCAACTTTAATTCAATACCAAACAAACAAACAAAAGAAAAAAATTACCCATATCCTCTACAAGGGCTTTAGGCCCCAAAAAAATAAGGGCTTCTCAAAGAACCAAAAACAAAAAAAAAAAACAAATTCAGTTGACTCAAATACGAAAACATACCGAAGATGCACAAAGACATAAATTCGATCAGTAGGCAAAGATTAAACGCAGAAGGAGACGCATACATATAAAAAGAGAAAAAATATTATTAATGGTGACAAGCACAGTATTAACAAAAAAATACTTTATCTAAATTAATAACGCAAGATTTAATAATGCAGGTATTAAAACTTTACGAAAAATTCATTTTAATTATATTCTTAAATATTATGATTTTATTTTTTTTATGAATTGAACGAAGGTATAGAATGTTGATTATTAGGGAGTATTATTTTTTTATGATCTTCTAATTAGCTAATATAAAAATATTTTATTGAGATGGTTGTTATTTTCTTTAAGAATAATTTTGATAGTTGTTATTTCTTATTTAAATTATTTAAGAGTAAATAATTGGCATGTAAATAAACTGATCACTAACAAAACATCAAGTTTTAATTGGAAAAAAATAGATCATTTACTTTTAAAATCGAAAAGACGATAAACGATAGTAAAATCGAATAAATCATCTACGTTTATATATAATAATACAACTTGTAATTTTATTATGGATAAAACTTTATAAATTATTCAAAATACAAATAATTAGAAAATCATATACATATATGATATATTAACATTCTCAATTAGTAAATGTTAAACAATTTGCGTTTCAATATTGTATTGATTTGTATTGGATTTATTTATCAACGAACAACTTCCTCTAAATAACAAAATTTGCAAGTTAATTTATATAAATAAATGGGAAAAAAGGTCTGAAAATATTATAACTTTGGCCCGATATCGTTGTTACGATACCAAATTTTATGGAGGACCTTTTACCCCCTATATTATTTAATAGTGTATTTTAAGGTATATATATGTCCACTTGGACACGTTAGTATTTATGATTATGCAATATTATGATGTCCATGTGGGCACATATATACTTTAAAATACACTATTTAATAGTATATGCGAGTAAAATGTCTTTTCCAAAGTTCAGTATTGTTGCAACAATTTTGTTCAAAATTTGAATATATTTCAGACTTTTTTTCTTAAAAAATTTATTAGTACAAATATAAAATATAAAATCAAGAAAACAAATAAAATATTCAAAAATATTTGAGGGATATTTTTATCTTTACGTGGATTAATTTTATATGAAAAGTATCAGTTATACAATCTCAAATACCTTTAAGGCATATAACTAATTTATGGATTAGTTATACATAGGCTAAAATTTCATATCAAATATAGTGATAAATAATATACGTAGTACATAACTAATTTATCCTAATACTCCCTATCAAAAGACACCTAAGTAGAATATAAAAAAATATATTTATTGTTACTATTAATTATTTTTTTTCTCAATAGTTTGTTGCTAATCTCTTACTAATTATGCACATTGAAATTTTATTATTGATGTAATTATATATAGTTAAACATAGTAGACAATTAAATACATAGTTATTTTTTATTTCTTAATTTATCTAATTCATTCCAATTTGAATTAATAATGTTTTAATACTGACTCTGTAAGGTTGTCTTTAATTCTTTGAGATGATCCACTAAACATTTTAAGCTCAAACTAATTAGATCATTAAATAAATAAATAATTTAAAAAATGTTTTGTATGTCTTCTAAAAAGTAACACTTGCTACAATTTTGATATTTGTAATTAAAAATATTACGAAATATTATATAAGTAAAAAATGATGCTTTCATTGACATATTCAAATAAGTCTTAATTTTATTTTTAAACACTTTTAGAATAATTTTTATAGTTTGTGTAACAATTGATTTTATTCAAAAAAAAATTAAAGCTAATCAATAAGAGTGATTTAAATATTTGTGTTGTTATGTCACGTTCAATAATTTATATATATTTATTCTTGTTTTACAAAATATTAGTACAAAAAAAGATATACTATTAATAGATAAAAAAAAGTTAATTATTAAATTATAATCAATTATAATAAGATTTTTAGAATTTTGAAAAATTAATAAATAGAATACCATTTTTTATAATTTTGCATCCTTACTATTGAAACTGTGAATTAGGAAAAGGGTTTTTGAGTTGTACAAGAAATTCTCTATGTATATTCTTAATAATTTCCACAAAGTTTCTCAAAATTTTATTGGAGTTTTGTGTTCTTATTGAGTAAATGAAAATTTTCAAGCAATTTCCGTGTGTTAATAAGAAGTTCACTTTTTGTTTTATTTATATCTATTGTATTATAAGTATATATTTGATATATTTTGATTTTTTAGCACGATTCAATCAGGTTATCGTATTGGTGCGTGTTTTTTTGTGAAATTGACGATAAATTGATTTTTTTACTTTGTATTTATATGTTCGTCTGGTATATACTTGTAATTCATTTTCTTATTGACATCAAGATTTAAAATTTATGAAAAAATGTATGAAATAACAAACTATTAACTCAAATTAAATACGATAGCCATGATTTCTTTTATTTGTAATTCACAGTAAACATATTATGTTTCTGGTTATCCCATTTGTATATCGAAATATACAAATAGACTCATTTGGTATACATAGTGTTGTATAAAAATTAATTACATGATCTATTTGTATATCGAAATATTCAAATAGACCCATTCTATACACATATGTGCCATATAAAACTTAATTGCATGACCCATTTATATATCGAATATATGAATATACCTATTCGGTATACATATATGTCGTATATATATAGTAATTTTATTTATATACAATCACTATGTTTTAGTTTGTATATCGAAATATATAAATACAAATTTTTATTTATTTATATATGTATATTGAAATATAAAAATTAATAATTATAACAAACATAAAATTTGCATAATTATACAAACAATAACTATATTATAGAAATTTGATTTTTATATTTGATAAACTAGCACGGGCCTACCCATAGTGTTATAGGAAGTTCACTTTTTGTTTTGTTGATAACTATTGTGATTATATATAGAAATAACAATGATTAAGTATAAAAAGTTTTTTATCAAAAAAAAGTAAATATATTGTATTGTTATATCTTTTTATTTGATATTATACAAATATTGTGCACAATTAACTTTTTGACAGATTCTCAACCTTTATTTTGGTGCAAAAGTGTTATTCTCTTTTGTATTGATAATAATTATAAAATCGCCTTCAAATTAATTATTTATAGAATTTTTCATTGCTAAGTTTTCTTAAATTTAATAATTTCGAATGATAGATTGCAATTTATAGGTAATGTTTTTGGAGAAGATAAAATATGATTTCACATTTTTCTCCTAAGATTTTTAAAATATTGATATATCATCATTAACAATAATAATATACACAATATAATTACATAAAATAGAATTTGAAAACGATAGTCTGTATATAGATATTGTTACTATCTTCAAACTTAAGATGTTATGTTCGATAAAATCTGAACTCAAGAAAAAACAATCCAAAGCAATATAGTAGTTAAAGAAATAACGAAAATAAAGGCAACGATATGCAATAATCCCTACAAATTATTTTAAACAATAATCATAACAAGATAAATTTATAATTAAAGTGTAAAAATATCTCAAATAATAATCGAACTCAAATAACAATATGCTATAGGAGTAATATTATGTGTAATAGCACAACAAACATTATCGAAGGATAAGCCACATAATGCTTAAGTACTATCTAACAAAATTTTTGATAAATTAGTAAATATTTATTCATTTTTAACTAGAAATCTCAAATTCAGATTTAAAATATATAATTACATTAATAAAGAATACTTTATTCTAAATTTTAAAAAAATTCAATATAAATTTTGAATTAGTTACATTTCAAAATGATTAGTGAACCCCAAGAAAAATAAAATAAAAATTGAAGTCATTAGTCAATTATCAATGAGTGTGAATGCAATTGTGTATATAGATAAACTTTTTTAATAAAACAAAAACATGTGATTATTGAGTTACAAACATGTCAACATTAATGTCCATTTGCTTAACAATGAAACAAATGTTTATCTAAGGCAATAATTGAACGTATGAATAAAGTATTTCGGATATATATAAATGATGTCAAAAATAATTTATATAACAAATTGAGTATCACAATACGAAAATAATACTATGGACAACAAACAAAATTATATTTTCTATATTTTAATATCATTAAAGATCAGACTTATCTCAAAATCTAGCATCGTCAAAATCAAATTTACAAAAAAAATATCTCACTTTTGGTGCTATATACCTTTCTTAGAGTCAAAATTGTCCCCTTTATCTTGTTGGAATAGCTTTTCTAACTTCCTTTTTTTTTAAATTTATTTCTTCTACTTCACCATAATCACTAATGAGCCCTTGATGTGACCAAATTTAGCAATTTTATCCTTCAAAATTGATAGAATTGACATGTTTGGTCCTTTTCACCCTTTGTTGACTTGATGCATCAATCACTTTTTTTTATCCAGACCCTAATACTTGTACCAAAAGAATTAAAATGATTTGAGTTATATATATAGTGTAGAAAATTCTTTACACTATTAGTTCGATTTAACTAGTTATAGCAGGTTATTACTCTATTTTTCATGTTCACAGGAAGGCTTGTTAGTATAAATTATACATGTTATTAAAAGTCCAATGAACGTGATGATGTGATTTATCAAATATCGATGTACTGACAATTTACGTGGAAAAAAGTTAAGTAATATTCCCTCTATTTGAAATTTTTTGTCACTCTTCGTATTTAATCAAACTACATTAATTTGTTGGTTGTATTTTTTTTAGAAGAACATAATACTTTTCATATATCTAAATTTTAATTACTATATTGTTATCTATTAGAAACATTTTCACCACCTCACAAAGGTAGAGGTTTAATTTAGACAAATATTTTACCTTCTCCCGACTTCACTTTTATGATTACATTAGATATGTAATCATTAATGTTTGAATCTTGTGAAACGAAAAGTGATAAGTATTTTGAGACAGTGAAAATACGAATCAACAAGATGATAATGAAAAACATTAATATATATCTTCATAATCAAGTTTTTTCCCAACTTTAAAAAAAGGAAACTACCTAGCTAGTACACTTTAATTGAATAAAACTACTTTTATGGACCATCAAAACCATAATGTTTTGGGCCTTAGAAATTCTGAGGCCCAAAGGTTATAATCTGCAAAGCCCATATTAGATCGAAGCCCATGGCCCATATGATTGAGGCCCAGCCCACAATCACTTATGTGCATACATTTGCAGATACCTTTCGTTATACTATTGAAATATTAGTGTTCCTGGCGCTACCCAAAAACTAGATCGTATATACACTTTACTTTAACGAAAGACTATGTAGGAACACATGTCTGTCCGTTAGTATAAAGGGTATATGTAATATGGTGATTAATTAATAAATAACAAATTATTATATGTAAAATAGATAAATGTAGTGTTACGCGACGATTACCACTGTAACACTATGTTTAGATCATTGATATCTATTGTATTGTATTGTATTGTTACTATACCTACAATGTTTGTTTTGATTGTTACTTAAAATGTATTGTATTGTATTGTTATATTTCGTTGTTACGTAACAATGAAAACCCCTATTTTATGGAACAACCAATTTGGTGTGTTCCCATTGTTACTGAATTTCTTTTTCAATTATATATTTACATAATATTTCAATTAAAATGTTATTAAAAAATAACAAACAATATAGCCTAGCCAAACATTGTATCTACCATACAATATAGTAAAATAGATTACAATACAATACATTATGAAACAATGAGTAACAATGATCCAAACAAAGTGTAAAGGAATTATTATTACTACTATAAAGTTAAGAATTACTCACAATTTTCTCTTAATTACTCTAATTGAGTGTTATTTGGTGTCGTCAATTAAGCACTGCATTAAACAATGCAATAATTAATTTTTTCTTATTCGACCAACTAAATATCATTAAGTATTTATTTATGAAAGATTTTAAAACTAAAATTAGATCAACCAAATAAAACCAAATCCTTCTTAGTTCCTTAGGTATGACATTTTGAGAAGTTACTCATAAGTTATAACTATTCAGCAACTAATATAAATGTATTATAATAAATGATATTTTCTTATAGTAATACGCAAAATAAAATACTAATCTAGTTTCTTATATTTTAAAGTCATTTCACCTTAATCATCGGACTATATAGAGGTTTTCTTTTTTAAATGATCGTGGTGATCGGGCTAGGATATATGTCTATGTTGAAAATTAAACCTAAAATCTTATGATTCTCAACTATTTTATTGATGATTAAGTCAGATCTTTTAAGTACGATTATTTACTTTTGATATTCATATGTTTCTATGTCTTAACCTAGATACTATTTGTCCACTATACTTGTCAAGACCTAACTATTGAAAAATATAATTGAACCCTATAAGTCCAAATTGTGACTTTTTTTCTATGACTACTCTCTACCTAAAAAAAGTGTACAAGAATAATATTTTGCATTACTATTACTTAGTTTCCTCCAAATTCAAGACAAGTACAACATCTTTATCTAATAATTGTTTATTCTCATGGTCAATGAGATGAAACGAATCATTTCAAATTCCAGTAGAGACAAAAAAAATAATTTTACGTGAGTGAAAATTATTTTATATTTATCAAAGCTTTGATGGACAGGGCAGTGTTATGATTTCGAAATCATAAGTTTATAATTCTAGAAATGATAATTTTAATTTTTTTTTGACTAAATTTACTTATAAATATTAAGTAAATCTTTTAAAACAGACTATGGTCTAGGCCAAAACTACTCCTTCTGTCGAACACATAAATAGACTTACAACGTTGCCTTTATTGGTTGATAGATTATCCGATATTTATGTTTAGTTGAATGCATGACAACATATATCTGATGATATAATCGAGGTACGTATAAGCTAATCCACACAGACGATTAATTAAGAAAAGGAATTGTTTATTAGGGGGATGACTTGCTTGGACACGTCATTGTTTTGTTTGGAACAATCTATGAGAGTTTGGTTTGGATTTTGATGTTTTATTTACTGTTTATGATATGCTATTATTGCAAAAGCGTGTAGAAAATATGTAGACCTTATTTAGAAATGCGTTTTTAGTATTATTTTTTTCTTCATCTCTCTAACAAATTATCATAAGATATTTATGGACAAATTTGATATTATGACTAACAACTAATCATTATTGAATTATATTAAGATTAACTAAACAAAGCAAACTCATATTAGCAAAATATTCATTTAAGTTGTACCAAGAATATGGTATGATTATTTTAATAATTTGAATCTACCTTTCTTTTTATGTCTTTCTTAAATATTGATGGATGAAGAGACACCAAACTAGTACTAATTAATTTTCGCCCATAGTTACACCAAACTATACTAATTTATCATTGTTAACTTATAAAATAAAGTGAAAATATGTATTAATTATCTATAATTTCGTTTTAAGAATATATTAACTACTTGAGTCATGTATTAATTATCGTTATGTGCATATAAGTTTTTATTTTAATTCTGATACACAACAAATGTCGCTCGAACTTTTTAAAACTATAGGAACCAATACGTATCTTGATTAATCATCCTCATTAGTGAAGAGTCTGAACAATATAGCTCATTGCATAATACAATTTCCTTACTAGGGAGCAGATATTTTGATTTAATAATTAAATGGATTTAAGTGTCAAAAAGAACATTCAAAAGGAAGAAAAAAATAGTATTCTTATTCGCCCCATTTTATAAGACACTTTTTTTTAATCCATCTAAAAAAAGAATATCATCTTATTATAATTAAAAATAATTTAACTTTAAAATTCTCTTATCTTAGTGAAATGATTTACGATTATCACAAATTTCAAAAGAAACTATTTGAGATGCACGAAAACTCACCTGGACCTGGACACCACGATCATTAAAAAAGTCTTTTTTTTTCTTCTTACACACCGTATGAAGTTAAACGATGTCACACAAAATGAGACGAAGGAGTAGAATAGAGACAAGTAGAAAGAATAGAGGTGGCAGGTAGAGAAGAAAGAAGACTAGTTATGCTATCAAGAAAAGAGGCTGCATGGTCAACAATACAGTTTACCTGCAAGACTAATCACAAAGAAGAAACCTCTTTTTTCTCCTTTATGCTTCAAACACATTAGCTTCAAATGCACCAAAAATAAAATAAATTTTTTTCTAATAATCAACAACAACAACAAACAAGTTTTTGGGAAAGCCAAGAAGTTCAAGAAAGCTCCTTTTTAACACTTGAACAATTTTATTTTCTTCCCATACAAATATTATACAAAGGGACTATTATGGTTGGTGTGTTAGCTCATCTTCTCACCTCCCTCTCTAGATATTGATTCTCTACCCTCTTTTCATCTCATTCTACTATGGAACTTCCGGTCTCGACACCGGATTCTGGTGGCAAGAAGAAAGGTTCTTATACTATAGAAACAAGAAATCTTTCCTATGCACTACCTAGTTTATATGATGAGGTAAGTGGGATTTTTTGCTGCAAGAATCCTAAGAGGCCTCAGAAGTTCATCATAAAGGATGTAAATTGTGAAGCAAGGCCAGGAGAGATTACAGCTATTGCAGGTCCTAGTGGGGCTGGAAAAACAACACTACTAGAGATTCTTGCAGGGAAAATATCACCAACAAAAGTTACTGGAGAGGTACTAGTTAATGGTCATCCTGTGAATGCCAAGTGTTTTCGGAGATTATCGGGTTATGTGACACAAGAAGATGCCCTGTTTCCTCTGCTCACAGTTGAAGAAACACTCATGTATAGTGCTCTTCTGAGGCTACAAGGTGGAAAAAAAGAGGCTGCCAATAGAGTTGGAGTGTTGATCAAGGAGCTTGGTTTGGAACAGGTTGCTGGTGCAAGAGTTGGGGGAGGAGCAAACAGGGGAATTTCGGGTGGTGAAAGGCGAAGGGTGTCGATTGGAGTTGAGTTAGTACATGATCCTGCTGTAATTCTCATTGATGAGCCAACTTCTGGGCTGGATTCAGCATCAGCACTTGATGTTATATCACTTCTTCAAGTGATGGTAGCTCATCAAGGCAAGACAATAGTCTTGACTATCCATCAACCTGGTTTTCGGATTCTTGAACTGTTTGATCGACTTGTTTTGCTCTCGAATGGGGGTGTACTTCACAATGGCTCCTTGGAGCATCTCAAAGAGAGGATCAAGTTTTCCGGTCTCCAGATTCCACCTCACATCAATGTGCTTGAATTTGCCATTGATGTCACAGGCAGCATTGTCATTCAAACTTCAGAAACTCCCAATGTCCATTTCCATATCAAGGATCATGGCGAAAAGAAGGAAAGTCTAAGAAAAGATGATGAGGGATTTACAATTTCCAACCACAATGACATGGTAGAGAACTGTCCTTCCTACGCAAATTCCTACGTTGAGGAGATTTCAATACTAGGAGGAAGATTTTGCAAGAACATATTCAGAACCAAGCAACTCTTTGCAACCAGAATAATACAAGCATTGGTAGCAGGCTTTATACTGGGATCAATATTCATGAATGCTGACAACAATCTAGGACAGGTTGCTTTACAAACAAGACTAGGATTTTTCGCGTTCAGTCTAACATTCTTGCTGTCCACCATGACAGAAGGTTTACCCATTTTCTTACAAGAGAGAACAATCTTTATGAGGGAGACTTCAAGAGGAGCATACAGAGTATCCTCTTATGTTGTGGCAAACACAATTGTCTTTCTTCCGTTCCTCTTAATGGTTGGGCTTCTCTACACTGTCCCGGTTTACTGGCTCGTTGGTCTAAGGGGAAGCATGGATGGGTTCCTCTACTTTGCTATGGTGGTGTGGATAGTTCTCTTAATGTCAAATTCTTTCACTGCATGTTTCAGCGCACTTGTCCCAACCTTCATCATGGGAACATCTATTATAGCTGGCTTGATGGGGTCTTTCTTCCTGTTCTCAGGCTATTTCCTTTCAAAAGAGAAGATACCTAGTTACTGGATCTTCATGCACTACCTAAGTCTGTTTAAGTACCCATTCGAGTGCTTCTTGATAAATGAGTATGGAGGCAAGGGAGGGAAAAGATGTTTAGAAAGTGAAAGAGGAGAGTGCAAGTTGTTCGCGATTGACTTCTTGAAACAGCAAGACCTCAAAGAATCACTGAAATGGACCAACTTAGCAGTGATGCTGAGTTTCATCTTGGGTTACAGAGTTCTCTGTTATCTAATTTTGTGGTGCAGATGTTACAGAACCAGAAACTAGGCTTTTCATTCTTTTGTATTTCTACAGTTTTCATTTGTTCTTTTTCTGATAATTATATTGATTGGGCAAGCACATGTAGTTTACACTGAAGAAGATGCATTAGTCATTGAGGTGAATATTCATTTTTCATGTTCAGAGTTCATATGAAATAAAAATTTCCTACTGTTATAATTCTGTAAGGATTAGGTCCTACAAACTTTGTTTTACAGGAGAAAACCAACAGCAAAGGAGACTCATTTCTTTGTCATTCACTATCATGTCATCTATGTCCTTCAGGCTATGTTGCTAAGACTCTTCAAAATTATTGTCGGATCCTCCAAAATAGTGCAGTCCAACACAGGTGCAGCATCACTTTTGAAGAATCCGAGCAACATAGCCTTCAGGCACAGGTAAAGTTTAGTGTGCACTGCTGGTGACTATGTGAATAGTATTGTAAGATAATAAGTGATGCTGGTGACCAAGTGAATAGCATGGAAAAATAATAAATGATGTGCAAGGAGAAATTGCTCAAGGCATTTGTACTGGACTTATAGACTAATACTGGAAGTTTCATGGAAGCTTTATGCTTACAAGTTACAAAAGATTGTATTTCCAAAAAAAGATTCTCTCGTGGTACAATTGCGACATTTACTTAAATAGAAAGAAAAAGGAAATAGTCTCAATGAATACCTAATCTAATTATACGTATTCCAGGTCATATGTACATCTTAGAATATAAATGAAGTGAAAAAGCTCCTAATTCCACACGCTATGGAGCAAAATCCTACAAAGAAATAAACTCAACAGATATAAGGAAGATAGGCAAGGAAATTTGATTTACCATGATGTGTTTGACTCAGCTTTTACGATCATCTATTGTAGTAAAAGTCATTGTTCCATGTGTCGCTGTTGTGTTCGCAGATGAAGAAGAATCAACTTGTTTACCCGAGCCAGCAGATAGCGTGTCTGATGATGTATTTTTCTGATTCCTGAGACTCACTAGATCTGATAACATGCCTGGCTCAGATATCTCTTCATCATTCACTTGCATCTCACCAGTCAGCAATTTCACCACAGTGGACATCGATGGTCGGCTTTTGGGCATGACTTGGGTGCATAAGAGAGACACCTTCAAGAATTTGCAAGCATCAACAACATCGAAGTCATCTCCCAATAATGCATCTACCAATTGAATGAGCTCCCCCTTCTTGAACAGTCTCCATGCCTGCATATCAAGTTATCGAATGTAATACAACTTCCTTTAAAACTTATCTCTATCTAAATTCCATTTACAATGGTTGGATAAATGTTTGCTCTATCAACTGCAAAGTTTCTATTTTCTTTTGTTCTGTTCTTGAGGAAGCAATTATGATTTTAACATTATATTATAAAGCCCACTTGAGAAAAACGAGATACAAACAAAGGATTAGATGGACTTGGGACTATATAAGATGCTTCGACTACATTACTTGCCGTTTTAGAAGGTTAGGTACAAGGTTGTTGTCGGCAGAAGGGCAAACAAGAATGGGCTTCTTTCATTTTTTGTCTTGTCGGCCAAACTTAATTACTGGCACTACTCAACTATACAAAACCGATACATTTGCAGGCTACTTTGTAAACTAGATCACCCAAAGGCACTGGACTGTATAGTGTCATAACCATGCAAAGAGAGTGTCAGGATAATACACTTTCTCAAAGAAATCACCAAATAATTTAACAACCCCTGCTGACCTTCCCGTCATGTTATATGAGCAGTCGAGAATTCAATGCCATAGATCCCTCATATTTATTAATGTATAGAAACAATTATATTCGTCTTAGATATTTTCATTCTGCAGGTAGCCGGGATCCAACAGAAACAGAATAATGTTAAAAGCAACTCCATACCCGTTCAAGAAGATATTGTTCCTCAATAGGTAACCGCTTGTTTGTGTTGCATCTTCCACTAACGATTTCCAAAAGGAGAATCCCAAAACTGTATACATCTGCTTTCCGTGTCAACTGCCCTCTCATTGCATATTCAGGG
Organism: Solanum chilense; assembly: GCA_032847665.1. Classification (NCBI taxonomy): domain Eukaryota; kingdom Viridiplantae; phylum Streptophyta; class Magnoliopsida; order Solanales; family Solanaceae; genus Solanum; species Solanum chilense. The sequence goes on from CM064969.1 coordinate 71,208,330, forward strand.
GCCAAATAACCTCTACAAATAAATAAGCACGTTAGAATTTATACACAATAAACAAGTAAGTAATGATATACTATTTCCAGTTTTAGCTGAATGTAGCATAAGACTATCAATAGCTTTTCTACATTTTCTTTTACAACATTGCTAGATCAGGAAAAATGGGAGCTCTATAAATAAGAACAAGATAATGCCAATGAGTCATCATCTTGTTCTTTGGATATTCTTAGCCAAAACATTCCCAATTGTTTCTGAATGGCTTACACATTTTAATTCATAACCTATAATTCACCTAGAGAAATTTGTCTAAGAAGATGAAAGAAAAGCATAAGAATATGTAAACTTACAGTGTTCCTGCCACACGGGTGCTAACATGGGTCAAATCAGCTGGAATAAGCTTAGCAAGACCAAAATCTGAAATTTTTGGGGTAAGGTCTTTGTCGAGAAGTATGTTGCTTGCTTTAATGTCTCTATGAACTATATAAGGCTGGACTTCTTCGTGGAGGAATGCAAGTCCTCGTGCAACACCAATGCATATCTTAGTTCGTGTTATCCAGCTAAACTGGAGGCTACTATGTGCACCACCTGTGAGTAAACAAACATCAGTATCCACTGCCACAAGTACAAATCAAAGAAAAGTTAAAAAAAAAAAATGACAAAGGACTTAAACTCACCAAGCAGAGTTTGGGAAAGACTATTATTTTCCAGGTAGTTATACACCAATATTCTATGATCCCCTTCCGCACAACAACCATACAACTTCACCAGGTTTTCATGTTCTATATTTGAGATCACCTTTATTTCTGTCAAAAACTCCTTTACTCCTTGTTTTGATTCAACAGAAAGTACCTTAATAGCAGCCATTTTTCCATCTCTTAGCCTCCCCTAACAACAGAATATAAAGTCAGCTTATTTATTGAATGGAAATGCAAAATCGAAAAAGATCTTTTTTGCAGAGAATATAATACCTTGTAGACAGAACCAAACCCTCCTTTCCCTATTTTGTTTACAGGACAAAAATCTTCAGTTGCAGCACGCAATTCCCGGTAGCTGTACACCCTTGCATTCTCAATGGTTGAAATTTCTGCAACAATTCAAAATCTAGTGAGGAATCTTAACATGTCTTGATTAATAGCAACAACTTAAATATCATTTTTATGAAGGTGGTATCCTGACTAGCTTGCATGCACCTTGATTATTCCACCGAGTACCTGCCACCTCCCACCAACACAGGTATCGTATAACTCTGCCGACCAACGAGGCAGATAACAAGATGGTGGCACCTAGTGATTTTTGGTCTCGATTGGAATTTGAACATGAGACCTCATGTTTCTCCTCCCATTGACCACTAAACCACAACAACTAGAATGTTATCGAGAGATCGTGATTGGAAAAGGCAATGTTTCGTCCATGCATAAGAAGAACAAAGAATCCTAATAGTAACAACATGCTCAAGTATGCTATGTCATGGAAGTTGGCAACGATTTCCATAAAGAGAAGCGGAAGTTGAGAAAAAGCTGAAAATTTTAACCTTCATCAATTTCTACTACATGGTTGTGACGGGGAGATGCCTTCCCTCCTAAGCAGAGACCAAAACAAGTCATTACACCAGTGTTTTTGTTTCAACAGAAAGAAAAGCAGGTCAACCCACAGAAAAAAAGAACTCCGCTGCCAATCCTGTTATATAACAAAACAACATATCAACAACACTTCATTACCAAAATTTAGTTTCCATTTAGCGCTGGTTCAGATATGACACATAACAGTTACCTAAGGCGTTTGGCAATGAAATTTTTTCACTTTGTCCAAAGTTGAACTTCCAGTTTCCAATTTTAAATATCATATTTCACATTTGAAAACAAAAACTATTTTTTTTCAAATTTTGCAATGAAACATGGCCAAACGTCCACAAACGCCTCTATACTCCTGAATTCTACCCAAAAAACGCATTGAATAAGAAGTAGTACGTTTATTTCCTCTATACCAAGCCCCAAAAACATTCTCAAACAAGCATAATTTTGAACCTACTGCTCAGAACCTACATTTCATCACTACTAACAATACATCTAACATTACAACGAAAACAAGGAGAGATAAACCAAAATTTTAGACACCCATTTCCAAAACTCAACACGGCATACCAACAAAACAAACAGAAAGCAACTACATCAATAACAATCCAAAGCTTCAAAGAAAAAATTTCAAAATTTACAGTAAAATTGCAGCACTAGTAAAATAAAATATGATTCCCATAAGAGAAATGCCCGTTTTATTAAAACAAACATAAAACCAGATCCATAGCTTGAACAGTTAAGAAGCTAGATTTTCGCAGCTAGTTCAAAAAACTTCCAGTTTTACTTTAAAAAAGAGAAAAAATTCAAACTTTTACATCCCAAATAACTGTATGTACTCCAAAACAATCCATTATCTTCTTCTTTTCAGATCCGCCTAAAGAGAAATCACTAACCTGATTAATCAATGAAAAAGCACAAAAAAACTCCAAAAATGCTGAAATTTAGCTCGTTTTGAAGGTAAAAAACAGGTAAACTAAGCTCAATTAAAGTAGAGAAATTGCAGGGAAGAGAAGAAAGATGAAATTGAAGAGAAAAAGACACAAAATTGAATTTACTTGCTTGTTGAAGCAGGCAGCAGAAGAAAATGGAAGAGATGACTTTGGGAGAGATGAGTTTGGTTGCTTTATTTAAACTATATATTAAGAGAGCTTGGTTTAAGGATAAAGCTATATTGAGATTAATTATGTAAGAATTACTTATAATAAATTATTATTTTATGTTAAATAAAAGTAAAGGAAAAAGGATAAATATATCTCAGAATTATCGTAAATGATATCCAGATATCCTTCGTCATACTTTTAAGACATTGGTGTTCCTATCGTTCATAAACTAGAACATATATGTCATTCACTCGAATGGAAAATAAAATAGAGATACATGGTGCAATTTTATCCGTCAATAAATATCAGATCAGTTGATAAGATTATGACACGTGTATGTTTGTTACTATAAATATTATATATGCTCTATTTTTTGGACGACATGAACGTTAATGTATCAAAATATGACGGATAATAGTTCGGGAGTATATCTGTCCGTTTTTCCTAATAATAATATTATAATCACAATCAAACTTTAATAAACTTGTTCTAAAATTAGAATCGAAATTTATTGTTTCTTATCTAAGACCTTCTGAAAATAAAGTTATATCAAGATTATAATTTTAAAATTATATTTAAGATTGAAATTTATATTTAATTTAATTAAAGGCTAAAGGTATAATTTATTACAAACTAAATTTATAACATCTTCAACTAAATTTTTTTTTTAAAAAAAAAAAAACTTAAAGAGTTGCAGGCCATTGTTGTAATGTTAGCACGTCATTAGCAAGATCTTAGAAATATCCCTTCCTAATTAAAATAAAATAAATAAAATTTCAATTGTTGTCTTTTATTTTTTACGTGGAAAATATGGAAATATGTAAACACCAGTAAAGTCAAAATAATATATTAAATTCAAAAGTAATACGTTTTTAATATAAACGAAATATATATATATTAGCAGCCACTACTGATTGATTAAAAATTAAAATCGGTGCAATGGACTATATTGACTATTTGAATCACTTATAAAAGTAAATATTTTGTTATTCGGGCAAAGATACGTTTATTAAAAAAAAATGTGATTTGAAATTAAGTAATAGTCTATTGAATGTTTTTTAACTATTTATATAAGATAGTGATAAGTCTACGTATATTCTATGCTCTTTCTGTATTGTAGTCAAAATCAAATATAATTTACTAAAAAAGAAAAGAACAAATGAATCAATTTTTTGATTTTTAAAAAATTTTATTTTACTACTTTATCATGAAAGCATAAATTCAAAAATAATAAATTGATGAATATGACTAAATACAATCTCATATTTATTACACGTTTTTTATCTTTCAAATTAAAAATAATTCAAAGTCTATTTTAATTATTTTCATTTAGATTTGAAAAGTCCGTTTAAACATTGTTTGTTTATAAAAAATAAAACTCTACTTTTCACGAATTTGACTAGTGAAAAAATATCTTAATTTTTATATTTTAATTTTCTATGAGAAATCATTGAATTTTCTTGAACTTTTTAAGTCTACCACCTAATTTATTCTTCTTCTTTTTCAACTAATCCTATCAACAATTAATTTAGTAATATAATTATCCACTTGCCTTAATATAAACTTTTATAATATTATAAAAGAAAAAAATATATAGATGAAAAAGATAAGGTTGGCTTCACCAATCATTATAATGACAAAATTCTATATCGATTTTTTTTTTCTTTGTGGAATTAAGATGACGAAAAATTTAAGCCTCTTATATAATATTATAAATTTATAATAATAAAATTATTAAAATCTAGGGAATAATGTCAAGTAAAAAAGATACCAATAACAAAAACAAGAAAAAACCTCCCTATAATACAAGATTATATATAAATTGACAATTATCGTATAAAGACAGAAAAGTAATTTTTAATAAAATATCGATTTAATTAATACATTTAAAATAGTTTTGAAAAGGAAATATGCAATAAAAGTAACAATAATGTGAAGTGCTATGACTTATGAGAAACGATACATAATGGAAAGAACTTTATAAATAATAAATTAATGTGATAACTCAGATACAATAAAAAAAATAATTAATTGAAGAACAAAAAATTACAACGAAATACTGCTAAATTAATGTTAGACCAAATACATAAATAAATTTTTAAATTTGTTAATTTTTTTCCTTTGTGTTATTTTCGTATTGAATCATTAAATCACTCATAATTTATTCTTTTTAAACTGTTGACTGATGTTGAACCTGATTTTATGAGGGGTATTGATAAAAGATAGATATGTTGGTCCTGAACTCGTTCGTCCAATTGATAGTGAAACTTTCTAAAATAATTGTGTTTTTCTTCAAATCATTTGAACACATTGAAAACAAATGAGACTAACACACATTTTGTCTTCATTTCTTCAATTAAAATCATTACAATACGAACAAAATTAAAGACATTTACAATAGAAAAATCGATCAAAATCAGTTAACAATCTTTAAAAGAAACAAATTATAGATGGTTTAATAATTCAATAAAAAAATAATGTAGTTAAGATACCTGAAGCGAAAACCCCCAACAAATTTAGAGATATCTATTTATGAATTTGACCTTAATGTTAAATCAGAAAAATAATAATCATAATTTTTTTTTTAAAAAAAAAAACATATAATGACATCTTCTCTCCAATGATTAAGAAGAAGAAAAATACATTAAAAGTACTAATTAAGTACTGAGATTGTGCTTTAGTGCCACACGGTTGCCACTTTCCTCTACTTTTACATGCTCATTCATAAGTAGATTTTGAATTTTAGTATTTTAAAATTATTAATTATCAATTTATAATATAATTCCTCTTTTTTAATTTATCTCTCTTATTCCGACTTGATTCGTCATATAAAAAAACAATTTTTGAATTTTATAGTATTAAAATTAAATTTTTTTACTTTCGCTAGAGAAAAAGAATATATATGAATTATTTGTATAAGAACGCAGATATATATGAGTTACTTTTATAACAGTTCTAAATAACAAAATTAAGGACTAAGGAGTATTTCAAATAATTTATTCTTTTTTAAATACGTCGTGTGAAAAATTACTTATCAGGTTAAAATAAAAAGTTTTAAAAAAGAAATGTATTTTTTTTTTCATATTCTGCAAATTTAAAATAAGAAAGGCATTTTCCCAGTCCTTGAAGAATAATTCAAAGATTAAAGTAAGGTTGAGTGAGTCATAAGTGAAAGCTTTAATAAATACACACACTGAAAATAATATGTTTTCTAAAGTATTTTTCCAATCAAATGTTGACTTTATCAACTTTTATTATTCCTTTCGTTTATATAGTTTAAGAAAATGATAAAAATAAATATTTTGAACTATTTTTTATATCTCTCTTTGAAAAATTAAATATTTTATTTAAGAAAAACTAAGTTAATCTTACTTCAAGAACTTCTATTTATAGTAATATTGATAATTAATATGGGACGGATAACTTACAAATTACAAGTAGTTGAATCAATAAATTTGGGTTCAATAATTCAATATGACACACACAAACATAAAGTCAACTCAATTAAATTTAATATGGTACAAGAAAAGATTGAATTATTCCATAAACTCAAATCAAATTACAAGAATTCTCAATCTAGCTATTGAAGACTTCTTGAGAAACAACAATAATAATAATTTTTTGTATTTTTAATTAAAAGTTTCAAATGAATATAGTCATATTTGATATTTTTCATTCATGAAACAATAATGATAATTATTTTTGTATCTCTAATTAAAAGTTTCAGATGAATATAATCACATTTGATATTTTTCAATCATGAGATAAAAAATTTAAACGCGAATTTGAATTAAAAAAGAATGTAGAGGAGAGAGGAAGAGTACACAAGCCTTGTATGCAAATAGAAATTCTAAGTAATCTTCTAATTAATGGAAATTATAATTAGCACATGGGATATTAAGTGCATAAGTATTTAGCTCTTTTATTCGACGTATATAATTTTATATCACAAGTGATCATAAATATATTATAACAAAACTTTATAAGAAAATATTCCATGAACTTTATGACGATCAAATTGTTTTTTTACTTTTAGAATTTCAACTTCTTTAGCAAATAAAGTTGATTCGAAACATTATATTATGTTCGTGCCCAATAAAGTTTTATTCACCCAATATAATTGAAATTGGACATGAGCATCCTTAAACCTTTTTTACACAATTGCCTAGTAAGCATTTCACTATTTTATTCGTCAAAAAGTTTGTTTTTCCTTTTTGGTTAATTAAGAATACTGTTAAAGGTGAACTTTGGATTTAAAAACAACAAATAAAATTCGAACTTAGTCCCCTAACCTCAGATGTGTGCAACATTTATACCAATACACCTAAATAGTTTTAGTGTCTTTATATGTCTAAAAAAATATATGTCTATCTCAAGATATATATATATATACATACATATATATATATATATATATATATATATATATATATATATATATATATATATATATATATATATATATATATATATATATATATATGTAATTTTCCAAGTTAATGGATGTATGTGTACACATGGGTTCGCCTCTGACTCCAAGTGGAAAGATAGAGTCGTTACAAAATAGTTTCTCCTTCCTATTCATGTTACTTGACTTGTACATGAAAAAATAAATACATTTCATTTTACTTATCAATTTTAGCAAATCAAGAGGGTTATATTGTTTAAAAAGGGTGCTTCGTACTCTACTCTTCTTACTAAATAACCAAATAAAATACTAATAATCAAATTTAAAATTCCAAAAGATCATAAATAAAATTAACATAAATTAAGTAATATAAGACTTTGGAAATAGTTGACTACAATTGGGGCCAATTTGTAGTCAATAACAGTGAGTTAGGTACTACACTAAAGGTAGTATTATGAAACAACAAATAAATTCATAAATTGGAACAATTGTCGAATTCATTGAAGACTTTATATAGAATAAAATCAGGTCTTTTCCAACACTTAAAAAAGATGGTAATTATATAGAATAAAATAAGGTTTTTTTCCAGCACTTAAAAGGCATATCTTTTTATAAATAAAAAGTATCAATACTTTTTTTTTTGTCAACAAAAATTAAAAGCAATTGATGAGAAGGCCCATCACCAAAAGTGTAATCCCCATCACAAAGCTTTTATGATAAAAGTGCAGTTCAAATTTCCACAGAAGAAGTCAACCATGCGTGTTATTAGCATTTACAACAAGTTTATTACACCAAATTGTATATGTAATTAAATGATGCACATTTTTTTCAAGCCACAAGCCAATCATCCACACACAAATCATACAATTCAGTGGCATGATGCTGTTGATGGAACTGTTCTTTAAAAATAAAAAATTAAATGATACTTCACATCGATTGTATTCTTCCCCAAGTAAAAGGCGGAATAAGAGAAACTTATAAGGTAACGAAGCAATCACCCCAAATTGATTGTTACACAAAACTTGAGACTTTTTTGTCATAACCTGTATTTAAACTAACAACACAATACAATACGATAATTAACAACCACCGAAACAAAGTTGTAAGTGCAGAGTGATATAGCAAAGTTTATTATACTACAAGTTTACAACCATCATATAGAACATAGCGGCAAAAAAGTTAAATACTTAGAAAATCATCTCCTTTGCTAGCTCTAATGTTTCCTTGTGCCCAATAAACTTATCTGCAATGGCCAGTGCGAACTCCATGGTAGTTCCTGGTCCTCTGCTGGTAACGAGATTTCCATCTACCACCACCCTGTTTTCTGCTTCACTTGGATCGGAAAGTTTGTTGCACAAGGCAGGAAAGGCAGTAGCCTTTTTACCCTGGATAGCAGACCAGAAATAAAGCAGTCAAATGCATAAATAGTGTAATGCAAAGCATGCTATGCTGCAAGACTTGGAACAACAGGCCCCTTGTGTATTTAATAATGTAATACTGCCCTATTAAGATGAACCAATATAGCCTAGCTCATCAAGGTTAAGGCCAATCAAGACCTTTAAGTCGTGGCTTCTTTTAATCCTGATAAACCAAGGTAATGTACAAATCACAGTACTTGAGGTAATATTCACTTTCAAAATCGAAGAGCATGAGTATGTCTCTTACCTTGAGAAGCCCATGGGGCTCTAGGACTAGAGCTGGAGATGCACACATTGCTCCATATGGTTTGCTTGATTCCGTCTGCTTCTTCAGCATGTCAACCAACTTTTCTGATTTGGCAAATGTTTCGGCACCACCAAGACCGCCCTGCATATTCATATATTACAGTAAGACAAGAACTTCAAGGAGCTTTAGAAGCAGAGTTTCAGAGGATTGCACTCACTGGTAGGACAATGAGATCGTAAGACTGTTTAGCAGCTTCATCAAGGAGCACATCTGCTACTAGTTTAACTTTTCTGGAAGCAACAATCTCCAATTTATCTTCCATAGATGCCACAACTACTTGAACGTTTGCTCGCCGAAGTACATCAATAATAATAGTAGCTTCCATTTCCTCAGAACCATTTGCAATAGGTACAAGAATCTGTCAAACAAAATATTAAAAACTTAATATCTTTTTGACAAGTTATGAACTTGCATATTAACATGGTGGTGATTCAGCTCCAAAACTCGAAAGAACATTTCATAACATACTATAAGTACAACATATTGCAGTTACTTCATAAGCTAAACATTCTACCTAGACATGGACACTGCTATTACTTCCAAAGGTAAAAAGACATCTATTAATGATGGTTTGCATAAAAGTTTGCTAACCCTGTACTCTGGGGACGTGGTTATACATGGATGTGCATAGAATACCTCATCTTTTGCTTTTTGAGCATATATATTATGACTCACGAAGTTCTCCTACAACATTTTCCAGCTCAACAATGTATGTATCAACATACACATACTTAAAAAAAATGTATCAACATACACATGTAGAAGATCTTAATATATGCAAAATCCAAGTGGATCACTTGTAGAGAAATGATTAACATATTAAGTACATAAATGATTGTGTAGAGAAACTGACAGAGCTGCAACCCTCAGCCACAATCTTACCTGTGGCTTACTCGTGAGGGTCCAATTTACTGAATTAAGCTCCGCAAATGCAAATTCTTCACTTTGATTTGGGCGCATCACCTGAATAAGAATAATCCCAAAATTTCAGAAATAAATGGCAAAGCAAAATCATATGACAATTTCAACAACATGATCCAGTAAATCCAAAAAGAAGTGATGAACTATCAAGTTTTGTTGGACATATTTGACGAAGAAGACAAGAAGGAAATATTTCAGGTTACATTGCACGGGCAATCCATCTCTTTTAATTCTTACATGTATAAAATGAAGTTTGAGTTTGACAACTCAGCTTTATTCTAAGATTTAGTATTTTTGCATTATTTAAGCATCCTCATTTATAGTATCATCACTGAGTGTATTATAAACTCTATGATGATCGTAGAATATCTAGTTTTCTCTAGCTCTTATTTTTTTCATGCTTGTTAATTAATAGAGGTTCGTTACTAAGATTAGTAAGGTAAGGTCTAGCCCCCCTTGCTTGTACATTTCTCTTTGAGATATTTTTTCTCTTTATTAATAAAACTAGCCCTAGGCACATTGCCTAGTGGATTTGCTTAAAAAAAATGGCACCGAGCAAATACCAGACCACCAGAACTGCAAAATGAAAACATCTGCAGGTCTCCGATACCAAAGTTAAAATGATCAAGAAAAAGCTTTGACAGAATATGGACTATGAACAAACATTAGATTCAATACCAGAAGAAGAACTAGCTAAGAACTGATTTCCACAACTGTACACATAAAAATAATCATCAGGACAAGATGATTCAGTGCACCAACTTGATGTATGATGAGAAAAGCTACGAGGCCACAATGTTGCATTCTGTATTTTGATCTTGAATAGAAGTCAACAAAGGTGAGACCGGGCTCTGAGTTCAACACTATTTGTCATAACCACTCGACTCTCCTCCAAAAGATCAGATTCTAAGAAGAAGAGATAGCGATTTTCCTACCCCAAACTTCGGCCAATTATGCACCAGTTGAACATACGCAGTTCCTCCAGCTACTTGTTCACATAACTATGACATAGAATAGAAACAGCATTCTTTTCTTTTGCAGCATAGTAGGATACATTTTAACATTTCAGTTAGTTTATCTCCTCCAAAAATAGAACATACATAGAAGAGACAGGAATATACTTTCTTGTTTCAGCCCATATATGTTAACATAAGACACAGATGCAAATTCAAGTCTTAAATATCCCAAATTTTAGGTCTACAACACCAAGTCCCACATCATGCCAATACATAGCTTCCACTTTTATGATAAAACGAGAGATGAGATTGGAAATATACCAGTGGGCCAGAAACTTCATTAGCCTTCTCTTTTCCATACAACTCTTCAACCAACGCAACAGCATACTCGATGGATGTTGCCGGTCCACGACTTGTCACAACTTTTGCATCCTTTTGGACTCTTGACTCAACAGCAATGGCATGAGATGACAGTTCCTCCATATACGATGGATAACACGTTGCCTATCAAAGAACAATCGAAAAACACAATTCTAACTTTCAGTCCCTTCAAAAGAAAAAGAAAATACTTGAATTTTAAGCAGGGAAATAAATGAATGAGCTCACTTTCAGCCCCTTCAAAAGCCCCCATGATCCAAGTGCTACCGCAGGAGCAGCACATATTGCAGCATATAGCTTTCCATTTTCAGCTTGCTTTTTTACAATACTTTCCAAAATTTTGCAGTTCCCAAGGTTGGCTGCACCTGGTACCCCTCCCTGAAGAATGGTGAAAACATTATCCAAAAAAGAATCATAACTACAGAAGCTATCGTCATGTGTCCCTGAATGAGACTTGACCAGTATCGAGAAACATTTAAGTATCATTCATCGTGTTGGCACAGGAAAAGGTACAGGACATGTAAGAAGAGATCCTTCTTGCAATATTCATTATTTCCAGTTACTAAACAATACAACTGTAAAGGATTTACTTGCTTTTCCAATACAAAGGTCTGGAATATCGACAAGAATTGTGTAGACATCCTCTTTTGCCTCTTATGCCCCCCCAGCCTTAAGAACTTTGCTTCTTTTAGAATGTCTCTTTTAACCTCATCGAAAGTAACAAAGATAAAGTAATGCAAAACTGTCAACTCTTTAATTGCATTAACATTTTTCATCGGACACACACACAACTATGGACATGATTAAATAATCATCATAGCATCTGCACTATTACACGACTGATCGTAATAATCTTACAAAAACTAAATCATATAATAATGAACATACACTTTTATAATTCATGAATAGTTTATCCAGAATCCGTACTTCAAGTCTTCCACCAAAATATCAGGTAAATAAATCAACATACAAGTAATACGAGCAGGCTCAAACTAATGCCACATAAAACTGAAAGGATAGACTATAAATTATGCAGGTTTTAGCTATTCTAAACACTACACCGGGAACTAAGCAAATAATTTAGAACAGATTAACCTCAATGTTCAATTCAGCAAAGCCTAATAACAATAAACATACCGGAAGCGAAATAAGGTCAAACTCAGTATCTACACAATCCGTAATTAGAACATCAGCAACGATCTTAATTCCATACATCACTTCAATCTGAAGCTGATTCTCAACGGAAGCAACAATAACCTCCGCACCAGCTCTCCGCAGTATATCTATCGGGACTATAGCCTCAATCGGCTCTGTTCCATTCGCAATCGGAACCAATACCTATATAACAAACAAATGTATACAAATCTACAGTTAATGATCAAATTCTGAATCCGTCTACAATAGAGAAAAGTATAGATAATACGAACCTTCTTAGTAGCGGAAGCCATGGCCGAAACTGAAACTGAAGTTCCTCGAGAGAATTTTGTAGAGTTGGGATGAGTGGAGAGAGTGAAAAATGAGTGAATTTTGGGGGTTTTGTTGAGTTTTATAAAGGAAGGGAAAGGAGTAGTGAGGTGTCGCAGTATTGGTGCTGCCATTTTTATAATACGTTTGAGCTAAAAAGAAGGATAGAAATGGCTAATAAAAATTGGTCATGTGTTCCATGGATGCATTTTGTGGGTATAGTTTGTGAAATATCATTTCATAGTGTTACACATTGTGTGGGTGGTTGTTACATATGGAAATATGTTATTTTGTATGGACACATAGGGTTGCGTATCAGATGATTTGATTTAATTTTAAAGTTTATTAATTTGATTTATTGGTTATAAATACGTTAAGTTGTTATAAAATTATTTCATTATTTAACCGTTAAGCTTTGAAATAAAAAAATTATTGGATATCACTTAGAAATTACAAGGTGACAATCGACAAGTCAAATGAACCACACAAATAAATTCACAAACTGCATCTTGCTTAGAAGTAAATACAATCAAAAGTTTGAGACAACCATTAAGAAATAAAAGTATAAAACTGAACTAAAAATCAAGAACTATATACAAAAATGATATATATATATATATATATATATATATATATATGATTCACTATCGTGTTATTGATTAAACCATTAAGAAAAAAGTCAAACCGTTAAGAACTAATAACAAAACTGTTACATTGTCAATAATGGTGGAGCCAGAATTTCAAGTAAAAAGTATCAAAATATAAATAAGTTAAATTGTGTGTAAGTCGAGGAGTGTCAATATATAATATGTTACATAAAATATATTTTTTTTTATTTAGCAATGTAATATATTTAGCAACGACCGGCATCCCTCAATTGTACGTGGCTCCACCACTAGTTATCAAAATCACAAAACTAATAATCTATTAGTCATTAATCAATATTTTTTTTCGATTTGAATTATCAATTTCGATTCAATTTTGACCAATCTTACTGACCTGAGTTATGGTACAGCAGCCAAACTGCTTTATCTTTAATTATAATTCGTTTAAATCTTTAGTATACAAATGTGATTCAAAAGTTATAAAGTCTGACATTATATTTGTTTTCTTAAATAATATTTATTTATATTAAAAATATAAAATATACATAAAATAAATAAAAAATTCAGAAATTATTTCTCTATTTCTTAATTTAAAATTCACAAACTTAAAAATTTAGCTATATAAAATCTATCATTACATATGAATGAGAAACACCATCAAGAACATACATATTTACAATATATATTGGATTGAGCTTCAAACTAATGGTCTAAATTTTGGTGTAACTATTAGAACAAAAAATCAAAGTTTACAAACGGTTTTTTAAAAAGTGAGAATATTAAATTGAATATTTTATTCAATATGAATAATGCATAATGAAACTTTGAGGCATGATGCGTAAGTCTTATAAATCTTTAAATTATTTTTAATCAACCTTTTTTATTCTTAATTTCTTTGTTGAATGATCTATTCAATATATTATCTTCTTTTATATAGAAAAGGTATAACAAAAACTCAAAGTAACACTTAAAACTATTGAGTTTCGTAGTGAAATTAAAAGTTCTTCCATTCAAAACACTGTTATATCGTTAAAATCACCATTAATTTCTTTAAAAAAAATACGATAAAAGAGTAAGTCAATAATTAATTTTATTAAAAAAATAGTAAAACACCAACATTCCTTGCAATAATTCTTATTATTCAATGTGTGCTTACTTAGGTTTAGTTTAGTCATTAATCTAACTTGAAATCAATTAGTAGATCAAATTTCACTTCTTATACTAAAATTTTGTATTGCTCTGTTATTTTAAATTTCACTTTTATTAATCTTAATTGAATATGAATAATAATAAGTCGCAATCATATATGATTAGTGTCTCAATAAATTATTTCAACTATGCTTTATTTTTCCTCAAAACTTTACACCTTTACTTCAATATATCTAGGGGTGAGCATAAATATCAAAAATTCGAATTGAATCAAATTAATTTAGCTCTTCGGTTTTAGATTCTTCGATTATTTAGTTTGATGTCGATGTTATTTTTTTAAAAGTTTGGTTCTTCAATTTGATATCGGTATTATTTTTCCAAAAGATTGATTTGATGTTGATGTTATTTTTTTAAAAGTTCGGTTCGATGTAAGGATCTCAAAATTTCGGTGCACCGAAGAACCGAACTTTTATTTTAAAATATTCAATGGATATTCTCTTAACTAAAAATGAAAATTCGACTAACAACTAAATCATTTATGAACAAATCAAAGTAGCAATAAATGCATAGTCCAATAGTTAACTTCAAATATTAATTTCCAAGAAAATTCAAACATGATTCTACCAATGTACATTACGCAAAGGAACCTGTCTTCGTACTTGTTTTTCTCGAGAAGTAGTTGGGAGGCACAATAGTCTTAATAAAGACAAATATAATCTTTTAGTTAGCACAATAAGTGTTCCACCGGAAGTCACATCATTCTTTAACATAGTTTTAAATTTCTAAGTATCTTATACTTTGTCCTTGTTTTATTTTTCATTCACATCAAAAAATCAATTTAAAAACATCGAATAAAATAGAAAAATTGAACCAAACAGAACTAAATTAGTTTACTTTGATATATAGTACACAATTTTCTAAAATCAAAAACTAAAGTATTATCGAATAAAATTTTGACAAAATTGAACCGAAGAACCAGACATCTACCCTTAATTATATATCAATAGATCTTTATCGTGTAAGACACATATTAGTACAATTTTGATTTCTTTAAACTTTTGCCTTTAGAACTTATCTAATTTATAATGAACGAAAAAATTAAAAATGAAATTATTAAAGGAGGAAAAGGAAGAAGACAAACAAAGAACAAGGAAATAAATTATAAGGGTATGAAGATGAAGAAATTTGGATTTAGAAGAAGAAGGAGAAGGAAAAATAGTAATTGAAATTGATTACCATGAAATTACATATATCATCTAAAAAGATCGTTTCTATTTGTTACTGATAAAACTTACAAGTTAATAAAATTGTAAGATTACAATTGAAAATAAAATGAAGAAATAAATCTTTAGGCTGAGGCACGGATATCTCGCTCTCTTTAAGGTGATTCAAGTCCGCTGCGGCATAATCTACAGCGATCCAACTGTATAACTCTTAACTTGTCCCCTCCAGGATATAACAGCCCAACAACAGTGTATAACTCAAACAATTCCGAATTAGTTGAAGAGTCCAAAGCTCCACAAAAGAACATCTTCCTTCAACATATAATACTCTCTTTTGTATAGTGAATATAGTTGAAGACTTAGATTATTTAATTTTTATGTCTCAACTCTCTCTTTCACTACACTAACCTCAATATAATACTACTCGTCTTTTTCACTCTATATTTCTTGTATTTCTCTTGTTTCTTCTCCTATCTCAACCTAAATGAAGACTACACTATTTATAGGTGATGAATTCTTCCTTACAATGAATACGAGATAGTGGGTAGTAAATTTGTCAAATGAATGACTCAAATGTTACACAAGTTACAAGACATAAATATAGAATAATGGACGGAAGAGTTGGTGGTTACATAAGTTACTAAAAACTAACGACTATTTTCTTCCACTGTTGATGAGAGTAAAGAGGCACAAATATAATGTCTACCAATAGACATAACATGATATATAATGTGACATATAATATATTTTTATTAATATTAAAATGTTACACCAACACTATCAAACTTTGATAGACGATAATATATATCTATAATATGAAACATAGAAATTATTAATCAAATATGTAAATATATAAAATAAAAAAACTAATTTATAAAATAGTAGATCCGTTGACAAGAAAATAATGCAAACTTGAAAGCTTGATATTGTAATCTAACCAAACCCTACTCTTGTTTTTTCTATATTTGAAAGGAACAAAATAGATACTAGGTTGTCTAGGTTATTCTTCTTATGTAATAACTTAATAATTTGATTAATGAATAAAAACATTTTATTACCCAAAAAGGAGAAGGGAAAGAGGAAAGATATTAGAAGAAACAAATAATGAAATAACTAAGGATGAAAAAAATAAAAAAATCAAGTTCCCTCTATTAATCACGATCATCGTCAATTATCATATTACAATCATGTTATTTGTAATTATCGAGTGTTGATTGACAAATTCATAAATTTTTAAAATTTGTGCTTACTTGAATAAAAACATTCACTAATACTCTATTAAGCATATTTGTAAATATGATATTCATTATTGGTAATTTTACTTTAGATGAGTTTATTTGGTTTTCAATTAAAAGTAAAATATGCATATTTATTGGATCAAATATATAATTATCCTATTGAATTTATAGCAATTTTTGAATTAAACACTTAAAGTTTGCACGAGTTCTATTACTCTAAAAAATTATCTTAAAGTGGTTTATATACCTTTTTTCGGTCATTCTCATTTGTAATAACTAACAAGGCAGGTGCAAAATAACGCATTAACCCTAATCTACCACCTGTTATTCGCTATTTAACTTTTAATTCTTTTCATTTTTGCCTTAATTTTCTATTTTGTTTCTTTTTTTTTCTTTTTTTGCATTTTCTCTTTTAAATTTCTATTTTGCCTTTAATTTCTGAATTTTATTTTTTGAACTTCGCCACAAACAATAGTGACAACACTCCATTATTGCACTACTTACTCCCTACTACATCATAACAAATAATCAAATATTAAAATTAAAAGTTCTATCCAACCAAAATTTAAATTATTATTTTCATCCTAAATCGCCATCTTTATATATTAGTTTCACCATTTCCAATCTTTAAGTTTTAGAAAAGAAAAAGCTACTTAGTTAAGTTTTAAAAAGAAGAAGATAGAATCTAATAACATCGCATTTTAAAATACAAATTTTGAGAAATAATGAGATTTCTTTATTTTTGTCTTGTTGAAAAAGTTTACTAAAAGGCTATTAATGGTGATTTGGGGAAGATGTGTCTAATTTATTAATTAAAATATCAAATTAAAAATGTGAGTACATGTATTTTAACAGTAGTATTGAGTTGTAATACTATTCCTTCACGCGTTTATTTTACGTGAAAACACAATTGCCATAGAAATGACTGAAATGAGCGTATTTATCGTGAATATAAATAGTTTCATAGAGTAATATATAGTACTCTGTAAACTTTAGATATCTGTTTCAAAAAAGAGTACATTCATATAAATTTAACGAGTTATTATGTATTTTCACTACTTACAGCATGAGCAAGCACACATTTCAGTTATTTAATTTTTAAATCTAAGTATAATATCTTAACAATTAAATTGAAGTATCGTCAAACATAACATGAATAAAAGCAAACAGAAAATTGAATTATTTTTACATTGATACTTATATAGATTCAAAAAAACTCAATAAATTAAAAAAATAAATAAAATTTTCATTATCGTTTATAAATTAAATGGCTAAACTTCACGCATAATCTTGAATGTGTTTTTTCTTATTAATAAATCTAATGTATATTTATGATCATCGTTCATCTGAAGATATGGATATTTATTTATCTTCTTCAAATGCAAATATAGTGATATTATTTACTTTTAACAAATATAAACAATCTTTAATATAGAATCTAAGAGATCTAAGAGAATGACATTATGTACCTTTCTCTTTAATTAATTAATTAATAATAAATAAACGTATGTTTTTCGTTCTAATTTTTGATAGCCCCCCCTTTTTTTTTCTTTCTATTTTGAGACTATTTAATACTTCAATCATCTTTTAGTGAGTTACGAGAATATCCAATCTCCATTTTGCTTTGTTATCCTTTTAAGTAGTTCCATCCATGAGCAATATCTCAAAGTTTGAATCTTTGTAGTATCGACATTGTTAAATTTTTTATCGTCTCACAAGTTTAAAAATAAAATTATTATTTTACTTGATATTATATAATTTAATCGACATTTTAAATTCTCTATTTTCCTTTGTTATCCTTGTAATTCCATCCATAAGCAACATCTCAAAGTTTGAATCTTCTCACTATCAACATTATTAAGTTTTTTCTTTCTTACACCATAACATTAGTTTAATTTGTTTAAAAATAAAATCATTAATTTTAAACAATTTACTTTCATATAATTAATTTTAAATTATCATTTCTACATATTCTAGAAAACAAAAAAAAAAAAAAATAGCATCACATGAATTTGGCCACGAATTACTAATGATGTCATCAAGTCAGTTCAATATATCTCGATTTGCGTTCACATAACAACATGCGTTTTGTTCACACTCCTGCAGAGAAAAGAAAAACAAGCCCACAGTAACGCTTAATACAACAATTCCACTTAAAAAAACCATCAAACTCATACAACGAACACGCGTCGAAAAAATTTAATAAAACAATCCCACTAATAAAACCATTAAATTTCAAATGGCAAAAACAATTAAACAAAGCGGTAAAATATTATTTTCCTTTTTATAAAATGGAAATAATTAATAAATGCTGAAGTAGAAAATTTAACAAACAGACAAGCAAGTGCTAAGTGGGTTAACAGTATATAAGGTCACTCACGCACATGGCGGACGAAGTATATATAGAGAGAGAAAGAAGAAAGTGTATTCAGTTGTTAATGGTGTTTATCTTTTTTGTACTTTTTAGTGAGCGATTCGTTCATTTCTAAGCCATTTCTGAGTTTCTGAGTTTTCCGGCGATGGAATGGTGAAGTTTTACCGATGAATGACCTTATCATCAGATCCTTTTCGTCCTTAACCGCACCGGAGTTTCCCAAACCCTAACAATCATCGGAGAAATGCATTTCTAAATTCAGGTATGTTTCTGGTGAAGCGGTGCAAGCAGCGCTGCGGCGGATTTGTTGTTTTTTTGCTTTAATTGAATATACTTGATATCTATCTATATAGATTCGGCTTTATGGATCCGTAAAATTACTGAATTTTGTGCGTTTTTAATTGAATTTCGATGAATTGTTACTTTTATATGTTTTCCTATTCGGTCATTTCCGGTTATGTTCACTTTCTCGGAACGGTTTTCTCCTTTTTCCGTCATTTTGCTGAACAATTGAACAGCAGACACTCTTTCTGTATGTGTTTTGCTAATGCGGCTTTTGTTTTAAATTTAATTTGTGTTATACAAATGTATCAAATTAGGGAAGTTTGTAATTGAGTATCTGGAATTTTTGATTATTCTAATGCTGTATGGCCTAAGACTTGAAGAGCAAAAGGTTTTATGAGTTTATGAGTCTGCTTGAATTTAATTGTAATCGTTGTCTACTTTGAACTTCAAAGACATTGCATAAAGCCATAAACAAAGAAAGACTTGATTTTGATGTACTGGTTCTGTGCCCTGATTAGGGATCATTAGTTCTCCTTAATTTGGCATTTTGTTGTTTCGTTAAACCCTTGATGCTGCCTCATTTAGTTTCAGATGCTTCCTGCTCCTGCAATGTTTTCTCTACTTGTTACGACAGCCACCTCTTATAGAATTAAACCGAACATGTCTTAGATGACATCATTTCCTTGATAATGGTCAAGCCTTATATATAATTCTGAAGAATCAGACAGGAACATCATATTCCTTGGTCCATGAAATACTATTTGCTCCATACTGATTACTCCAACCCTCTCCCCCTTCATCTGGAATCTTTTGTATCGTGCTTATGACTAGGGGATTGAAAGAAATGATAATTTAACCTTGATATTGGAGGCAACAGGCCAGTAGGCCTTGTGGCTAAATAAGTTTCTGGGCTTTGTTTTGTAAAAGCAACCGGCATTTGATTTTTCAGAATTGCATTAATTTAGCGCGGAAAGAGATCTGCTTGTTGACTTATTTGTCATGGATATGAAATATTGCACTGCTGTGAATTTCTTATAATTTTGTGTTTCTATTTCTGTGTAGAAGCATACAAGTGGATATTATAAGTCCAGACTATAGATCATTCCGATGATGAGATTTATTCTGTAGTGAGGCTTGATGCTGGTCTTTCATTCCTTTTTGATGGTTAGCATTTGACCAAGAATACAAGAAGTACTTTAGGATTGTGGAGAAGTAATAAGTCAGCAAAGATGCTGTTCAACAAAGACATTGAAGGTCTGTGTGATGATGGCTTTGATGGGTCAGGGAATGAGACACATATGTTTGCAAATGTGCACTTTGGAAATGAGGGTGATACCAAAAAGTGTCTTGTGACCGGAATGGTCGACTTTGAGGGCGACCTTACTAGCCAGACAGATGAACCTGGACATTTGTGTGGTGAAAATTTTGTTTTGACAGCACATCATGATTCTCATGACATTAAGGAAGATTCTGGAGAAGACCCTTGTGAACGAGAGCTAACCAATAATCATGTGGAAAAGGAATCGGAACCATTACCTTCCTTGGACATAGTACCTGCAGATATTACTCCGCAACCTTCTTCCTGCCCTTCTTTGAATGTAATTTGTCACGTAGTTGAATCTTCAAACCAAGGTGTTAAATCAAGTTCTTATTTGCAGAAGCGGCACAATGTGCTGGACAAAAGTCATGTGCTTGGTGAAATGGAGTCATCAGTATTAAGATCATCTAAAATTGAAGGAAATGGATGGAAGGATGTTGTTGGTAAAGGAATTGCATCACCTCCTTCTCAGGAGAGTTATGCAATTGGCAGTGCTGCGAAGTCATCAGGAATTCTTAGACCTAGCAAGCCTAAATGGAGGGACCATTGCTTTGTAGAACTGGATGAATCTGAATTGCTAACGATTAAGGATTCTCCAAATGACCCTCGCCCTCTTCTACGGCACCACATCCATCGTTTGCTCAGAGCAGCAGGGTGGGTAATCGGGAGGCGTAAACGCAATAATAAGTTTCATGGAATTGGTGAGTATGTTTACAAGTCACCTGAAGGAAGACCAATTCGTGAATTCTGGAGAGCCTGGACCTTGTGTGGACAGAGTTTGCTTACTTATGCAGATGGTATTTTTCCAGAAAAGGATTGTACTTTGTGGTCTGATATGACACAATTTTTGAGTGACCTCTCAGTTTCAGTGAAGGAGATTGATAAAGAACTGGCTACCTTGGAAACAGCTTCTGCATTGGCTCGGCTTTGGAGTCTTCTCGATCCTTTTGTAACTGTGGTGTTCATTGACAAGGCATTGCGCTCTCTCAAAGAAGGAAAAACAATTAAAGCCAAAATGACTTTGGCCACTGCTCCTGTTAAAAATAACATAAAGAATGTAGACGACACAGGAAATCTGTTTGCTGATGAGAGGACTTTGCAGAATCAGCCTTGCAGCTCATCTTTTGTCTCAGATAGTGCATTGAATGAGACAGATAAATGGATCCACGAGGACTATGGTGATGAAAGTTCTCTCAACTTAACAGAGCCCCAGATGGGTGAAGGCAAATGTATGAATGGTGTATCTTGTGATTATCCTAATGAAAGATCCATGTGCTTAAGGGATACTGTCAGTGAGGGTGCTAATAAATACAGGAAACTCTTAAAAAATGGTAATGATCTACCTGAATTAGCTCCTTTACCATCTTGTGGACCTGAAACAAATGGTGAACAAGAATATTGCTTGTTCGAAGTTCCCATTTGTTCAGGAAATGCACTAACCTCGATTGGAGGATCTGATAATATGACCAAATCTCTGACAATAATTTCCGATGGTATACCTCATGCAGAAAGTTCAGTCTTGAAAAGGGAGGTCCTGAAGAAATCAAAGAAGTTATCAGAAATGGAATCCGCTAATGGCCAAGATGACCAGTGTGATCCATCTGGTAGGAAGAGTGGAGTTCATGAAGTAATTACAAGCAAACAAAAATCTGGGCCAAAGAAACGTAAGAAATGCCGTCTTAGTGACGATGATCTCTTAATTTCAGCCGTATTTAGAAACACGACATGCAAATCTGGCAACAAAAGGTCCTCTGGTAAAATCAAACCTCTAAGGAAAAGGAAGAACCAGAAAAGTGGTGGTAAGTTGCTTTTACGTAGTCTTATTAAGGGTGGAAAACACTTCCCCGAAGAAAAATGGCCTACCTTTGCCTCAAGGACTGTGTTATCCTGGTTAATTCATTCTGGGGTTGTCTCCCTAAATGAAATGATCCAGTACCAGAACTTGAAGGATGATTCTGTGGTAAAAACCGGCTATATTACCGCTGATGGAATATCGTGTAATTGCTGTGACGAGGTCCTATCCATCTCTAGCTTCAAAAAGCATGCCGGTTTTAAGCACAATCGCCCCTGTTTGAATCTTTTCATGGAGAATGGTAAGCCATTCACCTTATGTCAGCTTGAGGCTTGGTCAGATGAATACAAGGCACGGAGGGCAGTTTCTCAAACTTCCCAAGCTGAGGAAAGGGACCAAAATGATGACAGTTGCGGACGATGTGGTGATGGAGGCGAACTGATTTGCTGTGACAATTGTCCAGCTACATTTCATCTAGCTTGTTTGTTCACACAGGTTCGTCTTTTGACTCTTTTCACTTAGTTTACTTGTTCGAGTCAGTTTGATGCCTTTATCTTGCCTTGAATAAATAATTTTCTTGCTCAACATTTATGTTTAATCCACTTGTAAATTGTAAGATGTCAAAAGATCCGTCCTAGCGCTTTATGCATGGGTTCTTATATGATTTTATATATGACGTTATATAAACAGAACACCAAAGAAGTTGCATGTCTTGTTCAGTCCTTACTCTCAGTTATTTCCCTTTCAGGACTCGTCTTTCCACCAAAACAGTCCAAGGGATTGCTGTGCATGGATTTCTTGCTTTAATGACATTTTTGTCTTAGTACTTTAGTCTGCATATTACTTGACATGAATTCTTATTTCTATTCTATTCCCCATAAAATAATAGAAAGGTTTCACATAATTAAATGCGGGTATTTGTCTAATATCGCTAACCAAATGCTGCATAACATTATGTGAAATGGAACATATTTGCACTCTACTTAGTTGGGGTCAAATATGTCCTTGTCTTCACTTAAATGGACTATATTACCCTCATTTTCTTCGTAATCACTTGTTTTACTTTGTTTTTATTGCCTTTCTACCATTTTCGCAAGTCGTACCAGTTTCTCTACAAACCTGTACTCTATTTGTTTGCCAATATTGTTCATTCTCTAAAAAATAAATTATTTACCAATATTGTTTTGGTTTTGTCTCTGCACTAGGCATGATTGTATGATTATTCTAAAATAACACATCTGCTCATATGTCTTGGTTTCCCTTTGATTTTGTTGCGTATCATATGAAGTTGAGTACTGAATTTTGTTTAATGACACTGGACAAGAGATATAAATTCTAGTAGATTAACTTATTATTTCTTGTTTCAGGAGCTTCCTGAAGGGAGTTGGTACTGTTCACAATGCACGTGCCAGAAATGTGGGGACGTGGTTAGATGTAGTGAATCAAGTTCTCCTGGTGGATATAAATGTTCACAATGTGAACATAAATGTGAGTTTTCCCATGAACTTTGACTTGTTTGGTTTCTATTCTTTTCCCATTGCAGGCCTGAAAATGTCCAAATATTGGTATTGGAGCTCTGTATTCACTTCTTACCAGAATGCATGGTCTGAAATAATACTAAGATTTTGCATTTGGCAAACTTCACAAGCCTCGATCAGAGAATTATCATCTTCTTTCACATTTGTTCAGTTATGGGGGGCGGAAAATATATATTCCTTCTCAAAAGTCTTGGTTTTCTGTTACTAAATTCCTCAATGGCTTTGATGACTTTTGAACAGATCATGAAGCATGCAGTGATTTAAGGATTACAAAAACTGGTCTGGCCTCTGATACATGGTTCTGCAGCGAAAGCTGTCAAGAGGTGAGCTAGTCATCTCTGCTTTACCTTTTTCATTACTATAAAACTAGCTTGTTCAATGATGTAAATCCCTGATGCAGTTCAGTGTAAGATAAAACAAATCAACTTTCATATTTCTCTCTCTTCTAAAGTTTTAGTGTGGAGTGTGAAGTTCTATCGGTGGTTACTAGTTCCTTTTGAATGTGATATGTCATGGCAGGAGAATGTGATATGAAATATGATTGTTATATCGTCAATGTATCATGAGTAGGTCTATCTAAAAGTAACAGCTAAGCTAAAAGCAGAAATTTTTGCACCATCTATAGTAATAGTAAAAAATATCTGTTTTTCACTGCAAAGTACTGTTCTGTGGCCTTGGATTAAGTTCACAGTTCACTTGCTTGATTTCCTTGATAAGTGAAAGATTTTGGCATGAGAGAATATCAACTTCATTGCAAGGTTGACTATGAATTATTTTGGTTGTCTTTCAGAAAAACTTAAGCGATACTCTTTTGCAGGTTTATGAAGGTCTTCACTCTCGCATTGGGTTCGTTAATCATCTGGCTGATGGCTTTTCATGGACAATTCTGAGGTGCATTCTCGGTGACCACAAAGTTCATTCTCAGCGGTTCATTGCTTTGAAGGCAGAATGCAACTCAAAGTTAGCAGTTGCCCTTACGATTATGGAGGAGTGCTTTCTTCCCATGGTGGATCCAAGAACTGGCATAGATATGATACCCCATGTGATATACAGCTGGGGGTGAGTTGCTTCCCATAAATTATTTTTTATCTTGGCATACTGCTGTGCTTACCTTTGTGGTTGGGTATATCGCTTAATGCTTATTCTTCCACATTCTTCTAAAGCGGTTGTGAAATTAGCAGCAGCCTACATGTTTTGCCAAAATTCCCGCACTTGATAGATAAGGCATTATTCCTAGCATGTCTTGTTCATTCTGTTCTCATTCAATTATTCAAACTAATTGAATGGAAGGTTGAACTATAAATTTAAGAATAATATATTTTATGTTGAAATGACAGAGGAACTTTATAAGAGCAATTTTATCTGAAGCATTATGTTGTAAGGCATATAATGACAATATGCAAAAAATTGAATAAGTTTCATCTTATTTTTTTTGAAATTGGTAACTATGAATAAGTTTCATCTATTCAATGCGCCAATCAAAAGGTGTCTTTTGGGTCTTGCATCCATGGTGTCATTTGACTATGTTCATATCAACGTCACAAAATACAATGACACTTAAGTGGTGCTGAAAGACTTATCTTTAAAATATTTACAGATCACAATTTTCTCGGTTAAATTATCTTGGATTCTACACGATGATCCTGGAGAAAGATGACATATCAGTAGCTGTAGCATCAGTAAGGTAATTCTTTACAATCTTGAATGCAATTGTCCATTGTTATTGCTTGTTCTATAAACTCGACACCTCTATTGCAATGCTGATATTCTTGGAGCATATGCATCTTTTCTGATTTGCTTTGTGCTCCTTTACCTTTTATTTGTGGCCTGTTTTCTTTTGTTTATTTTAAAGAAAAAATGTCAGTGTTATTGGAGTTGGAACTTTAGAAGGAAAACCGAAACATTTGGAGTTGAAGCTTCCTTTAAGTTCTTTAATATGACATCTTAAGCTTGCAATTTCAATTTCATGGTTCCATCTTGACCTGATCTTTTGGTTTTTATGCTATGTTTGTGTTTCTTACTGTACGCCTTTCAATTACATCAAGAATTTTTTGTTCTTGCGAGTATTAGAAGTATTTTCTCCTATCGGCTGCTTAAAATTGAAAGGCTAGACTGTGATTTAGTAAGAGATGGCCTTTGCTCATATTGCATGTGCACTGCAGGTTGTTTCTGTTATTTATGCTTGATAGACTATTAGGTGTTTTTGGAATTTTATAGAAACTTTTTCATCTGGAGGTTTCTGGATAACTGGTGCATTCATGTCTGTTACAGAAGGTGCTTGGAAGAAAGATACTTCAAGTATTGTTGACTAGTATATAATTTTCTCTGACCAAAAAAAAGAAAAAGAAAAAGATTATATAGAAATTTCTTAACTATCACTATTCAATCCCTACGTTTACTATATGGGAATGCCAAAAGGAGTTATAGTTTACCTGAGACCTTTTTCCCATAACCTCGATCATTAATTATGAGTCTGTGACTAGCAAGCTGTGGCCTCCTTGCTGTCTGTTTGATGAAACCATCTCACTAAAATCAGGACTTTTTCTGGGGCGACGATCTTTCTCTGAATCAGAATTTGGTTCTTTTGCAGGATCCATGGGGTAACAGTTGCTGAGATGCCTCTAATTGCAACATGCAGTAAATACCGCCGCCAGGGAATGTGCAGACGCCTACTAAATTCTATACTGGAGGTAATCTGACAGGAAAACAGTGTTATAATTGCCGGGTGTCCCACTCAGATGTTCCACTTAGTACTGGGGCTTGTGATGCACATTATCTTTTATTTTACGGTGAAGCAAGGTTTTGCCATGTATGCTTAATTGTTTCCCTTGTGATGACTTCCAGATGCTAAAGTCGTTCAAGGTTGAGAAACTTGTCATATCAGCTATTCCAGGTTTAGTGGAAACATGGACTTGTGGCTTTGGCTTTGAACCCTTGGAAGATCACGAGAAACGAAGTCTAAGTCATATCAACCTCATGGTGTTCCCTGGAACTGTATGGTTGAAGAAGTCTTTGTTTCAAGCTGCTGATGCAGATCAACCGAGTGGTGAGTATTTAGTGTTTGATGTTCTTCAACTCTCTTTCTTAAACACTACAAACTGGAACTGATCTGTTTCATACTTGAAATCAGTTTGTCCGGGTGAAAATGGCCACACCATTATCGAGCCCATGCAACATTGCGTGCCATCTCAAGATGTCAATGCAGGAGCTGATGTCAGAGACCCACCTCAGTCTGAGAGTTTGCAATTCTGTGAAGATCAAGGTGGTAGTATTCAGGAGCTTGGGCAAGGCTGTGAAGGAAACACCATTAACCCAGAGCATCAAACCGAAACCAGGCTGCCGGACTCAAATGATTTGCAACCAGTGGAAGTGCTGTGTGTTGTTGATGCTCTGCCTAGCAAGTGCTCAAAACTCTCCGAGGAACCGGTTCTGACGTATATCAGCCATGGGGAAGCAGGTTGTAGAGTAGATAATTTGCAGATGAATGTGGATAGTCATTTTTGTTTAGATGAAGTGAATTAATGTGTTGTAGGGGAATGTGTAATGACGTTGATAATTTATAATTTCGTAGCTATACGCCAGTGACTTTGTCAAGCAGGATTAAAAAAAATAAGCAAAACGATGCGGAAAATGAAAATTTTGGGCGAATTGCTTTTTCAAGCCATTTACAATCTTCTTCTTTTTTTCAAAAGTTTTATGATTTTTACACCTAAAATATTTGAAAAAAACTATTTTCTTTTTATCCATTTTACAAGTGGTCAAAAGATTAATGGAGTTAATTTACAAGTTAAACCATTTCTCAATGCGTCTAAGAATAGCTAGCTGATTCCTTTTGGTGGCTATTTCTTCACGTTTTATTGATCAGTGTTGCATTTGTTCTTCACAGATTTCAAAAGATAAATATTTTTAAAATCTAGAATCAAAAACTTGCTAAATATAATAATTTCAGGAAGAGGACAAAGATGGAGGAAACCTGCAAGAATTCATCAAACAAGAAAGTGTAAACTTCCATAACAGAGCTAAAATCTCAACTCCCAACACCAATTTTGAACCTGTGCTAATTTTACTCATAATTTGAAATGCCTTCATCTCCTAAATCTTTCAATGCTTGGCCATCATCTTCTTCATCCTCAACTATCTACTCCCGCAGATCGACAGTCCTGATCTTCTGTTCTCTCATCGGTGTAGCTGGGTTTATGTTCGGTTTTATTGCAATTTCGAAGCAGGGTGTAGGGTCAAATTGTAAATATGCTGAACCTCGATCTGTTTCTGTTGTTTGGGATAGAACTGGTAGTAAGGAAAGTGAAGATACTGATGGAGTTTCAGATCAAGGGCAAAAGAGGCATAAAGTTATGGGATTTGTTGGGATCCAAACTGGGTTTGCTTCCACTGGTCGTCGCCGGTCGTTGAGGCAAACTTGGTTTCCTTCTGATCATGAAGGCCTTCAAAAGTATGAATACTACTCTCTCTGTGATTTTTTATGAATGTGGAATTAAAAAAAAAGTAATCTTTAGTTTATTGTTGTGCCTCTACCTCCACGAGCTAGAAGTAAAGTTTGGATACACGCTACCCTCTATTTTGTTGTTCTTGTTGTAGTTAATTGATGTGAGTTACCTCTATGTTGTAGAAGTAAGGTTTGCATACACCGTAGCCTCCCCAGACTCTTACACTAGCTATGTTGTTGCTGTTTTTTAGTAGTTTATTGATCTGCTGTGAGATTTCATAAACCCATGCATAATTAATACAAACTTAGTCAAGAGAAAGACACAATGGAAGGGATAGCTGTGAGGTTTCATGAAACCATGTTTAATTTAATACAAACTTAGTTAAGAAAAAGATGCAATTGAAGGGATAGCTCTGAGATTTCATAAAACCATGCGTAATTAATACAAACGTAGCTAAGAGAAAGATGCAATGGAAGGGATAGCTTCATAAAACCATGTGTATTTGATACAAATGTAGCTAAGAGAAAGACATGGAAGGGGTAGCTTGAGATTCATAAAGCCATGCGTAAACAATACAACCTTAGTTAAAGTAAATGATACAATGGAAGGGATGGTTGTGAGATTTCATAAAACCATGCGTAATTAATACAAACTTTTTTGATACAGAAAAAAAAAAGTTTGTATTGATTACGCATGGTTTTATGAAAGATGCAATGGAAAGGATAGGTATGAGATTTACCTTCATTTGGAAATTCACATTATCTAATAGATATGCATTTTAATGAAACTCGAGGTGAGGTGTTTGAGTATTTACTGTGTAGTCTTTCTTATAGTCATCAGATTAAAAATCTAGTTTAGTTTAGTCGATTTTATAAACGTTGTATCGTTTTTTTGTTTTTACTGGTAGCTTGCTCTTGTAGTTTATATGCTCGTGTGTCATAGGGAATAAATTGTTGTGTATGACTTGTGGTTAAAAGACATTTTCTTAATTATGTGGAAATTGAGTTATTTATAGAACAATTTTATCATGCTCTTGTTGAATTGAACTGGAAGTTTCCTGCCATATATATCTGCGATGATACCTCTTTTTGTCTCCTTTTGCGGAAAAAAAAAGGAAAAAAAGAATTTCCTTTTTCGCTAAGCACTTAGAACTAGATTTCGCAAATGAACTCAACGTTATTCATTTATTTGTTATGTTTATATGTAGTTGTGTTTCTCTGTCTCTATACGTTTCTTGAATCTATACTTTGCTAAACTGACGTAAATAAAATTGCAGGTTAGAAGAAGCTACTGGCTTGGCTTTTAAATTTGTAATTGGTAGAACAAGTGATCAATACAAAATGGCAGAGCTTAAAAAAGAGGTAGCACAATATGATGATTTTTTACTATTAGACATTGAAGAGAAGTACAGTAAGCTACCATACAAAACGTTAGTTCTGGCTGCTCTCATGTAGTAATTCATCATTTTTCCTTTTTTGGTTTCCTATACTTACTCAAGGTGTTTTTGCAGCATAGCTTTTTTTAAAGCTGCCTATGCGCTTTATGACTCTGAATTTTATGTTAAAGCTGATGACGACATATATTTGAGGCCAGGTAACAAGAATTTTGAAGCTTTTCTATTCTTACTGCTCTTTACTTGTCATTCTTGTTATGCATTTACCGTGTCCTAGAATTTTGATGTACTTGAGTTGCTTTAATTTTCCATTACAGACCGCCTTTCACTGCTCTTGGCCAAAGAGCGCCCTCACTCCCAAACATACCTTGGATGCATGAAAAAGGGTCCAGTTTTCACTGACCCCAAGCTCAAATGGTGAGTCTCATAATTTGCCTGCATGCCATATATTCGAATATAATGCTGGTATCTAGTTTATTTGCTCCATACATGTAGGAACTTAGTCCCTCCATTTCTAGTTGAATGCCTCAGTATTATTTTGGAGGACTAATAAGATGAGAGTTGACTATGTTTTGTGAGTAAGTAGTTGGTGGCTGACTGAGGTACTACATAAACTCACATTACTTAATTTTACAACTTGACTCTTAAACAGACCATGGTAGCGAATCTAAAAGATTGTAATAAATTCTTGCACCAAAAACAGAGAACTATATATATGTATGAAGGGGTTGAAGATAAACTAAGCACAGTATTAGCAGTCTTCTTTAAGTTTAGGACGCCACACTTACATGTGTTTAAGTGTAGACACTCAAGGGCTAAGCCAAGCATTACATCACCCATTGGCTCTATATGGAAAAGGATGGCACTAAACAACAAGCATAGCTAGCAAAGTGTAATATTAATTACCTTCTAGTAAAAAAGAAGTAATATTAATTGCTAAGTAACCAGTATGAATGATGCTAACTAAAAATAGGAAATTAGAAATCTAGTAAGAAAACTAGTTGCTAAATCTATTTTAGTAATTCAAAAAATGCATCTTTGCATTTGAATTAGAAATGTGAAGATGGTTCTTGACCTTGATTCATATTATATTTACTTCATATATTTATCTTAATTGTTGTTCTTCTAATTCTTTTGCCCATATACTTATTGTTTGAGTTTATAGTTATTTTCCCTTCCATTAAATATATAGAACTTTTTTCATCTGCATGTTTCTTCACTAGTGTCGGGCATTAATTGTGCTGAGAGCCTCAGCAGATTTTGGCACTTTTCGATGCATTTTTACCTTAAACAGCACTAACACTAATATAAGGCTCCAAAAGGAAATGGTAGCTTGATTTTGAAGGTGTAAAAAACTGCAAGTGTTTACTATAGTATTTGGTGGACTGCACAAAATCCAGCGGGTCTTCTGTGTATATGTTAATACTGTCTCCTGCTCTTCCTTTTGACTTAACACCTCTGTTGAGAAGAGCCTTCCTTTAAACCCAGTCCATTCTCCCTGCAGATATTTATACTATGAGAAAGGATGTTTTGGATTTTTATCACAAACAAATTGTGCATCAATGGCAATGTAGCTAACAAAATGCCAACGTTCATTTATGCCTTTTACAGTTCCGTTCTACTTTTAGGAACTCTCTCCTATCTCTTTTTTCTACAAGTAAATGAATTTTGTTGTGAAAAAGGTGAGAAGATCCAGTAATTACTAGATGACTTGCAAATGAATTCATTCTTCTTTTTTGTTTGCGGAGGATGGGAGGGTGATAAAGTAATAATTGTTAGCAGTATGTATGCCTGCTGATACATGATTTGAAGCCTGTGATGATGGTGGGATGAAGAATATAAAGTTTGTTTGGGTCCCTGTAGAAAGAAATAAAATATGCTCTGAGAAACTAATACTATGTAAATTTTATGAGACCATTTTTCTCTATGTGATTTTATGTCTACCATGCCATTTTAACACATTTAATCATTATAGTATTGCACCTATATGGTAGAGCATTTAAATGCATCTAAATGTCAACGTTAGATATGGTTGAACCATCTCAGATGACCTTCTCTCGATTTAGATATGCTGCTACTGTAGGCTCAACATTTACTACCGTATGGGTATTGTTGGTCTCACAATCGTACTTATCTTTCACTTTTGCATATATCTTGCTGTAGCACTCCTCTATTTAGGCGTCTCTCATTTTAGTTCTATTTGCAATATCTTTAATGTCATGCCATTCTCCTGCAAACCGAGTCGAGAAACCTGAATTGTCTGCATTTAGCACTATAATCCCGTCTAGTATCACTTTATTCATTCTTCTGGCAGGGGCTAAACTTGTAACGCGTTTTTTTTAATCCTACCTATTACTTACTCTAAAATCTTACTTCCTTCGAGTCATTCCAGGTTTTTTGTGACTTCCTTTCTGGTTTTTACAGTTGACACAATATCATCCGCAAGTAACATACACCATGTAATTTCCTCTTGTATATTATTGATTTGCTCATTCAGAATTATGGTAAACAAGTATGGTCTCAACATTCAAGGCAGATCTGGTGTAGACCTACATTATGTGAAATTCCTCTGTATCTTCTCCAATTATTTTCTTTCTTCTGATAGTTCTATTGTACATATCCTTTATAAGCATTTATAGAATTCATATGAATCCCTGCTTTGGAATACAAAATTACCAATTGTCTTTCCCCCCCAAAAAAAAGCTTTGATATGAATCCTTTATTCTGAACATCATCAGAGGACTTTTCTCGACTCCCTCATATGCTTTCTATAGGTGAAAATGTATCATGTGAAGATCCTTCTTTATTATACCATAAATTTCCATCCATTTTTTTTGGCAAAAACAATTTAATATATTCTCGGTGAAACTGATGCAGGTATGAACCACTTGGATATATGCTTGGGAAGGAGTATTTTCTCCATGCTTATGGTCCTATTTATGCTCTTTCTGCTGATGTTGTTATGAGTTTGGTTGCCCTCAGGAACAACAGGTAAGTTGACTTTATACAAAATTCTGTAATTCATCTGTCCTGAAGTGCAGAATATTACTCCATGCATTTTTATTTTCAGAAAGGTAGTTGTAGGTACTGTTTACTGCTGTTGCGTATATTACATCTGGGCAGACGTTTTTTTTACTCTCATCACATAAGTAAAAAATACCCTAACTTTATTAGTGTCATACTTTCGCTTTTTTCAAAACATGTGTTGCATATTCATCTATCACACTATTATCTTGAAAGATTTGCCTTAGTTATTTAAATTGTTACATTAGTTAATTCTTCAAATTGAAATTCTTAATAGCACGAGATCTTTGATATAAGCTGGATACAAATTACACATATCACACTGCTTTTGCCTTTCAGTACCTCTTTCTTTATTTTTATTCAACATTGCGTCTCTGCTAATTACCAGTCAAAAGAATAATAGCCGATAAGTTATCTCCATTATTGTGTCTCTGCTAATTCCCAGTCAAAAGCATAATTGCTGATAAGTTATCTCCTTGCTGTTGAATTTTCAGTTTCCGAATGTTTAGCAATGAGGATGTTACTATTGGTTCCTGGATGCTTGCGATGAATGTTAATCATGAGAATAATCAACACTTATGTGAATCAGAGTGTACCCCTTCATCCATTGCTGTGTGGGACATTCCCAAGTGTTCAGGTCTGTGCTCTTGTTCTTTTGAAAATCACTGCTTCACATATGTTCCCTTTTTGGTGATTTTGTTCGGAGGCAAATAGCCTGCGGATTTTTTATTTGATGCATATTGAATGATCATGAATTTGAACTTGTCGCATGGGGATAAGTGAGAAAAATATCTTTTGTTGTGCATTGTGAGGCATGTTAGATCATGAATTTGAATATGCAGCACTCTCTATTGAAGCTGCTAGTTTCGGCCATTTCCTTAAATGACACGTATTTTAGTAACACAACATAGGATACAATGCTATTTAGAAATATATTATTGATAATTAGTCACAATCTCATTATATACTCCATTCCAAGGCTATTGAATCAGTTGGTTTAACATCTTGTAGCGTCTCAACACTTGATTTCTTTGTCTCTGTGTAAATGTGAATCTCAGTTGTCTGAAAGAACTGCACTTGATACTTGATACTGGTGCTTTTTATTTAGGCAATTTATTCATCAGTACACCAGCTTATTTCACTTGCAGTACTCGTTCTTGCCAACTAGCTAGCTGATACTGTTCTTGACTTAACTTTATCTTCTAGGGCTATGTAACCCTGAGAAGAAAATGTTGGAACTTCATGCGAAAGATGCCTGCTCAAAGAGTCCTACTCTGCCATCAGATGAGGATGATTAGAACTCATCGCCATCAAGCACAGTAGGCTGACAGATTCTTTACAGATTGATTCATTCCTTTTGGTTAATGAGCTCAGTCAACGTTGCAGCTGGATACTTGCCTCCGCTAAAAGTCACGTGCATTTTGTAAGTTACCTGTGCAACATTAGTTCACGTCCATTTTTGCACGTTACCATGTTCAACAGTAGTTGAGGAATATGCTTTTTTCCTGTTGTTTGTTGCATTTAGAGATCAGAATTTTGTTACAGTAGGAGCTTTATGGGAGTAGTTTGTAGGGAGCCAAGAGATTACCTTAGTTCTCCTGTTAATGAGTACATTACACAGTTGTTAATTTTGAGGTCCTAGAGCTGTTTGAGGGAAAATATAGTCATCTATGAACAATCCAAAGTTTTTTTTTTTTAAATTCATATGTAAATTATGTTTATGATTGTTTCTATAGCAAACCTGAATCATAAAAAGATATAAATTTGGAACAATGCTCGAGTCAAGGGTCTTTCAGAAACAACATTTCTATTGTATTGTACATTCGACCCTACGGTCTTTCAGAAACAATCTTTCTATTGTATTGTACATTCTACCCTATGCATACCCATCTACATCGGGTATGTTGTTACTATACATTTGCAAGGAATGGGTAAACTTACAATATGAACCTATATGCTATCTAGTTTACAAAATATGTATACAGTATACAAGTGGTATACCTTATACAAAATATACATATACTATATATAGCTACTTATACACAACATATACAACCAAAGTGTACATGTAGTGTACAATATCTTTAATTATAAAGATGTTGGAAGGTTGAAATCATCAAGTTTACATATATCTCCATTTAGATATGTTGGAAGAAAAATTATTCCAGTCCAAATTCACGTATACGAGAACTTGACATAACGGTATTTTAGTAAACAATTTCGTGCTTTCTGTACTTACGTAAAGTCAATATATATACGTGATACTATTTAAGTGTAGCCATATTTTCACATCATTAAATTACCTTAACTATAATATAGTTATATGGTTTTATCATATTATAAATGTTATTTCGAAAATTAAATATTAATTTTATTTATTTATATTTTTTCCTTTTTAGGATGGTGAAAGAGGACCCCACTATATTAAGGAGCAGCTTGTGTATAGATCCTCTTTATATTTATTATATATTGTAAAGAGTATCCTAAGTCAATCTTCACGAGAAAATGGTCACCATATTTATGGTTTACCCAAATTGTCAAATTTCACATGGCCAATTCTTTCACAATATATTCCTCTTAAATTAGCAATAAATTATACTATTATTGTATTATAAATTAGTGATAAAATAAGGAAATATATGTAATTAAGTAATTTAGTTTAGTGTTTATATAAAAATATATATACTTTTATTTATTAGGTTGGAATAATTAGTGGTGGAATTAAGATTTCACTAAAAAAATTCAGAATATAAAAAAATAAATATATGAGGGTAATTTTTTGTTTGTATACTAGGCTCAATTTTTCATCGAAAGGAATTTGATTGAAATCACGCATCTTTAATTTTGCATTTAAGTTCGGTGTTAAACATATTATGAATTGTTTTAAAGGATATATTTTGAGTTGAGATTAAGTGTGTTCTACATCGATTTTTTCATATTTGGTTGGTCAAGATTTTTGAAATTTTCTTATAAAAAAAAAAAAGAAGTTTCTTAAACTATAGAACATAAATTTTTCTAATGGAATTAGAGAAAACAAGCGATACTCACGTTGATTGTCCTCTTTATCCTTCAACAGATTTTATCTTCACCCCACACTCTAAGGCATTTTTCATATAATTTGTCTAAATTAAATACAAATAACATTGAAATAATACTTTTTATTTACGTAACGAACACAAAAATCTACTCATTTTATTTTTTAGAAAATATTTTTCATGCCAAACACATCCAAAGTCTAATCTTTGGCTAAGCATTTCTGACATCCCAATTTATGTCCTTTGATGTACAATACAATTATTATTTTATGCTATCATCTTTTTCTCCAAAAAAAAGAAAAAATTAACTCAAAATCCAACAAAATGTAATGGCAGAGGCATCTTCTCTGAACAATAAAGATTCACATTAAATATAAATATATATATACACAAATTTCAAATTATAAAAACAAAATAGTAGTAAATTGGACCATAGTGTCCAATAGGTAGTGAAGAATAGTAACCAAAAATACACTTGATGACAAAAAATGTTCACAACCCAAACATGAGGAGAACTCCATTTTCTTGAATAACTTAAATTACTCTGAATTTCTGATCATGCCCATACCCCCCCCTCCACCCCACCCCACCCCCCACCCCCACCCCCCAAAACAATAATAATAATAAATTCTCAACCACCCCTTTTATTTTTAAAAAAATATTTTTTGTGTGTATTTAAGAGGAATCCAATGAACCCCATGAAGAGACAATTGGGATAATTACTACACAATGGTTTTAATTTTTTAATTTTTTGAAATGTTTTATCTTTGTGATTTTTTATTAGATTTAAATAAATTAAATCTGGCAAAGGAAACAGAAGTCAGAAGAATATATACTAGCATAGGCTAGCTTCTATAGTTATTAGTACTATTTTATTAGTATATTATTTACTTCTTTAATTATAATTGGAGAATTCAGATTTGTTTAGTATATATAAAAAAAATATTTACTTCTTGTTAGTTTTAAATTAACTTAATATTTGTATAAAGAAGAAATTAGACTTGTTATGATTTTGTAGTAATGAATATAAGGTTGAAAGTGTTAATTTTTTTTAAAAAAAAAAAGTTGTTAATTAACTTATGGGAATATATGTTAATATAGTAATTCATAGAGATCGAAGTATTAATTTGAGAAAAAAACAATATTCATAACTAAATCTTCTCTCAAAAAATAACTCATTTTCTTTTAGTTCTTTTATTTTTTTGGTATTCGTTTTGAATCCTCATTAATTAAGATTGCTTGCAAAAGTTTCATTCGATAAATACACTTTCTAATAAGAGCGATCGCATATACTCTCTCTATCCATAATTAATTGTCATAATTTTCTTTTTCAGAATCAAATTATAAGAATTTTGATCAATATTTTACGATGTATATTTATATCATATTAATACGCAAAGAAATTACAACTTATAGTATTTTTCATATAGTTTTTGAATATCTAAATTTTTTTTAAAAAAAATATGAAATTAACTTAATCTAATTTAACTTAAAAAATGAGTCAAAATGACTTTCAAAAAGCGCAACATGACAAATAAAAGTATACAAGGAGAGTATTATATTAAGAAGTCGTTGGTAGCTAATATATAAGAGTTATGCATATATTAATAATGTTAAATTACTCATAATAGACTTTACGTATCATTTTAGCACGTATTAGTTTTATAAGGATTCGTTATTCATATATCAGTTATATATGTATCTGTTAGATTTTCTCATAACTTATTTATATATTAATACTGATTTCTAACTTATAAATTAAAAATTACATAACTTACTTAAAAAAACTAATTATCAAACTCAATTTTATCAAAAAAATTAAAACGATAATTAAAATAAAATCGAGAAAATTGCTACTTTTCTTAGAGGAAAGTGTGAAAACTGATGATGATCATTATATTGTCTGTAGTTTTTTCTCCCTTGAACTTTGTGAAGAAAAAAAAAATGTACTCTCTTTAGTCCTTTCATTTCTCTTTTTTTTGTTTTTTACTTTAGTTTTATTTTTATTTTTTCTAATTATTTTAAGGTTAAAAGACATCCTAAATTGGATCAACCTTTTGTCTTTCTGGTTCTTAAATCACGTGGCATTTCAGTTTCTTGGGAAAAGAAAAAAAAGAATTTTTTTTTAGAAATAAATTCAGTCAAACATAGCATAGTTAGATTCTTGTTATTCAGTATGGGAGTTTTTGGTTATGATAAGAATACCTATCACAATTTTTCTTATCCTTTTCTTGTTTTGAGTATTGGAGATATGTCTAAGTTATACACGTTAACGATCGAATTATGTGAACATCTCATTTAGTAAATGATATTTTTGATATGTTTTTTTATGAGTTAAGTACGTAAAAAATTTTCTTATCCTCTTATTTTGAGTCTTGGAGATATGTCTAAGTTATACACGTCAACGATCGAATTATGTGATCATCTTATTTAGTTAATGATATTTTTGATACGTTTTTTTTATGAGACAAGTACGTATAAAATTTTTTAAAATTTTTTGATGTATGATAGTGAGATTGGATGTGAAAACTTCTGTCTATTATGTCTAAGTTATACGTGTCAGCAATCGAACTATGTGATCATCTCATTTAGTTAATGATATTTTTGATAAGTTCTTTTTTATGAGTCAAGTAAGTAGAATATTTTTTAAAATTTATATGTATGGTAGTAAGATTGGATCTCAAGACTTCTGTTTGTTTTGATATCGTGTTGAAGTGTATGATTATATAATATATTTATTAATTTTTTTTTATCAATCAAACTAAAATAGAAACATAAGAGTAAGATTAACTAAAAATCTAACATATAATGTACCATAGATTAAATTACATTAATATTGTGTAATTATTTTTTTGGAATTTAGGATAATGTTTGAGAAAAAAGAAAGGGAAAGTTGAGAATATGTATGTAAGCTAAGAAAGGCACAAGCTTTTTCTGAAAAGAAAAATACCACAAATTAACAAGTCCCATTTTTCTACATGAAATCCATAATTCCATATTCCATAAAGAGAAATTAATAATCTATGGGTTTTTGTTTTTTTTTTTTTGGGGGGGGGGGGGGGGGTGGTAGTTAGTTGTTATTATTTTCGTTTTAATTTGTTTAGTCTAGAAAAAGTATTTTTCGAAAATAAAATTCAATATAATATTTAAAAATTAATGTTATGTTTGGACATAAATAAAAATCGTGGTTGTTTTTGAATTTATATAAATGATTTCAACTGACAATTATAAAAAATAACTTTAGGAAGTTAACTTAAAACTATACTAATTCTATGTCTAAACAACTTTTGGATAATATACTGAAATAAAATGAAAAATATTTATGATCAAACGAATATTTCATTATTATTAGAAGGTTAATGAATATTTTCTTTAATCATAGTTACTTTT
Source organism: Solanum chilense (assembly GCA_032847665.1). Lineage (NCBI taxonomy): Eukaryota > Viridiplantae > Streptophyta > Magnoliopsida > Solanales > Solanaceae > Solanum > Solanum chilense. The sequence goes on from CM064969.1 coordinate 71,247,659, forward strand.
CTAAATATGTCGAATTACTTAACTATTGTGATTGACTTATAATTCAATGTACCTACTTTAAATTATTTTTTTTAAAAAAAGAATTGTAAATCTTAAATTTAAGTTAGATCAAACATTAATTAGTTTGATCCTTATACTCCAAATTAAGTGAAATAAACTTAAATCAGCATTGTAACATTTATAATCTCTAATCAATAACAAAAGATAAAAATAAATTAAAATATTTTGTATAACATAAAAACGTATATTTTTTTAATCAGTAATAATAAAAAATATAGTCATTCTTACATTTTCTTTTGGGTACATTGAAATACATTTTTTTAAAAATAAATTGGACATACACTAAAATAAAAACACATTTATTTATTTAAGGAAAAAAATATTGACTACAAATTTCCATCTTTTAGACTAAATTAAGTTCAAACTTTTTTGGTTAAATTAAGTTTAATAAACTTGAAACTATAAAAATGGCCATTATTTAAATGATAGTCATATTATAATATATTTCTTTCATGTGAGGGTAGAACATGGTGTGTTTTGCTAGATCTAATGATTATTATTGGCTATCTTTGCAATAAATAAAATTAAAAAAAACTCCAAAAGGAACTTACTAATTAAATAAAATATGCAAAAAAAAATTAAAATACCCATTTCTTTTTTCCACACTCTGAGATTTTGCCAAAATCAATACATTCTTTAGTTTAGTTCTCACTTCTCCTTTCCATATGTCAATCACATGGCACCTCAGATTTTGGAATTATCAAATCATGTCTATATACCTTTCCACTCTAATAATGTTCGTTTCGAGTTCGAATCCTTCTGAATATGAAATCATTTTTATTAGAAAGTATTTTATTTTTTAAATATGATATTTTTTGTCATGAATTTTAGTTTAATTGAATTTCAATATAAATACCTAACATTAGATGGAAAATTACAAAGATATATGTTATGAAACTTAAATTTTGAATATATAAATTTTAAATTTTTTGACATAACGATACAATTTTTTGTTAAAAGCTATCAAATTCGGTTGAATTCGTAATCAAAATGTTAGATCCGCTATTAGTTTATACTACTAAATTTGGCCTAATTTACGTAACACATATTCTTCTTTGATCTCTCATAAAAGATACTATCATCTTTCTATAATTAAAATATTTTAATTTTTTTTAATCTTATCATTAATGAAATGGTTTACAGCGAAATAAATACTTTACGAAAATTTCAGGAAAACTCACTGTTAATATAAACTTGTCACAATCTCTGTCCTTCGGATGAGTATTTTGCACGCATTAGATAAATCTCTCACTATATAATAACCTATAAACCAAACGAGAAATGTAAACTACACTAGGTAAACCATATGCGATCGACCTCAAAATTCTCCCTAAGTCTTTTTTTTCATAAATTAATCGTCAATCAACCTATTGATTAAGGAGGTTTTGGTAGCTAGTTAGGTTCTAAATCTGTGGGCTAAACATAATTAAGGGTTCCAAAAAAAGCTGATTAGGGAATTTAATATTGATGAACCAATAGTTTTGTGGGGAATTTAAGTAGGTGATTTTAAATTATGTCTACAAATATAGGTACAGTTTGTTATATCAAACTTTTGGTAACTTTCACGTATATTTATTTGATTTTATTTACTATCTAATAAAGCTACTCTACTCCCTATTATTAATTCCTCTTTTTCTTCTTACATAAAGTATGTGTTTTTTTTTAATAATCGTTATATTCAGATCAATTTAAGTACATTTTAATTAATTTCAAGAGCTATATATCGTCTTTCACCAACAATAAGTATTGTTTATTCCTTTCTTAAATATGTTAGTAAAATTTATTTAAATAGTCAAATTATAATCTATGTTAATTGAATAATAGAGTATTTGTAATACATACCACAAAATCATATTTCGGAAAAGTTCATGCATGCGTTGCACTCAATCACATAAAATGTGTCTTCTCGCCTGATGATTTTACTGCTTATATATTGAGGATATAAGATATATAATCAATTATAATAAATGAGCTATTTTAAGTGATTAACGTCTCTGTAATTCTACGTAATGAATGATTGAGAATCTACGCATAAGCTCATTAAAATTTTGAGAATTAAAGTGACTAATTCAAACATGTTATTATGTGTTTAATGTGATCGAAATATGTCATAGTTTGAACATACGAATGATTTTTGTTGGCAAAATTATCAATGTATTTAGCTTGTAACATATATTGACTAAATAGAAAGAATCAGATTCGTCAGCATATTTTTTTATTTTTTTTTGTAATCCTAAATAATTAGTGTATATAAATAATAGTAAAGAAGTGATCAATTATACTCAACATATTATAATTATTAATTTGACGTGGATAAAGTAGAAAAATGATTTGATTCACAGGCTGTAAAATTATCCTTCTTTTTTTTTCAGGCTGTAAAATTCAGCCTTTTATACATCACCTTTAGGTAACAAAAATGACATGACTTTAAAACTTTTTTTAATTTACGTCAATACTTTATATTATGTTTTTGGTCGTTGTTTCATCTAACATAAAGATTATATATATATTAAGGTAATATTCTTATAATATATAGTTCAATTTATATATAGGAATCTCAGTTCAATGGCCAAAATTCAACATTTCACAAAGATTTTAAATAGCGATCATAAATTCAACTTGTTTATAAGATAAATAGATAATTTGAAAATCAAAATAAAGAAGATTTGAGGTGTGAAAAAATGACATTTTTTAAAAAAGAAAGATATTCTTTATATCGCGAAAATATTGTTATTTATAGAATTTCACTTCTTCCCTCAAATATATTCCTATCCCTTTAATTTTCATCCTACGTGACACTAGCTTGGAAAAGAAAATCAACTAGCGTTGAGCCCACAAGATAGTGTCACGTAGGTTGAAAAGGAGTAGAAAATTACTTATAAAATAAATTCAAGGGGGTAATTAGACCTTAGTATAGTATAAGTGTGTCTATGAGATTTCGGACATAGATTGAAGAGATACTTATTCATTTAATTCAAATCAAATTAAATTTTAATATTATATAAAAATATTCGTAATTAAATGAATAAAGTAGAAAACTATCGATGCACGATAGCTATCAACCACCGATGTGAGAGAATTCCACTTCTTTTTTTTTTCAAATACGTAACAAAGTATACAACAACTTCATGTATAATTAATTAAAATATCTTCATAATTACCTGAATACGATAAGAGGGATATACGTATTTTATCATCGTGCTTCTTTGAAAAAAATAATCATCAGTTGAGGCTAAACATGACGATTAGTTGATTACACGTGGCTTAATTAATTACCTAGTGCTTAAGCATGGTCATTAAGGACGATTAATAATTAATTAGTCTTCAATTAGGATCAGTTGTTTATAAATAAGAGCAATGTCATTTTTAGTTCATTTATACATTTTAAGGGGGAAAATCACTAGAACACGAAAAAAAATATAAATTTAATTACACTAATAATAATAAAGAATATGATAAATAAAAAAATATTAACTCTACGCCTTTAATTTTAATACTTACGACCTATTACTCTGGCTTGAAAATATTTTTAAAAATACTGATTCAGATAAATTTGAAATCATAATTACTCGATTCTATAATAAATAACAAAAAAGGATAAAAGTTTATTCGAATTGAGTAATTATTTCATCACATCAATAAATGAGGCATTAATGAAACGATTTAAAAATAGGAGTATATAAAATCATAAAGATTCACCTGATCTTGGATTAATTTTGGTCCCCATCATGGCAAGAATTTTATTCCTTTTTTTTTTAATTTATAAAAAATAAAAACATAAATAATTAATATGATGCCAAGTGTAAATTACAAGCAAACAATGAACAAAATGACGCCTTAATTAATTCATATAATTAACGTAAGCTAACTAATTAATATTTATATTCACATTGAGTAGGCTCTTTTCTAACAATAATACAATAACTAATTTATACATATTTGGTTAAACGTAGCTTTCTTTCTAATTTTGACCTAGTTTTCGACCTTTATAAAAATAAAAAATATGCTAAACTAAAAATCACCACCTTAAACATATTTTAAAAATAGTAAGCCTGCTTCCTTGCATCACTATACAACATAAATAAATAAAATAACTCATCGCGATTACAGTTATTTTTCTCGTGATCATGACCTTATTTTTAACTTTCAAAAAACGAAACATGTCAAGTATTTTTTAAATCGAGTGAATACTATATTATTGTCTTTTGGCTTTAAGAAGCAAATGTACCAAAACTATTATTTTTTAATATATGTATTAAATAAAAATAAAGAAATAATATTTTTTTTTATAAAGCGCCTGCCGTTTTTGTTATATCATAATTAGGGTAATTAATTTTGTTCCTTTGCATGACGGCCTCTTAAATTAGGGAACACATTACAATTATTGTTTGAAAAATTAGCATTCAAATAATGTCGTTATTCAATTAACCAAAGAGTTATTATTCTGATGAATGCAAAAAAATTAAGCAAAAAATCATATACTAATTGTAATTAAACGACAACAATATCTTAATTGCTTGTAACTTAAGTCACATTTTGACTTAATTAGGCTAAACATGCAAATTAATTTCCAAAAGCAGAACAAAAATGGTTGAATGGGTAAAGTGAATTTTAATCTCCACCAATAAAATTTAAATTGAAAAAACATGAATACAGTAAAAGATTGTTAAATGATATAAATTTCATTATGAAAAAAAAGAAGAGCAAAGAGTCATTTACCACTTATAATATGGTAATCAGAAGTCTTATATTCGAACTCTAAATATAAACTAAATAATATTGAAAAAACTATCCAACTAAGCCCTATAAAACATATTTCAAATTTTATCGAGACTCAAATATAATATTCAATACCAAATAGAAAAAAAAACAATATTTTCATACATTTTTTGTTTAATCTAATTATAATGGGACAAGCATGATATAATAAAGAACATGTGTTTGATGTATATATTAGATGATATAAATCATTATTATTGAAAATCCAATGTCACAAAAGAGAAAATCATAAATTTTCTAAACTAGTATTTATACAATTCTAAAAATAGGATCAAGAAATAAATTAATTCTAATACTTGTTAATTTTTTCATCATTGCGAAAAAAGTTTTAAAGAAAAGATATTTATCATTATAGTATTTTATGTCAGAAATATCATCTCGCTTTCAATATGGGCTAGAATAGTCTTACGATTACGATATAAGTTAATAATTTTAAAATTATTATTTCTTATCCCATCGATCGATCAAAGATGCCACGTTGGCATAATTCCAGCTGTAAGCCACCTCAGGACCATGTGGCCCAAAAGCAGCATGGGGTACACATGGCCACCTTGTTGCCAAATCACACACTTCTATTTCTTTGCTTGTAAAGTTCTTCACCATGTGATCACCTTTTCTTTTACTTCCACGTCACATATTAAATAAAAATTGGTATATATTTTTTTAAAATTTTTTATATCATATTCAAAATTATAAAAGTTTTAGTATAATTTTATTTATTAACGATATTTGGCTAAATTTATAAGCTGATCACTTAAACACCTGATTTTATAGATTATAAATTATTATTTTTTGTTGATTTGATCATGTATTTTACAATTTTAATTCAACAATTTGATGTAATCTTCAAATTGTAACTTTTTTATAGAATAATCAATTGTTATCTATTTCAATATATTTGTTTCTATTTTCACTACTACACAATAATCATCAACGATTAATGTTTATGAACTATTTTTGATGAGCAGACCGAAACAAGCATTTTAGATTAATTCATCTGTCTTAGAGATCCTTTGATATAACGATATCTTATATAATTACTTATTTCACATTCAATATGAGATAATATAAATAATCTCGAAATTAACTAATATCTCGATATATTTACTTACTGATGATGTGGCATGGATTAAGAAGATTGCCAGGTCATCATTCCACGCCTCTGTCACTTCCTGCTGTCTCAATTGTTACCTTTAACGTTACGCCTCCATCAAATAACTTGGAATTTTTATCCTCTATATATAGTAACAAAGTACAATTTATTTATTTTTAGAAAATAATTAATTTTTTAAAATGAAAGGAAGTAATAACAATCAAAAGTATTTTTATAAAATGAAAAAAAAATATTTTTTTACGTATTGTATAGTAGATATCGAACCTGTTTCAACTTACTTCTTCAGATTTTATACTTTTTAGTAAGATTAATACGACCAAACACCTCGTAATAATTTGTATTAGAGAGTTTTTTTTTATTAAATGAAATATCGAATATTAAGTGACGTAAAAACGGTGTCGTGTTTTTCCGCATTATCTGCTTAGCTGGATGACACTGTAAACACCTAAGAAATTCATTTTTCCTGTATGGGACCAGCTGGCAAAAATACACTATCCAGCACATGGCCAGCTACTAATATCGAAAACTTTACTATATTGCCCTTGTTTAAATGTGGATTTCACGTAAATGCCAAGTTAAAAGGATTTGACTAGACATATTTGACGTGGACATTTCCACGTCACTCTCTCGAGCTCATAACTGGCCACGTGGAATAACGTTTTTTATTTTATAATATAAAGTCATAATTACTTCCCCGTTTTATTTTCGATACGAATTCGAGTATGAAATTTTTAATTTTTGTTTACTAATCACACAAAATAGTCAATTACATAATATTTGTTCATGATATAATCGTATTATTTTTAATACAATGATTAAATGTGTATCTGCTTCAATATAATATAGTTACAATAAAAATCACACAATTATAGAAGAGAAATATTTGTTTATGATATAATTTTATTATTTTTAATCGAGTTACTAAATATATAACAACTTTAATATAATATATGTTTTTAGAAAAATAACACAATTATAGTGGACAAAATTAGAGTTTTAGTTACGAAGTTTGACAATTAGTTAATTATTTTGAGAAAAAATCTTTATTTTTATTAAGATTTTGTCCTCTTAATTGTTTTTTTTTTCTTTTTGGTTTTAATATTATTTTTTCAATGCTATCAAATGATGAATTATGTAACTATAGTGGAACTTTTCCACCGTTAATTTGTGGTCATAAAAACTTGGCTAGCTCATTGAACCAAAGTTGGTCAAAAGTTGGATACAAAGTGAGATTGAAAAGGTGACGTGTATTTTTGAGATTTTTCCTACATTTTTTTTATATCGAGAAGAGGGTTGTGTATTTTTAATAACAATAAAAATGATGATTTAATCGTTTAATCAAGTTCTAACTAGCATTTACCATGTGTATGTTATAAGTTTAATGGACAATCTTTTTTAGTTTATATTGAAAAATCGTAATAGATATAAAGAATTCGGTTAAAAAAATCATAATACGTATAAATATTTATTAAAAATCTACAAATAATAAAATCTGAATTTAGTTAGTTTTGAGAATCTTAATAACGTAATTGATTTACTATCTCAGCTTCATTATATTGCTAAGGGAACGATTTCTCTACGTTGTAATCATAAAAATCTACATCTAAAGTTCAAATTTTAAATCCCGACACTCTCCGCATTAATCATTGATTGTAATGAAGGTTAACAATGAAATTATGTGTGACTTAAAAGGGCATCTTGGTAATTTGAATGGCCATCCCAATTCCTTGGCTTCCATGAGAAAGTGAGAATAAGAAATTGAATAAAAGAAAATATTTATACATTAATTTAGATACCCAATTCCTTGGCTTCCATGAGAAAGTGAGAATAAGAAATTGAATAAAAGAGAATATTTATACATTAATTTAGATAATTCGATAATGTAAACTAATAATGATTAATATAATTAATATTTTATGTTAATTTAAGAAATTATCTTATAAGTAATCCTATTGTATATTTTTTTCTATACCACCAATGAATAAAGTAGTAACAACACTAAATTTAAAAAGATTTTGAAAAAAATGATAATTGAAGAAGGAAAATATAATATTCTTGTTTCCCAAATTATTTAGAATTTCTCTTTTACACGTTCTTTAAAATATATAGACTTAAAAAGATTGGGACTATTTTATCCTCATTTAGATTTAGAAAAATGCTCAATTATCCTTCTAGATTATGATCGAAATTCCAGAGACACATTTTTACTGAATTAAGATTTTATAACTTACGTGACATCCAAATATCTTACGTGACATCCAAATATCCCCACACGCCTCAATTGTGTGGAGTCACAGAGTATGCCATGTAAGATAGAAGGTGTACGAAATTATAAAAAAATATCATTCAGGGGGTGATAGGACCTTATTTTGATTAAGATATGTATCTGAGATTTCGATCATAATCTAGGGATACTTGTGACTTATCCGTTTAGATTTTTGTCGTGAACTTTTAAAATGATAAAAAATATTCAGATAAATATTTTATTAGAATTGCGATAAATAATTTGAGATGGAAGGAATACGCGGGTCCAAGTGAAAATCAAAAGTCTTGGTTAGGTTTCTGTTAACAACATAAATTAACGGACTCTTTGTCTCCAAATTACATAGCAAATTCAGTTTTTTTGTTCTTTCTTTTAATTTTTTTTTGGAAATATATAATATATTTTCTTTTTAAAAATATGGACCCTATGATATGATGAGAGATGCTTTATTAATGCGTAATCTTTAAAACATTAGTAATTTATATCATGTCAATAGATTGATGTCATAATTGTTTGTCTAATAGTTTATGTTTTATTTGTTGAATATAAGATGTCAAGCTATAAAAAGTATCAGTCCTTTATGATTAAGACAATTTTTAACTCAAAATCAAATTTTACATGAATTTTAAATTTAGTGTAAAATTTAGTGTTTTCAGCTTCAATTTGCATTAATTTTTATGTCAAATTTAATTTGGTGTAACATTATTCATCACATCGAATCACTTTTTTCAATATTGTAACATTATTTTATTATACAAAAATTTAATTTAACATTATATATATTTTAATTAAATCTCTTGTGTATTTAATTATTTCTTATGCAATATTTTTATAATATTAATTTTAGATATAAAATTTAGCTTTTTATAAATTAATTTTTATATATATATAAAAAAAATTAAGATAAATTTATGTTAATTCTACTATAAATTATAATTGGATAGAACTAAATTAACCTTCATAAAAATAAAAATGATAAACATATAAATTTTTAAACAACTAATATAATGTACAAAAATAATCGAAGATAATAACCATTCAACGAAGTAGTAATTGACATTCACTAGGAATTATATATGGTGAATGTTTTAGGAAGAAATTATTTTATAACATTAAAAAAATATAATAATATAATAATGAAGAAAAAATATATATTTCTTTATGGTATAAAATTTGGTGCAGTAGATTAAAGCTGATTACACAAAAAATAGTGTTAACACTAAATTTGGCGTAAAATTTGATGTTTAAAAAAAAAGTTGAATTGCAAAGGGAATTAAATCATTATATAATTCACTGTTTCATCAACTATAAAGTTTATGTGATTGACAATTTTGTTACTTGGGGTGTGTTCTTGACTGAAGAATTTAATCAAATACTTGCAGAATCATTAAATTAGTTTCACTTAGTTTAATAGTATGAAGAAATACAACTTTTCATTAAAAAAAAAAATCAATAATTGTGTCTTTCCTTTTATTGATTATAATATTACATGTACAAATACACATGACATAATTATATAAATAATTTTTCTAGACATGAATTTTGATTGATCCATATGATTAATAATCCTGTCCAATTTTATTCATGTACAATGAGAGATGTTTCTCAATGAAATGTTTTCTTGCAAAATAAATTAATTTCTTACCTACTTTTTAATGTTTGGTAAGTAAAATAAATAAATATTATCAAAAAAATAATATTTATATGTAATTCAACAAAATACAAAAGACACTCGTCCTAACTCTTATATAATATAATACACAAATTGTTAGATACTAAAAGATAACTAATCGAATAATTTATTTACCCATGCTTAGGCTAAGGTGTGTTTGAGTATATATAGAAATGTGCTATTCATATCCAATCGATTGAACTCGTGATCTCTGATCAATTAAACAGTAATTCCATCTACTACGCCACATCCTTAATAGAAAGCACTGCTCCTCTTATTTAAAACGTGTATCAAACATCAAATAAAAATTGTTAACTAAAATAACATTGTGCAAAGCTTTTTCAAATTGGAAAATTCCTTGAATGGATTTCTCTGAGCACAAAATAGAGTGTTTAGTTAAATATTTGTTGGTGTCGAAATGGATTCAACGGGATTCAAAATGCCAAGGCTCGATAGATGGATAAGACCATGAAAGTTCTTTTTTTTTTTAAAAAAAAAGAAGAAGAAGAAGTTGAAGTTAATTAATTAGAGGTAAATCCAAACATAGGATAAAAGAAGTACATGCATGATGTTATGTTTGTGCCCACAATGGTACAATATAGTTACAGTTGGACCATTAAAGAAAAAGCCTGTAACATTTCTTATGGTAAGATTTACTATCATACCAATAATGCATATTATATGTTTGCACATATATATACACGTACTTTTATCACTTTTAAAATAATTAATATGCATAGATTCTCATCCTAGAGGCATTATTGAGAATTTAAAATTTATGAATTATAAATTTTAAGATACAAACTTCATATATATATCGGTACATTAGCTTGAGATTACATATTTTATTTAATACATTTCTTATGTAAATATACATTTAGGTTAAAATAACTGAAAAATTATCTCATGTATAAAATTGAAATAAAAAGAACTCGAACTACAATGATATATATGATAGTACTTTACTTTCTTGTATGAGAAGTTGGTTGAAGAAGAGAGCTAAGAAGAGTGAGATTCTTTGATGTGAGAAGTCGATATATATGATAGTCAAAATACGTTTTTTTTTGAATTATATGATTGAACCGTAAATTAACTTTTAATCTTACCTCATGAGGTCACTCAGTCATAATATTGATATTAATATGATCTGACGTTAATACTTTATACAAATAAGTTTATTATATTAATTTTGTTAATTATTTTCAACTCCACTTTATTTATTAAAATCGAGCAATATTATCCTATTCAACACATATAGAATATTTTTTCCTTCGTTATCCTTGGTATGATTTGAAATTATATATGGCAAAGATAAGTGAATGTAATAGTCTAATGTTATGACCGCTCTTCGACTTACCATCTTTATGCTACTACTATTATAATGTGAACATTTTAATTCGTCGAATCTTTCTCAATCATCTTGATCGGCTACTATATTACGTGTAGTGTGTGCTAAAAGTAAAGTATAATCCAAAAAAATGATTTAAGATTTTTTCTTTACTTTTAAAATATTAAGGCTATTAATTTTAACATCAAAGAATATTTTTTAAAATAAAAAAGATATATCTTTTCATTATGCTTACCTAATACGAATTTAGATTAGTTGAATTAACGTGTTTTAAGTGATGATTAAGAAAAAAGTCTAGTAAAACAAAAAATATAAAAGAAGAAGAAAGAGTGTTGAAGTTGGATTGTTCTATTCTTATTAACTATAGGTTTAAAGTATTTGAGAACATAAAAAATCTTTATAAAAATACCACACTCAAAGATAGACCCTTCATTTAATAAATTTCAATTTAATCAAATCTCAATATTAATACTGAATGATATAAAATCTTACTTTAAATTAGAAAAAATTCAAGCCTTGAAAAAAATTCTCTAATACATAAATACAATTTTAATCAAATTTTAATATAAATATCAATTTTTTTTTTTTAAAGATGAGCATATAAGGATATATATATTATATATTAAAAAACAAAACAAAAACAAGGAGTAGTAAATTATTGAGGAGGAAAATGAGGGGGTCAAGGAGAAGAGTAAATGAGGGAGATAAAATGGAGGAAAACAAGAGTGACAAAGGCAAGGTTGTCTCGTGAAGCACCATCCCATCAACCCCAAACAAAAACCTCCTTATTTTTATTATTTCATAATCTATCGTATTATATCGAAATAAATAAAATTAAATAAATTATATTTGTTCTCTATCGATAAAAGTTACATATATAAAAGTATAAGAAAATTAGAATATAAGATGAAACTATTGCGAAGAGGTAGGATAAAAACAATGCAATCACATTAACTTGATCGTTATATATAAAATGATATCTCATCGTTAATACGATATAATTTCATTGATGTAATGATCTAAATTTTTCTTAATCAAGAGATCTGAAATTCTCAAATTCAAATTTTTATGAAATCATTTTTCGAATTATCTAAATACGACAAGTAAATGTGAACGAAGTGACTACATAAATCAACTTCTCTTTCTTCATCTTGTATCTATAAAGAAAAAAAGAACTCCATTTTCTCTTTCTCTTTCTTCCCAACGCTCGCATTCATTCTTTGCTTCTTCCTTTTATATATCACGAGATCCCCATCGCTGTTCCTCTCTTTCTTTTCCCCCATTTTTTCCCCTCTTTTACATGTCTTCTTCATACGATTTCTTTCAATTGTTGAGGTTCAGTTCATTATACTGAAACAATCGGTTTTCTGGGAGCTATTCAACTTCACATTTTTTTTCCGGCCAAAGAACTGAAAGGGGTTTCGGAAATGTCGGAATCTGGGAGACCCATGTCGGAAATAGGACTTGATGGGGTAACTGATCGATTGAAGAACTCATTGACTTGCGCGGAAGATGGAAATGGAGTTGAAATTAACAAGCCCGATTTTCGAGAACTCGATCTGGGTTCACCTGTTTCTCCATTACGGAATCGACCGCGTGGATTCACCGCTACTACTACTACGACTACGACTACGACTACGACTACTACAACAACTACTAGTAGCAGTTCTAATTCATCTGGATCTGGATCGGTATCGGGTCGGAATGGATCTCATTTGGGTCGGAAAAAGTCCGAATCCAGTCACTCCGGTGAGCTTTCAGGTTCAGTGGAGAGCTCACCGAAGGCGCGTGGGTTTAAGCCAGGTCACGCGCGGTCTTATTCCAGTGGTGGCATTGCTGTGAATTCACCTCCGTTAAATGTGCTTCCCACCGGGAACATCTGTCCGTCCGGGAAGATTTTGAAAACCGGCATGGCTAGTAAGTCATCGAAGACTGACGTTTTAGGTTCTGGAACGGGTTATTACGGTCACGGAAGTATAATGCGTGGAGGTACCGGTGTAAAACCTGGTGGCGGTGCTGTCGGTGGGGTTGACACCGGTGCTACACAGACGGCGAATTTGAGAGGGGTAATGGCTGGAGACACAATGAAAAGAGGAATGTTGAATACTGATCCAGAGGAGTTGAAGAGATTAGGAAATGAGAATTACAAAAAGGGTTATTTTGTTGAAGCTTTAAATCTGTATGATAAAGCTATAGCTATTTCTCCAGGCAATGCTGCTTACCATTGTAACCGGGCGGCTGCGCTGATCGGTCTGAAGCGGTTACCGGAGGCGGTGAGGGAGTGTGAAGAAGCCATTAGGTTGGATCCATCGTATGTAAGAGCTCACCATCGATTGGGATCTTTGTTACTTAGGTAAGTTGAATAAAGTCTGAATCTTTATAATGTTTATGAATGTTTTGCTTGTTGATTAGCATAAATCTTCGCAATGTGTGATTAAATTTGTGGGTTAGACATGTTTAATGCTACAGTTTATAGATTCCTGTGTGTGATTTGCTCTATAAAAAGAACAAAATTTATGAACTTTGATGATTTGATCTTCACTTGTGCAAAGGGGGATGCATCTTCTTGTTTGCCAAATCTAGTTGTTTTAGCCGATCTGGAGTTGATGGTTTGGCCTCTTTTGGATTGTCCTGGACATATTACTGTTACTTATTCCCTATGTTTCCCCAATTTTTTCTTTAATTTTCACTGTTACTTATTCCTTATGTTTGCCCATTTTTCACAGGACAACCCATTTATCTCAAGGGTTATCTTTCCACCATTTTTCCTGTTGTTTTACCCCTCGAAACTGTTTTTTTCCTGGTTCTTAGCGGTGGAAACACTATGTTATTGTTCAATCTAATTGTGATTGCTGTAGTGGCTTACTTTGTGGTTTATTGATTATCTTTAGTAATCGCTAGCAACATCATCCTAGTTCAAGTTTTATGTGTTATGATGACGTTTGTTTGCATTAATGCAATGGGGTGTTAGCAGGCCAAGTGTTTTTCTAGTCATCTTTATTTCCATTGGACTTCAGCTTAATAGTTAAATTCTATTCCTTTTCCAATGAATGTACCTATAGTTAGATGTTGATAGTTTTTCCACTAACCCTTGTATTATCGAACACGTAATTTTCTTCATGAATTCCCAGTTACATGCTTGTTTCAGCATCATGTGTGTCGCGTCCTTATCTGAATTATGTTCTTGAAATTCACCTTGCTTATTTTGCATTGTGATGTAAGCAATCTAATTCTTGCAGTTTCGGGCAGGTTGAGAAAGCCAGAAGTCACATTTGTTTCCAAGGGCATCAGCCAGATCAAGCTGAGTTGCAGAAGTTGCAAGCAGTGGAAAAATATATTGGCAAATTCACCGACGCACGAAGAGTTGGTGATTGGACACGCACGTTAAGAGAAGTCAATGCAGCCATTGCTTCTGGAGCAGATGCGTCTCCTCAGGTAAAGCAATACTAGTGATCCAAATGTGGAAGAAAATAATGCATGCAAGTTTGAATGCTGATACTGAATTACTGAAATTGAATTTTACAGCTATTTGCTTGTAGAGCAGAAGCTCTTTTGAAGCTACATCAAGTAGAGGATGCAGAGTTGAGCTTATCAATTACTCGGAAGCATGAACAATCTACTGGATCACCACAGTCAAAAATTTTTGGGATGCTTTCAGAGGCATATGTGTTCTTTGTTCAAGCTCAGATTGACCTGGCTATGGGAAGGTCAGTATAGAATGATTTGCTAAGTTTTTATAAGGTTGTGAGGGAGTAAGAGAAGTTGGATCATGGATACTTGCAGGTTTGAAAGTGCAATCAGTTCAGTAGAGAGAGCTGGACATATTGATCCTCGAAATATTGAAGTATCAGTTTTTCTCAACAATACAAGGTCGGTGGGACGGGCTCGTACCCGTGGCAATGATCTATTTAAATCCGAAAGGTATACTGAAGCATGTGCTGCTTATGGGGAAGGTCTCAGGCGTGATTCGTCAAATTCAGTTCTCTATTGTAATAGAGCAGCTTGCTGGTATAAACTCGGGCAGTGGGAAAAAGCTGCGGATGACTGCAATCGAGCGCTCACTTTCCAGCCACACTACACTAAAGCCCTTCTTCGAAGGGCTGCCTCAAATACCAAGGTAACATGCCATATTAAAATCTTTTCTAGTCAGTGTGTTCCTAGAAGAATATTAATATATTATCACTTGCTTGTTCCTGTTGTTGAGTAAAATTAATTTTAACTGTTGATCAATTATAGCTTGAGAGATGGGCTGAAGCTGTTAGAGATTATGAGGTTTTGAGGAAAGCGCTTCCATATGACACCGAGGTTGCTGAATCGTTATTCCATGCTCAAGTTGCATTAAAGAAATCACGCGGAGAAGACATTCACAATATGAAATTTGGTGGGGAGGTGGAATTAGTTTCTGGTCTCGAGCAGTTTCAAGCTGCGATTTCATCACCTTGTATGTTTTCCCCTGCACTTGTAGCTTGACCCTCCTTAGTCATTTTCCGCAATTCAGAGATTAATTATCATATTGGAAATTGCAGGTGCATCTGTGGTCCATTTCAAAGCAGCATCTAACCTACAATGCAAGCAGATATCCCCTTTCTTAGATACTTTAACCACCAAGTATCCTTCCATAAATTTTCTCAAGGTAATTTCATTTAGCAATGCCTTGTCTTGCTGCGATTTCTGATTATTTTATATGCCTTGTATTCATTTCCTCTTCTGTGTTGAAGGTTGATGTGGAAGAGAGCCCGTCAATTGCTAATGCAGAGAATGTTAGAATCGTACCAACATTCAAGATTTACAAAAAGGGAAGCCGCGTGAAGGAGATGATCTGCCCAAGTCAAGAGGTGTTAGAATCATCGGTGAGGCATTACAGTATTTAAGCGCCATGATTGCAATATGTCATCGTGCTTCTTCGTGTTCTCATCATTCCAATCACCTGGTATTCTTGCCGTTTACCTATGACAAAATTGAGCTACTACTACTACTACTACATAATAATCAAATCTCATTTAAGGAGCCAATGCAGCCAAATGCCAGCAACCTTCAGAGGGATTAGTTTAGTCTCCTTTTTTCCCTTTTAATTTTATTCATTCATTGCTGTCTTGGTTCCTACTTCTTCCCATCTCCACATTAATCTTTCTCTTTTCACATCACTTCTCTTATTATATGAAAAAAAAAATAAAAAATTAGGTTACATTTCCCTAGTATAAAACTTGAGTTGTGAGGAGAAATAGTGAACATTGTAAAATTGATTTTTATGGCCATTTTAAAGAGATGAACAAGTGGCTGGCTTTGGATGAGGATCATAAACATGTATATATATGATTATATATATACAAATACCATTGGAGGAGGCCTATTTGGGTTTTAAGGTGGGGTGGGGGTTGGATCTATTTATGGTTTAGTGAAAGAAGGATGAATATGATGATGTTATTGATACTATGTTTCTTTGCTCAACTATTCTATCAATAAAATTTCTCATTTTTTTTACCTTTTAACATCTTATATTATGTAACGTTGTTGTAGAGTGGTTTGACGGTATATCGTTATAATATCATTTTTCTTCTCAATCATAAGGTATAGGGGTAATATGGTCATTTAACGTAAAGATTCTAAATTTCCAGCTTGTCACAACTCACAAGTACACAAATTTTAATGGAATGACGTGGTAGGTCTTGTGAATAGAAGTGTAGTGTCAGGGTTTTGATAGAATTAATTACTCTCTTAAGGGGGGGTTGTTGCTCTTGTCAATTTCTATGGTTTGTCTATTTCCATCATTTAAAAAAATATCGTGGCGTTTGAATCAATTTGCATAAACAATCATTTTATAGAGTCTTTTATTAGTTATTTGTATGGAAATCAAATAATTCTAAGTTATTTTAAATACGTGATATTAGATAACTCTATTCACGAACAATATTAGGTCGTAGTGCTTGTATATTATTATTATTATTATTATTCACATGAAATACACACTCGTTAATCTATTATCCCCTTTAACCTACCTCACTCCATATAAGGTTGACCTAGTAGTCAATGAAATAGTTCGAAAACTTTGATTTTAAGTTTCAATTCTAACGAAAGGTAAAAGCAACAAACGATTTCGTTTTTTATGTGCTTGAACACCTAGATTACAAAAAATCTCCATACAATCAACTTTCTATAAAGATAATATATTTTGATTTCTCTATCAAAATACGACAAATAAATAACTTATAATATAACATAACATCATCTGTATTGTTACAATGAGCTCTAATAAGTCTTTTGGTTTGCCAATAAGATACATCACCAAATTTGATATACAAATTATTCTCAAAATAAGTTAATTTTTAATCTCAAACTTAATCTTAAAATATCTCGACTCCAAAACATATTCCATGTACTTGCAAAATTGGATAAGTTTTGGGATAAACTTATTCCCATTTTAGTTGTCAATAAGTTGTCTTTATTTGTATATATGGGTTGAGTAAAGTTGCCCTCTTCTAGAGGGTTATACTTTTAAGATTTGATCTTTTTTCATTGTAAAAAAATAAAATAAAAAAATAATAAAAATCACATGTAAGCATTTAATTTGCCAACTTTTAAAAGAGTCCCCATTCCCAATAATAATGAAAATTGTGCAATATTTTGCGCCGACTTGTCAGTCGTAAGCTCATTTTTTTGTCTATATATTTCTATTTTCTATGACTATATACGAATTTTGTTGACTTTGTAAGAGATTTTGAACAAATATTCGAAATCTTGAACAAATAAAATTTTAATTTTTCAATAAATTAGAGTCCATGGTATGGATAGTTATAATGTGTATATATCATCAAAGATTTTAGTGTGATGCTAAATATTTTTGAAGTTTTTAAAAATAACGAAAAATATATTTAAAGTTAATTACGTAGTGAAATTAAAGCTTGATTAGCTCGTTTTTTTTAATTCTTGTCTACTTAAATATTAAAGTTCAGTTTGATTAGTGTAAGGTTTGAATTTGTGACTTAAGGTTAAGATAAAAATCCTCAATTTTTACAAATTGAGTTAACCTATGTAAGTATTTTGTCATTCTCTAATTAGAGATGGACGTAAATTCGTTAGGTATAGAAGGTAGGGATAATTATCTAGGTCTATTGTGAAAGAAAAAATTGCTTCGCCACAACATACATGCTGCTTCCTCTATTATTATCGGGAGCTCTTGGCAAGGAAAATGTACGATAAGTTGAAAAACCAAACAGGATGAAAGAATCGATCCATTCAAATAATTTCAAAGAAAGACTGTTGACAACACATAAAGAAATTTTTTTCCATTTAAAAACACGAGAAAATGCGAACAAAATAGAGCTTAATAAAGGGTTCGAGAATAGAGTAATTCTTAAATTTTAGATAAGAAAAGAGTTTCGGACCTTTTATGTTTTGTACAAATATTACATACAAGTTTTAACTAGGACAAGTGAAAAAGAATATGTTAAAAAAAGGAATTATCTTATCTTCATAAGTATATTCTAATTAAATCTTAAAAATAAACTTTTTTTTAAAAATTTTTTCAAAATAAAATTATTTCGTAAAAATTTAAATTAATCGAATTCGAAATCAATATAAACATATGAGTAGGGGTAATTTTGATCTTAGCTCAAAGGATCCAATACAAAGTATTTTGTGCCTATATAATTAAGAACTAAAATGCAAAAAGGTGGTTGAATAAGTATTTAAATATTATTAAAAAATATTTGGGCGGCTGAAAATGACAAATACCTTTCGGCTGGGGAAACGTGATATTCTTTAAACTTATAAAATATTATTTTATGTACTATAGTCTATTTATTTATTTATTTATTTTTGCTTTAATATTTTTTTTTTCATTTTATAAATATCACTACTCGTATACCTAATACCTCCACCTTGTATCCTATGATATTTTATTTGTTTTCTTTTTTGTAATTAAGAGAATAGCATGTCTGCCTCCCTGAGCGTCTTTATCGAGTTTTAAATATTCGTGTGATTATGAATTTTTTTTTCTAAAATTAAAAAGAAGAATTTTAACGTTAAAATTGATCTTAATTATAAAAAATTAATATTCTTTTTAAGATAAATTAAAAAAAATAATTACTATAAATTAAGACAAAAAAATTAGTTATTAATACACTTCTCTGCGTAAATTAACATCTACACCACAATTTTACATTCAACTATAAGTATTAAATTAGATAAAATAAGTTGATGGATAAATCAATTTTGGATAAATTTTCTTTTTAGGGGTAAAAAAGTACACCACATTTGTTGAAGGATGTATTGGGGAAAAGTGGAACAAGGAGCATTAAGACGAGAAAAAAGACAATATAAGCTACAAGACAACCAATACGCTAACTCAATAACTAAACGAATAAGATATTTTTATTGGTTTTCAGCTTATCAATTTTTATTCTTAACGGTTCTGATTTTCGATTTAATCAATAGAAAATGCTTATAAAACAAATCTATGATTTCTCTAATAAATTTGATACGATAAGACAATAATATAACTTTACAAATGCTCATCAAATAGACCACTAACAGAAACCATTAGACCAATTATATCGCCACTAAAAGTTGGTATTAATTGTAAAATAGCACTAGTCGCAACCAAAAACTGAAGTGGCAACTATTGTCCCCGCTAAAAGATATACTCCTACCACTACAAAGTCAGTATCACTAGCAACTTTAGTCTACTAAAAGATATATAAGTCACCACTAAAAGAATGTATGTTGACGTCTTTTATGGCAGCCTTGTAACTCGCTAATAAACTTCGTATTAGTGGCAACTTTAGTTACCGCTATAAGTTATATTTATTGCCAACAAAAGTAATTGTTAGTCCTAAATACAGTCTCCGCTATTTATTATATGTCGCTACTAAAAGTATTTCTTGTCGCCACCACAAATAATCAAGTCGCCACTAAAATTTTTAATGTTGCGACTAAAGGATGTATTAGTGGCAACTTTAGTCGCCGCTAAAGTTATATTTATTGCCACTAAAAGCAATTATTAGTGACAATTTCATCTGCTGCTGGTGTGTATTAGTGTCAACTATAGTCGCCGCTATAAGTTATAACTGTCGTCACTAAAAGCTGTTATTAGTAGCAACTACAATCGCCGCCAGTGTCGCCACTAAAAGTTAGTATTACTGGCAACTGTGGTCGACGCTATACGTTATATCAGTCGCCACTAAAAATAGTTATTAGTGGCACTTGTCGCCGCTATAAGTTATATCTGCCGCCACGAAAAGTAGTTTTTAGTCGCAAATATAATTGCCGCTAAAGATTATAACTGTCGCCACTTAAAGTTGTTATTGGTGGCAACTACAATGGGAAGTTATTTTTAATGGCAACTGCATTCGCTGCTAAAGGTTACAACTGTCGCTACTAAAAGTAGTTATTAGCGGCAAATATAGTCGCCTCTATAAGTTATATCTATCGCTACTAAAAATTGTTATTGTGGCAACAACAAATGCCGCTAAAGGTTTTAAGTCTCGCTGCTAAAAATAATTATTACTGGCAAGTGGCAACTTCAGTCGCCACTAAAGGTTTTAACAGTTGCCATTAAAAGTTTGTATTAGTGGCAATGGTAGTTGCCGCTAAAGTTATATCTGTCGCCACCAAAAGTAGTTATTGCCAACAACAAGCGCTGCTAAAGGTTGTAAATGTCGCTTCGAGAAGTTTTTTATTGGTGGCTATCGCCGCTGAAATTATAAAAAAGTGTCGCCACCATTGGTTTTTATTGGCAACTCTTGTCGCCGCTAAAGGTTATCATTGTTGCCATAAAAGGAAGCTGCTGTCACCGCTAAAGGATTTGATTGTCGCCATTGAAATGTTTGTGGCAAGTTTAGTTGCCAGAAGTAGTTATATTTGTCGCCCTAAAGTATTTATCAGTGGCCACTTCAGTCCCGCTTAACGACATAAATCATTACTAAAAATTTGTAATAACAGCAACTTTTATCGTCTTGAAAACATATATTTATTGCCTTTTCTAGTCGCAGTTATGCTTAGCATTATTAGCAACTTCTGTTGTTGCTCTCACGAAGGCAAGTATTAGAAGCAACGGTTGTTGTCTCTAATATCTATATATATTATTCCCACAAATTAGTAACTTTAATCGCCATTACAACATGTAATATGTGATCTTTAATTGCCACATGTTTGAGATTTTACAGCTCAAGTAATTGAGAAACATTTCAAAACACACGCAACTAGGAAGTTTCAAAGATTAAATAAAAATGCTTTTATCAGATGTTTAAATGCTCAATTAATAATCTTCAAGTTTGACTATAAATGAAATTAGACAATAGTCTTATCCCTCAAATTACGTTAAAGCTATATAATCTATCCTATTAATCAAAATACTCCATTTTATTGATCTCGGAATGTAACAAACTAATTCAAAGTACTTTTTTAAAATATAACAATTGCAAAGGACCTAATCACTTGAAAAGGACCTTAATATGAATAATATGGCAAAGATGCATTTTGGGGAACTACCAATAGATAATGCATCCACTTTAGTCATGGTAGACCTTGTAAACATACTTATACTTTGACAATACAACCAGACTAAAAAAGACCATGAGTGCATATTTACAGTTTGATTATCGTCGTTTCACATTGTTTTGGGGTCTTTAGATAGGGAAGGGCAGGACAAAAAAGGTTGAATGAAGGATAATTTATCTGAAAAGAGGAGAAAAAGCAGCATACAGAACCCGAACAAACGATGCAGGATAGGGCGGAAAAGAAAGAAAAGAGAGAACAAAAAGGGTCAAACAAA